>CM031945.1:42806462-43186462 GCA_018749465.1 Paracanthobrama guichenoti
GTACAAAAAGAGTATTCATTGTATTATTGCACGACTACAGAAACCTTCAGAAGTCAAGTTTAAAAAATCTGAAAACTTTATATCACATTCAAGTATTCATGCTCTACCAATGCTGGTTACGTAAAGAGGGAAAAGGACAGGGCACAAGATTCCTGGGATGAGAATGAAAGCATAAAAAATAAGCAACAGTGTAAGAGAAAGAGGAATCTGAAACAGGTGGTAGAGCAGCCCACTGAGAGAGACGCTGCTGGACAGGAAACAGAAAGAAAGAGACAGAGAGAGAGGGAATGCATTTCTGAAATGACACATGAAATGGAGTGCAACGACACACATTCTGCCCAGAACAACCTCACACTGCAAACACACTCCTACGACAACCTGCCAGACAAATACAACTGAGTATTCTGAGCCTCAAAGAGACAGAAATGCAGACTGACACCTCATTTGTTACAGAGGATGTCAGTGTATGTTCAGTCACAAATGCACAGAAACAGATATTGGGATGGAACTACATTAAACAGGATTGCCACACGCAATACATTTTACCTCTGTAATATGTCATCACCGTACAAAGGTTTGAGGTGAGAAATACTTTTTTTAATTCATCAAAGAGGCATTGCATTTATCTAAAATGACAGTATATAAAGGTATAGTGTTATATATATATGAATGCTTTTAAACTTTCTATTCATCAAATAATCCTGAAGAAAAATGCATCACGTTTTCCATAAAAATATTAAGCAGCAGTTTTCAACATTGACAAAAATAATAAATGTTTGTTGAGCATCATATCAGAATGGTTTCTGAAGGATCATGTGACACTGAAGACTGGCGTAATGATGCTAAAATTCAGCTTTGCATCACAGAAATAAAATTACATTTTAAAATATATTCAAATAGAAAACAGTTATTTTAAAATGTAATGCAGCCTTGGTGAACTTAGGAAATCTTCCTGATTTCAAAGCTTTGAGCGGTAATGCATTTCCGAATGAAATAGGATATTCATCATCATTATCTTGATTGGTGGGTGAGAACTCATACCAGAATGAATGAATGAGTTAATGAGCCAGACAAAAAAGACTGACTAATAGCTATTTGGCTCTTGGTAAACATTATTCAACAGCACACACAGCCTACGTGCTGTCAACAGAAAAGTAAAGTTTATGATGGATTTAAAAAGCAGATTTTGTTTTGGAATAACATACACCACTCAAGGGTTCAACATGAAACAGATATCGCAACCCAATTACTTCTGTAATACAACGCATTGACTGGGAACTGATTGTCCCGTGAAAAGTGGCTGTTCCATACTAGAATGTTGACAGGTGGTTGATGGGGAGAGATTTAAAAATAAGATGGATTGATGGTATCAGCTTGAGAGGAGGGTAAAGTTAAAGGGATAGTTCACCCAAAAATGAAAATTATCCCATGATTTACTCACCCTTAAGTCATCCTAGGTGTAAATTACATTCTTCTTTCAGATGAGCACAATTGGAGTTATATGAAGCAAAGTGGTGCGTTTGTGTAAAAAAATATCCATGTTTAAAGCTTTACAAACTGCAATCTCTAACTTCTGCTAACCGTTGTGTGCGCGTTCACGAGAGACGTAGGCGTAGCATAAGTTCTGGTGACGAACGTGGAAGCGCAGAGGATAGATCAAAACAAGAGAACTAGCATATTCTCACTGGAGTGTCCTACGTCATCCACTGGAACACCAGTCTCTCGTGAATGCACGTACGACGGTTAGCGGAAGTTAGAGATTACAGTTTGTTAAGTTTTAAATATGGATTTCTTACACAAATGCATCGATTCACTTCAGAAGGTATTTATTAACCCCCGGGAGCCGTGTGAATTACTTTTATGATGGATAGATGCACTTTTATGGACTTCAAAACAGAAACAGCCATTCACTGCCGTTATAAAGCTTGGAAGAGCCAGGACATTATTAATATAACTCCGATTGTATTCGTCTGAAAGAAGGTCATATACACCTAGGATGACTTGAGGGTGAGTAAATCATGGGATAATTTTCATTTTTGGGTGAACTAACCCTTTAATAAATTTTTGATGAAAGATTACAAATACAAAAGTTTTCTTTGGAATAACGTGCTGATGAATTGCGTGCGATAAGACCAGGAACACGATTTAAGAAAGGTCCTGCAGTCAGTTGCAATGAACTCCCTAAGTTTATTTTAAAAGTTCATTAAACCCCCTTAAAATATGTGTGTTAAGCTCAAAATTGAAGCCTACACATTAAAAAAATTAAGACAGAAAAAGAGTCATCTGGAGAAGTGCATAGGAATCTGTATCCTTTTTCCCCCTCATATACAATTTCACACATTTCACACACACGTCAAGTCAAAAAGGGCTGCATAGTTAAGATGTGTCCGTGAGTATAAATATCTCATAGTGGCAATTGTGTGGGCAGGAAGTGACATCAGGAGCATTTCCAAACGCAAACGGCCAGACTTCCCCCGAAGAACATGTAGAGCAGGTTCTTGACTTCATGGGTCACCTCAAACCCGAAGCCCTCACCGATCACCACATGCCACGAACTGCCAAACTTCTTATCCATGGACTCCTTGATCATTTTGGCAGCACTCTGAAAATAGAGCGAACCAGCGAGAAAGAGAGCGGGATGAAAGCATGTAGGCTAGTAGAGCAGTCCAGATGGCCAGACTGCGAGTGTGTGAACCGTCCTGACTCAGTACTAGACGGAAACACAGAGCCCAACCCTACCTGTGTGACCTGGGGAACACATTTATCTGAAAGCCTGGACTTAATAACAACACACACAAACCTGACTGACCTCATTGTTAGAGGCAAATTTCTCGCAGGCTGTGACGCAGAGCTCCATGGTTTCCACGCGCATCTCCTCTAGCATATCCGTGTGCTGTAGACAAAACCAGAAGAACATACTCAAGTCAAGCTCTTATAGGTGCAACAAGATCATTTTTTGAGGTCACTACAAACTAAATATATGGCTTCAGCATCAAAATATAAATATATGAAGTATGAAGAATAATATATAAAGTAATATGAAGTATATACATTGCAGAGGACATATTGTTACAACATTTTAACATTCTATTTCAAATAAATGCTATTTTTAAAACTTTTTACTCATCAAAGAATCCAATTTCCACAAGAAATATTAAGGAGCGCACTTGTTTTCAACCTTGATAATAATAATAAATGTTTCTTGAGCATCAAATCATCATATCAGAATGATTTCTGACAGATCATGTGACACTGAAGACTGGAGTTGAAAATTCAGCTTTGATCACAGGAATAAATTACATTTAAAATATATTTAAATAGAAAACAATAAGAGGAGCAGTGTTGAGATGCCAAAGACTGTGTGCGTCGCTAAAATCTATCCAGGATTCAAGAATCAAACTGCTGACCAAGCCAATGCAAAATATTAAGATTGTAAATAATCAAGCAGTGCAAATATTATCTGTAAGAAAATGCATGATGGATAAAGATGTTTAACATGTCTTTTTTAAGGATGAAAAAGGGATCAGTTTGAGTGATAATCCTAATACAGACAAACACAGACACATCCATAACTGGTTCTTTCTATCTAGGTCACTCAGCAGTCGAGCTGCACCCACCCTGATGAGCGGAAAGCTTTGCAGTCTTTTGTAGTCGGCATCCTCTTTTTTACCATCACCGGTTTCTGCCATCCTTTTCTTTACTAAAAAGCGGGAGAGACAGAGGGATTAGTCATTGGGTCAAATCTCTCACCCATTAAAAGCACATTAGATCATAAATCTTATATTTTCAGCATTTGGAGGGAGAATGAAGAACACATTTTGTTTGCAAGCTAAATTCTGTCATGATCACTATCATCAAAGAAGTGATCAGTACAATCAGTATACAGTTTGGATTGGTGGTAAGGTTCTGTTCTGGGCAAGAACTCCCTGCACATTCATGCAGCCTAGCATGGATAAGAGCAGGGAGAGCAGTGATAAAACCCCTTAGGGTAAACAGAACAGAAGCAACCATGTACTGCAAATGATATTAATGTCAATATTAAAATGTACAACCTAATTCAGGAATGTAGTCTGATTCAGGGGGAATCAGAATGCCAAATCCTGACTGGACGAGAGGAGGAGCTGGGGATGGAGGAGGGTAAATGAGCACTGGAGAAACGCGATAGCTGCTGATAATACTGAAGGAGCTTATATATAGGTGTGTTTGACATCGCCTGAGGCTGGATGCAACCGATCGGCAAGAGTAGCCACGTGCAGGCGGGGAGGAGCTGCAAACGGAGACGTGAAGTCAGACACTTTCTGCTTCCCGTAGTGACGGTCGCACTGTGTTTGCATACTTTATCACAGCTGAAGTGAAATAAATGCAATATTTGTCAAATACACAGATGTCTCAGAGACATTTTCATTTATGTACTGCTTAATACAGCAACTGTTTGTACAAGAGTAAAGATCAACATATAAGCCTACACTATCAATGAAGTGGGGTCTACATTTTTATCAGTTTTATTTTGATAAACATGAAAATATAACATTGCTACTACTACATGAAAAGAGGTTTTACTGTTATAAAAAAACAGTAAAGAAACAGATTTGTGAGCATTAGTGGCACGAAGGTTTTAGAATAAACACGAAACACACGTGATCGCTGTCATGCGGTGAATCCGACCAATCGTGGAACAGCTGTGTCATCGACAGAGCTCGTGCTGTCGCTCTGTAGAAGCTGCACAAAATGCACCAGCCAGCTGCTCTCGAATCGCTCTCGCGGCACTTTGTTGACATCGGCGCTGCCTCAAGTCGGACAAAATTTCTAACCGGCATGCACTGCTTCAAGTCAGCCGCCGATCGGTCTGCGCATCGCTGCATCAAGTCGAACAAGCCTTGTGTATGCTATGATAGGCATCGTATTCCTATAGGTAGACGTGATCAGCTGACAGTCAACTAATGCGAGCTTGACTCTGCCAGAACTAACGCTATACGCTGGATTTTTTCAATTAAAATAAATTAACTCTTTTGTATTTTTTAAGCAAAATGCTAACATTCTCTTGCAGGGTGACTGTCCTCATCAAATATGCAAATTTATCAAAAAGAACAATGAGGATAGAAATACTATTTTTAAATATACTGCCAGTACCTAGTTGGGGTCTGCTTTCCAAAAAGACTAGTTATGAATTTATATATCTCTTGGGGATCTTTGAGAATGATTTTTGAAAATCAATAGATATTTTATAGCTTTAAAGCTGCGTTTAATGTCCTACTGTTAACTCAATTTGTAATTTTTATGTGTAACTATTTCTGTGTCCTTAAAGTGTGATGCCTCAACATAATAAAACCATAGTCTCAGCATTAATGAGCATAAAATAAGTTACAGGCTCACTTATTAGTGCATTTGTACTAGGGGTGGGTGATCTGACGATTTTATATCGAGATTCAAGAGATTCAAGAGTTTTATTTGTCACATACACAGTTATATACAGAATATACAACCGGCAGTGAAATGTAAAGTAAAAGTACAGTAAAATCGTGACTGATCTTGAAGACGTCCATAAGCTTCTTTTCAAGACAATCGTAGAGATCGTGATCTTTTATGTCCTTGTAATAACGCCAAATTGTATCATACGTCTCTATCATGTGTCTTTCATGTGTGGTGACACATTTGAAAAAAACTATTTAACAGCAGTAGGGCTGTGCGATGAATAAAATGTCGATTTTGGCTTGATAATGAGATAAAATTATCATTGTGCCGCATGTTGTTCCTTTCCTTTAAAGCGGTGTGCTTTCACCCCTCCTTAAAAGCCTTTACTTAATGTCCAAATCAGTCACATCATGTGACGTGACTGTCGTAAAATGCAGCCTACTGCAGGACATGCTTTATTTTTAAAAAAGTTATTAAAAGAGCATTAAACTAGAAAAGATCCCCATGGGTTTTCTGTGTGCACACTGAAAGACAGAGTGGAACACGGATGAGCAAAGTATACACAAAAATATGTCAAAGTTATGTCTTAAGTAAATAAATAGTTGGGAAAGAAATTGGATGCGTGTCATTATATTAGATCCATGCATTCGGTCTTTAAAGGTACAATATGTAAAATTTTTGGATTAAAATATCCAAAAACCACTAGAACAATGTTATATATTTTGTTGACTTGTGTACTTACATTATCCCAAATGTTTCCAAGAATGTTTAAATCCAGATTAAAAAAAAGCTATTTTAACCAGGACACGGACCATGTCGTGTCGCCTATCAATGACATCATACCCGCGTTACCCTCGATTTACCTTTGAAACCATGGAAACACCAAAGACGCATTAATATATTATGTTTATTATACAGATGAGAAACTGAAAACTAATCATTGTTATATAGCTCAACACAGTTAGTCATATTGTTTAAATCTGGTTTTCTTGATTTTTCCGTGAGTACCATGTTTTACCATGCCTAATATCAATATAGTTTACTGCCGTGTACAACAAGTGTCTCATAGCAGCCGCCGAACGAACACACAGAGTAGCATTATAACATAACTTTCAACACACACAAATGTATCTAATGTGATAAACAGCGCTGCGTTACCCCACATACACATGAGCGGAAGAAGCGGAAACGGTAGTCTGTGGCATAATAAAAACTCCACTGCTCTTGAGCCGTGTGTCAAACATTGCGATGCCGTGTATAAGTACAACACGGCCACGACTCAAATGATGTACCACTTAAACAAAGTGCATCCGTCCCTGGTTAATGTCCGTGGCGGTGCATCCTGCTCTCAGTCTCAACCTAGCATCAAGTCGGCGCTGTGATGCACAACGAGCAGAGAAAATTACCCCTTTTTTATTATTATTATTTTGGAACAAATGAGGTCTCTGTTTAAGAACGCTGGCTCAAAACTGCAGGTTCCGCTGCTTTAGAGCACCGCATATGTACGCGCATGTATGTTCGGTTTGCCTCACTGAACGTAGTTTAACTGTCTGCCACAAGTTGATTTTGTAATAGAGGTCTCATCGAGGAAAAACACACTGTATTCATTGCATTTTTTAATTATAAAAGTTAAATAATTTTATTATAAAAATATTAATGATTAATCGATAGTCGATCGTTAATTCTCCCGATGATCGACCAAGAAAATTTAATAGAATGCCCATCCCTAAACATTAATAAATCTTTAATACATTAGCTCATCCATGAATATGATTTC
The DNA here is from genome assembly GCA_018749465.1 of Paracanthobrama guichenoti. Lineage (NCBI taxonomy): Eukaryota > Metazoa > Chordata > Actinopteri > Cypriniformes > Gobionidae > Paracanthobrama > Paracanthobrama guichenoti. Next base: position 42,813,652 of record CM031945.1, read on the forward strand.
TGCCCGAGTCCAGTCAGATTCTTTTTTTACTGGCTGTAGAGGTGAAGACAACAACTCCCATGATTCTGCAAAATCAAGACATCAAGCCACGCCTTTGTTTTAAATAAGTGACCTCTAGTGGCGAAAATTACATATTGCACCTTTAAGTCTAATGCAAATACCTGCTGCTGTCTGTGTCATTAATGTTAAACAAAAGACAAAGACAAAATCACTTACTGCTCTTGACTTTAGTAGTTTTATTAAGAATCAAAGTTTATTCAGTGTTTTAAAGTTTAACTCTTTAAATGTTTAATGACTATTTTGACAATTGATTGTTTCATGCAATGCTGTGTTTTAAATGGTGCAAACAGATATAGTCCATAGGCTTGTTCCAGTCTGGATATTCTCTGTAGTACATCTCAAAATTGGGAAGATCGCGATTCAGACAATGCATTCACATAAATCATCGCATAACCTTGTAGGCTACTCCACTATATCAGAACAAATGCTCTTAGCTTGTTGAACAGCAGCAATGCTAATCATTTTCAATTTGTTTTTCTGTTTTATCAGAAGTTGTGATGCTTTTTTTCTTCCTAATTTTATGAGGGTTATATTTTGTCCATGGGGAATTGATTGGATGGTTGTGGTTCGCTATTGCTGTGATGTCATGTGAGTGACAGGTTGTCCCGCCCTAGCACCAGTAAACACGTCATCAAGAGTTTAGATTTCAAATTGTGAGGGACTTGGTGACCAGTTCAACATTTTTCCAATACAAATGTATACATTTTAATCTAAAGTCTAGATGTTGAAAAATAAAGTTAAAGTCCTTGTCATTAGCCAACTATTACACCATAACGCGTAAACGGTCATTGCCAAGAGTCATCAATTAAGTTACCGTAAAGGCATTTTACATGTATTGCATAAATACTTCCACACTACAAAACAGTCAACAGACGACTATTGTTCAGTAAAAAATTACACAGATTTTGAAAGATAAACAATCTGTTGTTTAAAATCAATTTTTAGAGAGAAGAGTGACAGTGCACGAGACAGCTTGCAAACTCCAGAGTCTTACAAAATTAACACGAAGTTGAAAATAGCCGACGCAAACGTCCAGATGTTTTCAGTCTTTGGTGCATCATTATGCTAAAGTAAAGAAAATTATATAAACAAACACGTGTCGAGAAAGCGTTTGTTTTTAGCATCTCTGAGCTAATGTTAGCTTGCTAGCTCGACACCATCACTTAAAACACTACGACTGATAAATGATTAGGGGAGGAAATGGAGAACTATAAGTATGTAAATCGTTTAAATCTCGGAGATAATTAATTTATATCACCACAGTTCAATAACCTACCTTTCTGTCGCGCTGTATACAGACACTTTCCTCCACTGGTGTTGTCATGGATACACACCGGCCTTGGCAACCTCCGACACACGTGACCTGTTTATTTCCGCCTCCGTCCATCGAATGTCTTTTTTTTTTTTTTTGTATTTCCTTACCCATACTCCAAGGCATATCTTTACACCACAGTACTTTTTGTACGTGATGGGACAAAAATGTCAGTAACAGTAGCAAAAAAAAAAGCTTTAAGTTGTGTTTTTGTTTTAAAATAAGGTCAGCCGGTTGGTGTGCCACACAAATCTAAACCTAGAAACCTTTTTGTTTTTTGATTATAATGGCATTAAAAGCTTTCACTCGTGAATCGTCTGAGAAAGATAGGGCAGAGAGGTAATCCCAGTAGGAATTATGACATTTTGGAGATTAAGGAAACTACTAGGCAATGTGTGCCATGGGCCACACATCATTTTAATCCAACCAAAGATCTGGATTGTTAAAAATGGCTCACACATCTTTGGTTATTTTTTTGGTCCACGTGCAGATGTTATTGAGCCTGGCTGCCATCAGCGCCCACGCCGCCAACACAGATAACAGTATTTCATAACAGAGGCTAGAGGTTAAAAGACCTCCTACACATCCTTCCCAAGCATCATTCACATCTCCACTGGGTACACAGGGTGTTTTAGCACTTTTTACTGCATTGCTTTCCTGCACCTTATACTTTGTTGGCATTTTTAGAGTTGTATTTAAGTAGCAAACCAAGTCGGAGATTCCCAGCTAAACATAGTAGGATAATACTCATATTTAAAGTCAATTACATAAACATGGCTTACACAAGCGGGGTTTATCAGCGTTTTTTTACTTCATTGGAATGGTACGAAACTTTGTAAAGGTTTTGGTACTTGCTATGTGAAAAAAAAAAATCATGGTCCTGAAAAAACTGGTCACACTTGTACTCCTCACAGTCAAAAATGACTGCATTGGAAATGAATGGGAGACTAATTTCATCTAGTGGAAACTTTTGGTACCGAGCCCAAACAAAATCTTACTGGAAACTCAATTTTTGAATTATCAAGCTTAAATTTGGAAGACAACTTGTTTAGATGTATGGCTTTGATTTTCTTGCCGTTTTAGAGTAAACATGTCTTTTTTTTTTTTTTTTTTTTTTTGAAAATATATATTTCATATAAAAATTTTAAATACAAACCCGATTCCAAAAAAGTTGGGACACTGTACAAATTGTGAATAAAAAAAAGGAATGCAATAATTTACAAATCTCATAAACTTATATTTTATTCACAATAGCATATAGATGACATATTAAATGTTAAAAGTGAGACATTTTTAAATGCCATGCCAAATATTGGCTCATTTTGGATTTCATGAGAGCTACACATTCCAAAAAAGTTGGGACAGGTGGCAGTAAGAGGCCGGAAAAGTTAAATGTACATATAAGGAACAGCTGGAGGACCATTTTGCAACTTATTAGGTCAATTGGCAACATGATTGGGTATAAAAAGAGCCTCTCAGAGTGGCAGTGTCTCTCAGAAGTCAAGATGGGCAGAGGATCACCAATTCCCCCAATGCTGCGGCCAAAAATAGTGGAGCAATATCAGAAAGGAGTTTCTCAGAGAAAAATTGCAAAGAGTTTGAAGTTATCATCATCTACAGTGCATAATATCATCCAAAGATTCAGAGAATCTGGAACAATCTCTGTGCATAAGGGTCAAGGCCAGAAAACCATACTGGATGCCCGTGATCTTCGGGCCCTTAGACGGCACTGCATCACATACAGGAATGCTACTGTAATGGAAATCACAACATGGGCTCAGGAATACTTCCAGAAAACATTGTCGGTGAACACAATCCACCGTGCCATTCGCCGTTGCCGGCTAAAACTCTATAGGTCAAAAAAAAAAGCCATATCTAAACATGATCCAGAAGCGCAGGCGTTTTCTCTGGGCCAAGGCTCATTTAAAATGGACTGTGGCAAAGTGGAAAACTGTTCTGTGGTCAGACCAATCAAAATTTGAAGTTCTTTTTGGAAAACTGGGACGCCATATCATCCGGACTAAAGAGGACAAGGACAACCCAAGTTGTTCTCAGCGCTCAGTTCAGAAGCCTGCATCTCTGATGGGATGGGGTTGCATGAGTGCGTGTGGCATGGGCAGCTTACACATCTGGAAAGGCTCCATCAATGCTGAAAGGTATATCCAAGTTCTAGAACAACATATGCTCCCATCCAGACGTCGTCTCTTTCAGGGAAGACCTTGCATTTTCCAACATGACAATGCCAGACCACATACCGCATCAATTACAACATCATGGCTGCGTAGAAGGAGGATCCGGGTACTGAAATGGCCAGCCTGCAGTCCAGATCTTTCACCCATAGAAAACATTTGGCACATCATAAAGAGGAAGATGCGACAAAGAAGACCTAAGACAGTTGAGCAACTAGAAGCCTGTATTAGACAAGAATGGGACAACATTCCTATTCCTAAACTTGAGCAACTTGTCTCCTCAGTCCCCAGACGTTTGCAGACTGTTATAAAAAGAAGAGGGGATGCCACACAGTGGGAAACATGGCCTCGTCCCAACTTTTTTGAGATGTGTTGATGCCATGAAATTTAAAATCAACTTATTTTTCTCTTAAAATGATACACTTTCTCAGTTTAAACATTTGATATGTCATCTATGTTATATTCTGAATAAAATATTGAAATTTGAAACTTCCACATCATTACATTCTGTTTTTATTCACAATTTGTGGAATTTATGTCACAACGTTTTTGGAATCGGGTATGTAGTATTTTTGTGCATTTTTCATAACAATAAATGTAAACTCTTGTTTACTTTTCGTAATTATCTTTTAAAATGTTTTATTACAGATGTTGTCCAAATTATCCTCGCTCACACGGATCTGCGAAAATTACCAAAAAGGCTGTATTAAGCATGCCAGACCAGTAGTTGGCGATATCACTTTGTCAAGTAAAACCCCCAAACACGTAATATACATGTATGAACGTAATACGCATGACAGTAAAGGCATCGTCTTGAAATCTGTTTTTAATAGCTTGCGTTTTCAGGCCCCCAAAACGTCATTGTCATGTAAATGTAATTGGTGTTGTGTAAACATACCCCTAGTGATCACGAATATGCATGTGTACAAACACATTGTCAATATGTACAAGGACGAATGGGACTAATAAACAGAAATAGTGCATGGCTTCTCAAACATTTTGCATTCTCTCACATCATGGATATTTGTGCACCCCCATGTTAAAAAACAAACTGAACAAAAACAACACCTACAGAGAAATTAAAGAGAACACTGGTGTTCGTTGTACTATATTTTAATTCTCATTGTCATCTTAGATATTAACTCATTTGATCTCCATTTCAACACAGACAAAGACAAAGACAGAATTCAAGAAATGAACATTAGAGGATAGAAGATTTGAAAAATGAGTAAATCCTCAGAGTGTAGAAAAATGTTCAAGCAAAAAGAGAGAACTTCACATCCAACTTCCAAGATATTTCTTCATTCACAAACAAATATATTCCAGAAAAGGTAACAGTATTAAACAATCATTTGTAAACCACTCGTTCTGAATACAATTCAAAGCTGGTTCTTGAACATCACAAAATGACCACTGAAATGCAAACAAACAGGCATTGCACTAACAACAGCAAGTAGAAAGAAAATATATATAGTGCAGAAACACTTTCAAAAACACAATTCCCAACCATTACGATGATCTTGAGCAGTTCAATTGTATGGCCATGGAATCTTAAACCACATGCCTATAAAACAACTGTTTGCAACACACAAAATGAAACCACATCCATAATCTCAGTTCTGTGTGTCAGTATATATGTCTTACGATTGCGCATTTGGGACAGCATTCTTGTGTTTGACAAGGCCACAAAACAGGCATTTTTCAGCCTGCTGCATTTTACATATAAACAATACATTGAGTATAATCCACATAAAGCATATCATATGTGCGGTGTAATTTACATAAGCTCTTTATGAAGAGACGCCTATCCAGTCACAGTTATGAAGAGAGATAAATAGATGGTGGGGTATACATATAATGGTGTAAATTCATCATATGGAATGTTCATTGCTTAATTTACAAATAGAATTTTGTTGAGTAGATTTTTGCATAAATCTATATAGGCTATATATGCTAATTTCCCAGCATGAGAAGATATTTGTTTGTCTGTAGATATTTGCAGATTACGTTTAACACTGAAAACAGTTCTCAGAAAGCATGTCATTGCAGATGCCACATTATAAAGGGTTTCAACACCATGGCTTTAAAGGTTAATAACTATTCGTTAAAATATTGCTGAGGCATTCATCTGGCCAAATGCCTTCTTCAACTGGTCCTTTTCTGTCGATCATTCTAATTCGATGTGATTCTGATGATGTTAAAGGGTTTTTAATGGAGGAGAATTCAACCAGGACTGGCCTGACCAATAGGATTCAGTCTGTTGGTGTGATCACCATAGAAACAGTGCGATTCAAAAACATCTAAAAAAGAAACTTGAATAGATCAAACATACAAAAAAAAAAAAAAAAAAAAAAAAAAAAAGTATATAAAAACTGCAGAGTAAAAGCAAACAAATTCCCAGATGTTTCAGTGTGTTTTTTCTTCAAAACTAATTTCAATCAAATAGGTTACACTGTATAAATAACAACAAATCTGAAAGAGTATGCAAACATTTGCTTTGAACTGTGGTAAAAAATAAATCCTTTCATCAAGCACTGAGACGGAAGATCCCACATCAAATGATGCTTGGCACTCAGATGTTCAACAAGGTATAACTAGTAAAAAATGTGAATAATTTTAAAAAAGTGATACTTTCTCATGCAAAACCAGCCCCCATGATGCTAAAGTGTCATCATGGGTTGTTGCAAAGACATATTGCTATGCGGTTGCTTGGATGGTTGCTAGGGAATTGATAGGCGGTAAAGAGCCTATAATATTGGATATGATATACAAACCCGATCTCATGGCAGTTCGCATTTTACAAGGTGGCTAATTTGTATGACTTCACTCGTAAGATTTTTGCCCAATTATACGTATTTTACTAGTTGCCCAATTATGATTTCGTACGAATGACCTCCCCCTAACCCCCTAAACCTACCCGTCACTGCGGTTTAGACAAATTGTACGAATTCATATGAGTGAGGTTTTACGAATTCGCACAAATTAGCCACCTCGTACAAATACATACGAATTGGTCGTGAGATAGCGTTGGATATACTGGTCCCTAGATCCGGCTTATCTATGTAAAGGTGCGGTCACATTAGCCAAATTTCACTGGAATCCAAATTTTGCTGACAATATTTATAAAGAATATCTCAAGTCTCAAGACACTTTTAAACCAAGAAGCTTTCTTTTGGTCAACATGGCGAATCCACAATTTGAACTCTGAAACGCAAAATCTGCGCAGAGAAATCTTTCGCCCTCACCTGAAATTCCTGATCGCGTGGATTGCTATTGAAGTGACTGTATTTCGCTCATGAAAATTCACCAAACAACAGTAAATGTGACTGCAACTTACATTAGGTCTGTAGGATATTTGCACTCATTTTATCCACCACGTGAAAATTTGTTGGCTTGCTTAGAAAAATAAGAGCACACTTTTCCTCAATAAGTTGCACAGTTTGAGGTATCATTCTTGTTTGTAGCACAAATGGTGTGGGACGAGCTATGCACTGAAATTTAACATTTAGGGTTAGGGGTTTGTTCAAATCACTAACCCTGAGCTGTAATGATAGTGAAGCTTATTTCAGCAAACACCGCTACTAAAAAAATGTTGCTTTGAAATCAACACACATTTCTGATGGTGGCGTGGTTTTCTGATTAATCTTTTCAGTTTCTGAAACCCCGTCTTTGACTCTCTGACCCTTTTAAACAACCCCTTAGGAGCCCATCACTGTCTGGCGCTGGTGCGAGGCTCGCAATGTTCGGCTGGTTGTTTGGTGACGCCTCCGAAAACCTCTACCTCACGGCTGGTCCACGGGACTACATTACCCAGCATTCCTTTGCTGCAGTGGGCAAGAGCAGACAGCTCTGCATGTGAAAGCGGCCGGTCCCACAAATTAAATTGAGACAGCTCTCCCACCATAGCCCGCGACGCCTCGAAACGAAGACCGCCCATTGAGCTCTGCAGGAGACAGGAAATCATATTCAGACAATGCAGTAAAACACACTGCCCGGACAAAAAGAAAAAAAAAAAATCACTTTGGATTTAAATAGGCAAATGCTTAAGAGTCTGTGATTGGATCATTATTGCAGTGATTATTATGTTTCTAGCATGTTATATGTTTGCCAACAGTTCTTAGAACCCTGATTGATGGAGTGTGTAGCTTGTCATTGCTTAAACAACCATTTAAGAAGACCTTAAATTCATTGAAAGTCTTTGGGATGTGCTGGAGTAGACTTTAGAGAGTGTTCAACTCTTGCATTATCAATACAAGATCTTGGCTAAAAATCGATGCACCTCTTGATGGAAATAAAATCACAACATTTATTTCCATCAAAAGGAGCATCATTTTTGGTCAAGATCTTGTACTGGCAATGCAAGAGTCCAGCACTCTGTAAAGTCTCCTCCAGCACATCCCTAAGACTTTCAGTGAATTTAAGGTCTGGACTCAGAGGTGCCAATTCATGATCCTTCATGCTCCCTCACAACCATTCTTTCACAATTTGAATCAATGGCCATGCTGTGTCTTCCTACATGGTTGTTTAAGAAATGAAGAGCTACACACTCCGTCGATTAGGGTTAGAAGAACTGTTGGCAAACATATAACATGCTAGAAACACAAAATGCTAGAAACATGCTAGAAACACAAAATTTACATTTCACTGCCGGTTGTATATTCTGTATATAACGGTGTATGTGACAAATAAAACTCTTGAATCTTGAAAATCACTGCAATAATGATTCAATCATTGACTCTTTAAGTTAACCAGTTTAAATCCAAACAGCGAGTTTTATTTTGTCCAGGAAGTGTATATATTACAAATGAATGAGTAAATTAGTGACAATTTAAGTTTTTTTTATTTATTACCTGCCTTCACCACAAAATTTTCTTGCCTGGTAATTAATGTCCCAATTAAAATATTTTTGAGTGGTAACTGATCTATACACTGTAAAATTATATAAATCAGTAATTATGACAACATATGTTTTTACATTGCGTTAACTCTTTAAAATAAGTTGAGAAATTCAATTTCAAGTAATATTTTTAATAAGTTATACAAGATTCAACTAATTTCAGTTTAATGTAACAAGTTGAAATGACTTAAACATCCAAGCTGATTGTACTTAAAAATTTAAAGCAGCAACTTTTTTAAAGCATAAAATTCATAAATGTCTGGTAAATATTGTTTACAGCTTATTTAAATACTATTTTAAAGACAAAATAAGAAATAAGAGAAAACTTATGATTTTGTTAGTTGGAATTTTCCAGATAAATTTAGGACTTTTTGTGTGTGTGGTTTTGTAAAACTTCTTTTATTAGGGCACAAACTCCCCCATGGAAACATGGTTTCTTTTATAATTTTGTTTATCACAGTTAGTCCACAGCTTAAAGTACAACCTCAGACTACAACATGGACCAGAGGATGACTTTAAGCCCTACTGGGTCTAATGAAAGGATAAGTGTGCTGGAGTTTAACGAAAGAGGGATGAAGAGGGCAGGAAAAGGTTAAACAAACATTGTGTTCATGTTGACTTCTTCAGTGCATGCTGTATGAATACCAAATGCTGCTCATCTTGACCTACCACCGTCTGGCAACCAGTTACAACAGCCAAAGTCTGACGTACCTGTTCTTGGCCAAGTATGAGAGTTCCTCCACGTCGGATGCTGTGATGGGTTGCCAAGTCACTTCCTTCACTCTTTAGCTTGCCTCCTAGGTAGGCATGCCACGCTCCAGCTCTCCGGTTCCAGCTCACACACATATGCTGCCATCTGCCCACTGTTAAGTTGAGAGGCATCAGCGCCACCTAAAGGATGGAGGATCCAAAAAAAAAAAAAAAAATCCAAATTACAATCCAAAGACTGATCCTGTGGTCCATGTGCTTGGATAATTGAGACCAGCCTGAAAGCCCAAGAGATTATCTTACTGTCCACTGTTATAGCTCTGAAAAACACACTGCTGAACATGGGCAAAACAATCCAACAGCTTTAACATTCAGTAAGAGCAGACAGAGGTCAATCTAAGCATCTGTTAATCCTTTAGGCCATTTACACAGAACCCTTTTTGCATTCCACTGCACTGCTATTCCATTGCTTGTTTTAGACATTCGCACCAGTCATGTACATTCATATGGTTGGAAAATCAGAGACAGTTTGGCAAATGGCAGTCGGTTTTGTTAACGTGAATTATTTCGCTGATGCGGATGGTAAACCATATTCAAAATACAGTTAATAGCACTACAGATTCAGTGCCATTGAACAAGAAGTTGTTTAAGGAACCAAAATCAGAATCAGAATCATTAAATTCTTTACACTTCCCATCCCCATCTGTCAAATATCATGCTGTGATGCGCTACCTCATTATTTATGATGAGCTCAATGGGCCCATGAACTAATTGCTGAAGCACAAACTCGTGGCTCTGGTCAGAAACAGCATAAGAAACTGTTGTTCCCAAGATGCTCTTTGATGGTTTGAGCCACATGCAGACAGTCAAAGCCGGGAGGATAGGGATTTCCTGCTTTATGATAGCATACATGGAAGTGCTCCGTACAGGGAACGAGAGCCTGTAACCCTCTGGAAACTGGTTCTCAGAGACACCTGTGAAAAAAATTGAACGAAAGAGAGACTGAATGTCAAAGAGTGAGTTAAATTAAACCTAAGCACAAAGAAGACAACCCTGGAGTTTGTTCCATGAATACAATTTATATCTGTCAATTTCACTATCACTATCAAGCTGAATGCTCTAAATGTTTTGAAAAGAAAATCTCATGCTCCGAAGCTATGAAGAAGACATTTTGGAGAACGATGGGAGCCAAATAACACTGGAGCCCAATGACTTCCATTGTATTACCAAAAAATAAAAAATAATGAAATATCTTCTTTAAGGTTCCACAGGAGAAAGAAAGTCATGGAACAAAACATGAGGGTGAGTGAATGATGACAGGTTTCACTGAACTATCTCTGTAAGAAGATTTTTGGTCAAATCAATCTTTTAAATCAATATTTCTCCCGTAATAAATCCAGTAAATCCAACCTCTGCCTCACCTTTCTCCAGGCTGCTTATCCGCTGGTGCACAGTGTCCAGTCCATAATCAATATGCTCCTGATGTTTCTGTGTCTCTTTGCGCAGAGCTTTCCTCTCTTCCTCCAGCAGTTTTATCTTTCTCTTCAGTTCTCCTTCCAGATCCTCCACTCGTCTCTGTACAGCTGCCACAGGCGTACGGGCAGCGCTAGAGGCAGCACCTGCTGCTTTCTGGGAGCTTGTGTCTGTGTGATTGAATGCTGGTGCTGCCATTTCAGACTGTAAACAAGACAGTAATTCTTTCCTGTGCTGTGATGTAAGAACCTCGTTTTATCAACAATGCATGAACACAATCAGTCTAACAATGAAAACTGAATGCATTGCTCACAATTCACTTATCACTCCTATTGCACCTATTTTCAAGTGTAAACGGTAATGCATCTTAAATTCTGATCAAATCAAAACCAAAGTCATATCATTTAATTAAACGGAATTCTTTTTCAGAGCAAATATATATATATCTTAATGGGGCTTCTTGCAAGGTTGGATGTTTAATGAGAACAATTTCAACACTTCCCCACTTGCATGGAAATAACAAATTCAATTATATTCTATCATTATGGGATCATTTCAAAGGCATCTGCACCAGCTTGCAGAGCTGCCACTCACAGCTGCGGGAGTCCATAATATGCTTTCAGTGAGTGTGTCATGTTTCACATCTCTCCCCTGCTGTCGCACATGCTGTAGTCACTGATTGGCTCAGGGCTAAAGATATCCTTGCTTAGCTGCTTTTCAGACATACATTCTGGGGTGTAACTTCCGTTTACCATTTATTTTTCTTTTGTATCTAAAATATTAGCTGTTTACTGCCGTTGCTCCTTCTAGTAGGCTACTATGTCTGTACAGACTGACAGATCTGGGTTAGATCGAGGTTAATCAGATACACTAAATGTGGTCCTGATGAGGATGTAATCTGCTGTTCCCATCGGCTCGTAAACCATGAAGTCGGCTCACGTAGCCCATATTTCCATCGAAACCCAATCAGGGACGCGCATCTTGGCGCACAGTGATAAATCTCGGCACAGGCGCGCGATCGTACGTGAGCTGAAACGCAATCAAACTCACGGACTCACGGAAGGATGAACTTTACGAGCACACTGCAGCACCTATTCCTACGTGTTTAGTGTTAAAAACAGCAAAATAAGGCTACAATGTGATCCCGATTACGTTTATCAACAGGTCAGACAATAGCCATCTATCAAAAGCTTGATCTTATAGGCTACGGTCAATTAGCCTAAGTAGGCTCATTTATTTTAAAACATTTTTTCAATTGATTCAACTGCTGAATTATTATTATTATTATTATTAATTCATTAAAATAAATTGTATATATTTTTGTTAAATTGGGAACATTTGGTAGTTAGTCAAATGGGGGATGGGGTGGGGGGTGCGCTCTAATTAAATTACTGAAATGTATGTTTTTGTAATAAAATTGTAAAAAGTATAGAAGGAATGTGGTTAAAAGCCTATTATTTATATTCGATTTCTGTAGGCTAAATATAATATAAATATAATATAGCCTATAATATAATAAATATTTGAAAAATATTTATATTTTTCAGCCAATGTGACGTAACAAACATGCAAGAAGCCATTTTGTTGTCATGTGACTTATTATTAAGTTTCTAAAAACAAATATTTTTAACTTATTTATAAAAGCCATGATTACTGGCAGCCTATTCATGACTCAAAAATATAATTTCACAGATAGGCTATTTACCTTAAATAGTCTATTTTTAATATATATATATTTTTTTTGGAAAGTTAGCCTATAGCCAAGAACAGTAGCTAGTTAGTAGTTACTTTTATGTTTCTATTTTATTTGTATGTTTATAGTTTTTTAGAAAATATAATTTTTCAAAAATATATGAAATCAACATTTTTCATTTTAAATACATTTCCCGTTTTTATAGTCTCAGACACTATATATATATATATATATATATAAACTGGTTCTCAGCCCTATAAATAGGCTAAATATCTTATAAGATCTTACGGTTTTCTTACCTCCAGTTTCTCAATGCGGTCTTTCATTTGAGTTATGGCATGCACCAGCTCCTCCACCGTATGAGCCGTGCGCACTGAGGATCCCGCATCGTCCCGCATCATGAGTTGCTCCTTATTGTCTTTTCGCGCTTCCACAAGTCTTGCGCTCCGTTCCGGGACCTTCCGTCCCTTCAAGCCACTCTCGCATTCCGAAAGCTTTCCCGTTAGCTCCCGTATGGTTTTCTGATCCGTGAGGATCTCATCTTTCTGCTGTAGGACGGTCTGCCGGAGCTCCTCGGCGGTGGTGCGGAGGTACCCCCAGTCCTCTCCCGCATATAACGACTGGTCGTCCGCTTGTTGCTGAAAGTTTTTCGGGTTGCACTCACCGGCGGGGACAGGGGTGCAGATGAGTCTGCTGTAGGTGACCTGTTGTTCGCTTCCTCCGGTCCCAAGTCCCGTTAAACCGTAGAATGTTGGCGCCTCCGGTTCTCCTCGTTCCCTGCTTGACGCATCAGTACCGTGAAGAGCGTCCAATGGTCCTGGTCGGGCGACGGACCCGGAGGAAAACGCCTTCCCGGTTGCGCCCGGTGACAGTGACTGGTTGTCGGCCAGGGGCTGCGCTGCGGCCGCGGCTGCCGGTGGAGATCCGCTGTGGACCGCGGCGATGATGCAGATGACCGCTCCGATAAACGCCACCATCCCGGCGGCCAAAATAACAACGATGAACTTCAGGGTGGCGGTTAAAACAATCAGTAATGAAAAGAAATAAAAGATAACGGGGAGATTTGGACCTTAGAATGAATTAAATTCATCAATAAATTCTTCAATCAAGGAAATCAACAGCTTTTCTTCTGTAATGTGTCCACCCGCAGGACGCGTCTCTCTATATCTCAGTATTACTGTGGGGACAACAAGAGGTGGGGGTCTAGCTTACACCTCATCAGGGGTGGGCTGCACAGGCGAGGGAGGTGGAGACAACATCAACCTCATGGTCGACCAATGTGAGCTAGATTTCATATAGCCCAGTCTGAAAAAAAAAAAAAAAAACCTGTGCTTAGGAAAGCAAGTATGCAGGATGCAATAGGGGGTTGCGTCTAACCGTGTCCTACTCTTATCCATACTATAAGGAGGCTGAAAAAACGATTGACAATATTCAATATGACCAAAATTTTATATGAAATACGTATTAAAAATGATATATCATATGCTATCCTATTTTTAATAAATACCCTGACAATATAAATGTATATGTATACATAAAATAGCCTATCTATATTTCTATTGTAGCCTAAATCTTTTTTATTTTTATTAAGAATTCAATATGCATACAAGAATATTACAGTGATTAATGTCGTTAGACTTTATGGCTTATGCCGAATTTCTCATGAACAAACACAGGAAAACAGGTCTCATTGCATCTCATTGTCCAAAATCGCATATTCTCTTGAGTAGGTACTTATTTAAAAAAAGTAAATACTTCACGACTGCTAAACAAAGTATGTTCTATACCGTATAAATGTTATCCGGACGTAGGCTACTATATTCGCCATGTTGTTACTGTCACGTGACCTATCAGCAGCGTTGGGGTCTGACTTGTTACATGTAACTAGATTACGTAATTTGATTACAAAATAAATGTAACTGTATCAGTTACAGTTACAGAGAAAAAAAGTGTAATTAAATTACAGTTATGAAAATGTTAATGATTACAAAGTGGGTTACATCTGAATATTTTCTGTTCTGTGAAAAGCTAGGATATGTTGAATGATATTAATTTGGTGCTTTATGCCTTTGATGTATAGGATGCCTCCTGCCATTGACCACCGTTTAGTAAAGCAATGCTAATTTGATTGGTTCTCATTTGAATTTGCAGTACCATGTCTGCCAATCACATCAATCCACATTGACACTGAAACCTGAAAGCTTTAGGCTACAACCTGTATGAGAGTTGCCATCATGACGAGTAAAATAAATGCGTTCCAGTGCTGGAAATTAGAAAAGTAATCAAAAAGTAATTAAATCAGTTACATTACTTTAAAAGTACTTGAAATAGTTGCACTACTTATTGCATTTTAAATAGGGTAATTTCCAAAGTAACCTTCCCAACACTGCCCATCAGTGTCAGTTGCGTCGCCTCATTGCCATTCACAAATCCATGGCCTCATGGGATAGTAAAGTGATCATTGTATGCACACTTAAGAATCTCACCAGAAGAATGAGTAAAGTGAATTCAGACATTTTTGTCATGCAGTATACTGTTTTTCACCTATAAATGATATAGGTGATATACCGTATATATGATAATTGCAGTACAAACTGACAGTGATATCAATCAGCTAACCTAGCTCTTTTTATTGCTTATTGTAACGTAATGAAGTTCAACGTGTAGAAGAAGGAGGCGGGAACCGGCGAACATTTAAAAACTTTACTCAAAAATAAACAAACCAAAATACAATGCCGGCGGCAACCCCTCACGGACGACTGCCGCCTAAAAACAAAACAAAACCACAACATAATAACGGGGCAGCCCCTCACGGCCGACTGCCGCCTACATACAAAACAAAACGCAACATAAAGTCCAGGCCTGGTCCTCTCTCGTCTTACACTGTCGTCGCTCCTCCTTTTATGCTCCCGTCACTCCTCCATGAGACGAGACCGGTGTGGCGCACAGCTGACGCTCATTAACATTCGCCACCAGCCCGCTCTCACGGTCCCTCGCCTCGCCACACTTATCTTATATATTCAATTTAAATATCTAAATGTTAGTGAGAAGAAGAATAAAACATTTTTTTAGATATCAATCTTCATATGTGATGGACATTGGCTCACGTCTAGTGTGACCTTTCCGATGTGATTGCGCAATCCATGGCACGTCGCAGAGCAGCACAAGATGAGCAATTTAGGTTAAAGTCCCAGTGAACCAGAAGTAGCAAGTGAGTTTTCTTCAGTGCTGTGACGTATTTCCAAGTGAAACGGAATATTGAATAGAGGGCAGGGTTTTACTTCAGCGCTCCTCCTCTCCATCTCTCGGCTCATAGCAGACTAACGGTCGGGGGGAGTGGTTACGCATTTTCAAACCTAAGCCGTCAAACTGACATCATCTGAGAAGGAATGCCGTTTCCAGACCGGAAGTTACTTTTCAGACTTTGATTAAAGATTACCGCGACAAATATTTGTTTCTGTGTATTAACCTGCACGTATTAATTGTTCACCCCAAGACATTTAATATGCACTAACAAAGTAAATAGGGTCAATTTTGATTTCATGAGGACTTTAAAAAGTATATACTTTTTATATATTTTTTTTTAAATGTTCAAAGGTTTCGCTAGATAAGACCCTATTCCTCGTCTGGGATCGTGCAGAGCCTCTGAAGCCCTTCCTTTGAAACTGCATTGATTTGGACCTTCAACATTTTGGTTGCCACTGAAGTCTATAAAAAATCCTGGAGAAAAATCCTGGAATGTTTTCCTCAAAAAATGTAATTTCTTTTCGACTGAAGAAAGAAAGTCATTAATCTCCATTAAACATCCATCTCTTGGATGAGATGGGGGTAAGTAAAATATCAGGAAATTTTCATTTTGAAGTGAACTAATCCTTTAAGACTTTTGTTACCCACAAAACAAAGTCTGGAAGGAGTCTTCAAGTGTTCTGAACTGAAGAGAAAAAGAATAAAAAGATTTTATACATGCTTTAAATTTAAAATAAAAGTATAAATGTGTTGATATATTGACTTTCTAACATCAATGGGCTAATACATTTTTAGTTTTGATAAAAATTTGTGGCAACATATTTGCACGACTTCCTCATTTATGAGCATCCCGGACAGGTAAGTGTCAAAACCTTGGAATCCCCCGATCCCATACTGTCCCTAGTGAAGCGTGAAATCACCAAGCACAGGGGGAGATTAGTGTCCTGTATAAGCATGACCTTATCTTTTCGCAGCAAGTCTGCGGAGTCACCCTTTTATGTGTAATCCACCTCCACACACACACACATGCACTCACACTCATACACCACGCGTGAGGAGGATGGGAAAATCGTGCCTACAAGGACCCAGGCTAAAGCCAGAAGATTAACACAGATTTATATCAAATAATCCCTAACGATCATGTTTTATGTGAGGCTTTAGGTTATTTCAAACTTTAAGTAAGAAATGGTGGATGGTGACTTCAATTTAGTTGTTTTTGCCTAGGTCCCAACCACTTTGGATTAAAAACTTATTTGGATTTAGTGACTGAAGACAGGCTGTCATGCAGGTTTAAGGATTCTTTTATCCATCTGAGATGAGTAGCTAAAAAAAAAAAAAAAAGGCTTTTTTCTCTGGTCTTTTTTCTTACTTTAAAACCTCCTTGATTAAAATAGCACTGTGTTGGTGTTATTGCATAATGAAGCCACATCCAATGAGTATGCACGTTGATTGGATCAAAGTGAACAGGAAATTTCTATATGTGTATGAATTCATCCTGTTACTACCGTTACATAATCAGAAAAGATGATCGGGCCACCCTCTCCTCTCACTGCCACGGTGCCACCAAAATAATGTTTTCTCCCACACCGCCACACATTCCCTGTTCTGTCACTTTTTAAAAAAAAAAGCCATAATCATCTATAAACTTTATGAATTGCTTGTAAGTCAAGATATTGAAATTTTGTTCTCAAGACTTATGTGTACAGGTACAGATTTAAGAAAATACATCTAGGATGGGACTTGATTTTGTCAATTGATTGGATGGTTGTTGTTTGCTATTGCTGTTATGTCATGTGAGTGACAAGTTGCCAGCCTATTTTGATTTCATGGTGATTTTAATAAATGTGCAGCACCCAGCAGAGGTAAGAGAAGGGGAGGAGAGGGAATACTATTCCTGATTCCATTAAGAGCTAAAGTGGGACACCAGTCTAAGAATAGAATGTGTCACTCTAAAACAGAAAAACTCACTGTGCTGTGTGAGAAAGATTAAAGAAGGCCACTGTATGGCTATATAAAAACTATCTGAGAGGACAGCTGATTTCACAGAATTACAACATTCAGTAGCATAGCAGGACATGCTATGATGGCCTTGTAAGATGACCTAATAGATCCGACAAGAATATTTAGCTATGCTCATGTTTCTTAATTCTGCACAAAATAAGTTTCTGCTTGACCGTTTACAATGTCAGGAGATTACCCTTTCCTCTTCAGGGAGCAGGTTGTTGTTCCTTTTTGAAGTGTTTTACTGCTGCCCTCTAGTGGGCAGTTAACATTAGCGCCCCCTGGAAATCACAGTAGTCAAGTTCGCACAAAAATGAAAATTCTGTCATAATTTAGTCACGCTCAAGTTGTTCCAGACCTGTGTACATGTCTTTGTTCTGCTGTACACAAAGGACGATATCTGGTAGAATGTTTGTAATCAAGCAGATCTCGGCAGCCACGGACTACCATATGGGGGAAAAATACTATGGTAGTCAATGGCTGCCGAGATCTGCTTGGTTACAAAACATTCTTCCAAATATCTTCCTTTGTGTTCAGCAGAACAAAGAAATTCATACAGGTCTGGAACATTTTTAGGTGAACTTAACACACTTAAAAAAGGGCGACACTTGAATTAGTTTACACAAAGGCTAAAGGGATAGTGATAGTGCACCCAAATTTGAAAATTCTGTCACCATTTACTCACCCTCATGTTACAAAACTGTGGAATCTGTGGAACACAAAAGAAGATCCATAAGAACCAAACAACAACTTATTGACTACAGTGAACCCCACTGAGAAATTTCTCAGAGACAGATATCTCTTGTTCTTAACTAAAAGGGCAGAGGCTACAACAATGCAAAATCTGAACTAACAACGTAATGTAATCCTGCACTTTACTAATATACTGTAATATACAGTTGCTATAATATACTGTCACACCAAGCTCATGAGAAAATATTGGGAGGAGCTATATGACATCACTTTCAGTCAAAGTGAAACTACCTTACAGACAACAATCTTTAAACAAGAGATTGTTCATTCAGACATTCTAAAATAGAACACAGACGCAGATATTCACTCACAGGTATGTATAAGAAATGTTTATAATGCTATAATGAAAAGAAGGTTTCTAATGTTTCTTGAAGTTTAGTACTGGTGGCCTAGCTGGGATAAGTTGCGCAAACAAGGTTCAAAATTAAATGATTTGCATGCACCACATATTGTTTATTTACTGCACTGAAATGGTATCAGATCGTTATTAAAAAAAAATAAAAAAAAAATCGTATTGCTTGCAAAGTAAAGTTTGGTCTATGTTGTCATTTTGTCATGTGCTTTAAAAGACTTATAAACAGGAAGTAGGCCTAGATGAGCTGCAAACATGGGCCTATTAAATTACGCTTTTTACGCAACGCATCTTCAGATTTCAGATATATCTGTATTGGGTGACGTATATCAAAACAGTCCAGTAGATCTTTTGAATTCTTCTCAGAACTTTGTTCAATATTGCCTGTAGCCTTGTGTTTCATATTATCTACATTATTTTCTCTTGCTCTAAGAGTTTAAATTAATACATTAATTTATACGACAATGTAATTTTAATTTTGAAGTATAGACATAGCAAAACACTCATTTGCTCATTCCTCTGTAATGTGCTTGTTTTTTGTTTTTTTTTTAAATCAGTTGAAAATACCTAAAGGATTGGAGCAACGGCAGAATCTTCACTAACATCACCAAAACACAGAGTATGGATCTTGATACAAGTCAGTAACTCTGAAACAGAGTAAATAAGTGAATGATTGATTTATCAGTTTTGTGAGAATATAGTGTGCAGAAATGCCAGTAGTCATGTCTTTATTGGTCCTCTTTTCAGGCCTGACATCCTTCAGTGGTCCTCTAACTGAGGAGCTTCAGTGTTCTGTGTGTCTGGATGTGTTCACTGATCCAGTCACCATTCCATGTGGACACAACTTCTGTAAGAGCTGCCTGAACCAGTGCTGGGACAAGAGTGAGGCCTGCTGCTGTCCGCTCTGTAAAGAAACATTTAGTAAAAGACCAGACCTCAAAATCAACACAGCGCTTAGGCAGGTCGTACAGCTCTTTCAAGAAAAGTCCTGTCTGACGACATCCGATGTTCTCTGTGACATTTGTGATGAAAGAAAGCTGAAGGCCCTGAAGTCCTGCCTCATTTGTCAGAGCTCTTACTGCAAGATTCACCTGGAGCCTCATCAGAGAGTCCCACGATTGAAAAAACACAAATTGATAAACGCTGTAGAAAACCTGGAAGACTATATATGCCAGAAACACGAGAGACCTCTGGAGCTGTTCTGTAGAGATGATCAGACGTGTGTGTGTCTGTCCTGCACTGATGGAGATCACAAGACTCACAACACTGTTCCTCTGGAGGAGGAGATTGAGGAGAAGAAGGCAGGGGTTACAACAAATAATACATTTGAACAATAAAACAATAAATCCATGAGTGATCAAATGTGTTCATCTGTGTCTATAGATTCAAGTGATGAAGATAAAAACAGATGTGGAGCAGATCATCCAGGACAGAATGAAGAAGATTCAAGACATCAAACACTCAGCAGAACTCAGAAAAGTGAGTTTAAATAATCTGACATTTGCATTTTGCAAGGTGCCGAATTACAAATAAAAATGGAATCTGTCCATTGATCTTTAGCAAAACACAGAGAAAGAAAAAGCAGAGAGTACTGAGCTCTTTACGGCAATGATCCATTCCATTGAGCGATGTCAGGCTGAGCTGCTGGAGATGATGGAGCAGAAGCAGAAAGCAGCAGAGAGACAGGAAGAAAAGCTGATCGAAGAGCTGCAGCAGGAGATCGTTGAGTTAAAGTTGAGAAACACTGAGCTGGAGCAGCTCTCACACACTGAAGATCACCTTTACTTTCTACAGGTCAGTATGTTTACCTAGTCTTAATGTTTGATGGAAATGCATAACATCAAAGGGCAACTCTGTTCCTCATGTTCAGGGATTTTCTCCTTTCTCTTGGTATAGATTTACCCATCCCTGCACAGCCCATTCAACATCAAGAAATGTCCTGATATCAGTGTTAACACTCCTCCAAGTCTGGAAACCCTCAGGGCAGCTCTGACTCACCTGCAGAAGACTCTTGATGAGAAACTTATTGGAAATGGTAATTGAATATCAAATAAAGTTCTATACATTTAGCTTTTTTACATTGTATATCTAATTTACAGAGCTGAAGCTCACTTTTTTTCTTGTTTGATATTATACACCTGTTACAATGGGTCTGATTGAAACACTTGAATTCAAGAATTAAGAGGTGTGTCCCAATAGTTTTGTCCATATAGCCCCAGTTCACAGACAAGACTTAAGCTAGTCCCAGACTAAAATGCATGTTTGAGCTGTTTTAAATGAATGCAACTTGCACTGCCATATCTTAAAATATGTCAGTACCATTGTTTTGTCTCAAGTTTTTTTTTTTCTAAGACATGTTTATGAAAGCAACTTAATTGCCCTTATTGAAATAAAGCCTAATCCTGGCTTAATCTAAGCCCTGTCTGTGAAACCAGGCCATAGTGTATCTTCAATATATAGAACTCATTGTCTTTTATCACCATTTGTCTCCACAGAGTTTAAGAAGATGCACTTATATGCAGGTACAGTATGCATTATGCACAGATCTCACTTTTACAAATTATAGTTTAAATTCATAAACTTATAAATATAGTAAACCCTTTAAATACATCAAAATATGAAGATGTGAATCATGATCTCTTATCTCTATCACAGCTGATGTGATTCTGGATCCTGATACAGCTCATCCTAGACTCATCCTGTCTGATGATGGAAAACAAGTGAGCTGTGGCGACACTAAGCGCAATGTCCCAGATAACCCAAAGAGATTTGACTATTGTGTCTTTGTACTAGGGAAGGAGGGATTCTCCTCAGGGAGATTTTATTTTGAGGTTCAGGTGATGAACAAGATTGGTTGGAATTTAGGAGTGGCCAGAGAGTCTGTCATAAGGAAAGGGAACATCACACTGACTCCTCAGAATGGATACTGGACTATATGGCTGAGGAATGGAAATGAATACAAAGCTCTTGAAGATTCCATGGTCTTACTCTCTCTGAGGGTGAAGCCCCAGAAGGTGGGAGTGTTTGTGGATTATGAGGAAGGTCTGGTCTCTTTTTATGACATGGAGTCAAGGTCTCATATCTACTCTTTCACCGGCCAGACCTTCACTGAGAAACTCTTTCCTTATTTTTGCCCATCACTAAACAAAGATGGTAAAAACTCCGCCCCACTGATCATCTCACCTGTCAATTACAACAAATGAATGTACACACCATATATCAAAAACAATATGAAAAAAAAGCTTGACTTGTATATAAATCAGATATGCAAATAAATAAATAAATAACAAATTGAAATATCACAAGAGCAAGAGTGCTGTCGTTCTGATTTGTCTGTAGCCACGAGTGTCACAAATGCCATTCTGATATTCAGACAAACCGCATGATTGTGATATTGTATTTATACAACAGTTCAATTCATATGAAGTTAAAATTGAGTAACTCCGCCAAAGAAAATAGTTCTAAAAGAAGCCAAAACATCCAGCTGTAAAGGTCACCAAGTAACAAAGACTTAAAGCCAGACTGTAATGGCGTATATGAGTGGAGCAAAGTGACGAAACTCGCAACCACACACAATCTGGAACACTGTGAACACAGACAAGCGGAGTAATACAAACATCTCTGTATAATACGAATTTGTAGAATGTTTCTTTTTACCCACCTTCCCTTGTAAGAGTGAAATTACATGTAAATGTTGTACCTATGTTGATTACATGAGATTCAATTACTAAATAAAGGCCTTGAATAAAGTGAAAATGTCTGGCCTGCAGAACCACACAATACACACACACACACACACACACACACACACACACACACACACACACACACACACACACACACACAATATTTACCTTCCTCATCTTTTCCTTGAGGTACACTTGTTAAATGTATTGGTTTGTATTGACAATCAGTATAAACAAATGAATACCACATTGATGCTGGTGACATTACAAAGACAAGAGGTTTTTAAAGTGCATCCAAAATTACTAAAATGCTGAAAAGATAAGTGAAAAAAAAGGCATACTTGACTGGAATGTGACTATAAACCATCACATTAAAAACTACACGTAACACACAATTTACAAAATCACAAATGCAATTCCTTTATTAAAACAGGGCCAGTGAGCTTAGCTACACTTCTACTTCAAAGACAATACAAAAATTACCATGATTTTCAACACTTCAGTTACAAATCTGTACACAATACATAAAGCAATGAAAAATAATTATAATTCTGCTATGGCCAGTACAAAATACAAATCAAGCATAAAGTTAATATTTACAACAAAAAATAACAAATTAGAGGAAATTAAATCAATAAATAAAATTGGCTAATAAGCTTTCAGACTGAAAAGGGGACCCCAAAAGGTCCCCACATTGTTAAAAAAAACAAAAACAAAAAAACTTTACATTTAATGTGATTAAGATAGATGGAGTGTCAAATTCCAGCACTTATTATATAGGAAGAATGTATTTTCTCTCTCTCTCACACACACACACACACACACACACACAACTAAAGCCAGAAAAACGTCAGAACTACACAGAATGGTTCAGAAGTTGCACAGTGCAGCAGTGTGGAGCTGATCTCCTGAACACAATTTAAGGGCTTGTTCTTAAACAGTCAGGGCATTAATGATTTGCACATGTTCTGTGTGCTTAACACTGCTAACTCAGCTAATGCTACAGACCTGGCAAAACAACAAATACAACTTTGAATGTTGGCTGGAGAAAGTTGAGCCTGAACATTTGAAGGTTCGCTTGAAGTTCAAGTCTTTTGTAGCTAGCCCACTACTAGCCGAGTGTAAGATGTTTGGTTGTCATAGCTTGAAAGCTCAGGAATTACTGTCAGAAATTTCCCCTGGGAAATCCAATCAATTAGAAAAAAGTGAGAACAGTCTGAAGTACTGTACTGAGTTTTGGTGGATGTAACTTGAACGCCCCTTTTAGGAGTTAACCTAAGTGTGTACAGGATAATAGTACTGGCTTTGTCAAGGCAACATAATAAAAAAAAATAAAAAAAAGATTTGTATATAAAAGTAATGGAAAAGACATGTCCATTCGGAAGTACATGAAACCAGAAGTAAAATTAATTCCATATTCAAACTTCCTTCAAAAGAATATTTACAGTACATATAAAAAAAGTCCTTTGCACAAAGGCACGAGTGCATTACGGTTATAAATAAGATATATACGAAAACATGCATTCTAAGTGCTGAGGAGTTTGCATTTCCTCAAATTTGCTATTTGAAAAAAAAAATAAATAAAAAAAATATGGCTGAACAAACAACTCCATTACGATAAAAATCTATTTCTTTACAGGTCAATGAGAGAATGTGTCCTTAAATCTTCCACATCATGGAGGTTTGAGATAAACTGTCGACACATGTGGAGGAATAATGAGAGTCGGGATTCAGTGGGATAAACAGAATGATGCCGTGAACTTAGAGCGATCCTGATGGGGATTTTGAGAGGAAATCTTGATTGCCCCCTCCCTACGCACAAGTCTTGAAGTGCTGGTTAAGTGGTATTAAAGGGGAGGCCAGAGGGGAAAGAATATTCAGTGTTTGCGGCAAATATCAGGGATTAAAGGACCAACAATGTTGATGCAAACCACAAAGCTGCAGAAAGCAGGACTGAGTACTTGATCTCTGATGACATGAATGGATATTCAAAAGCAGCAAAACAAAACAAAACCAAAAAACAACAGTCAATTAATCAAGTCTCAACTTTTAAATAAGGTTTATAAAAGGCTTGTTGGACATTAAGAACAAGGCACGCCAAGAACGTAAGGGAAACTGCACTGAGAGTTCATTTTCTGACCCTAAGCAAAGCACTAAACATTGTACTTGGCCACAGCAAAAGTTTCCATATCAATGACATCACCGACACACGTCCACTTCATCAGGCCAGTGTGTTTCGCCTGTGCCTTTTCTTATTTAAAAACTGACACTGGCTTGCATCATGACCGAAACTCATGGGTTTTAAACTTCAGTTCTCATTAAAAACGAACTGGAGGGTAGAGACCATTCCAACCACATCAGGACTAGATCAAAAGCTTGCTTTTCCCAGAAAGCCCTTCACTAAAATCTACACAAACACTTTTTCTCTGGATTCAAAGTCACAGACTACACACTCTCTCTGTTGAGATTTTTCAATCCTTGCCGATAAAGAGAGAGCGGGATGATGCTAAAGTGATTCCTCGCGCTACAACAGAGCGAAATATGACCTTATTGACTTCATTTGAAGCATTTGGAGTCTCTACTAAATAAAACACTTCAGTGAGAATCAAAATAGCTTGACCTGAAAAAAAAAAAAAAAAAAAAAAAATAGAACAAGATTAACATTACACTAGTCATTAAATAAGAGCCCATCAATTAACAGCTAGATTTCAATACATGTACTGCTCCCTTTCTGAGATTTTGAGCTAAATTATAGAGTAAAATTTAGAAAAAGCACAGAAGGAACACATGGCTTCCTGTAGTTGAATCTCTGGCAATTACCTCTGCATTTCAGCTTAGCAACAAAAAAACGTCCTATTTTTCATTCTCCCTCCTTCTCTCGCCTGAGTTTTTTTCTCACTGTTTACAGAGAACTTCTGTGAAATGTAAAGTGGGTAAGACAGCACTATAAACACTTGTCAGGCATAAACACTGAGATAAAGCATACACGTTTGACATGGATGGTTGTTATTCTGCTTCATAATGAAGGTACTGGCTGTGGGGACCCTTAAAGCTGTAGGTGCTTGTGTCAGGAATCCTGCCATATTCCAAAGCCTAAAAAATAAAAAATAACCAGGGTCCAAAATTAACTTTGTGCCACAATGACAGGTGAGCTGAGGACATTTATGGCCATACATATTTCTTAAAAGAAATATACCAGCAGAGAAATTTTATTCTATCATTATTCTGTATTCTGATAATATATGTAGCCTTTTTTTGTTTGTTTTTCTCTCTTGAATATTCGCAAATTACTGCAGGTAATCTCACAAAACAATGTTTTGGTGGGTTAATGTCAGGAATGTCTCATCACTTTCATTGTCATTATCAGGACAATATAAGAAAAACAAGTATGTATGTTGCATTACACTTATATTTAAAATATGTGTTATGTTGCTATTCCTTTATAAGAAATTAATGGACAACTGGTTATTTACTCTTGATCAATTTGGACTTTGAAAATATCCTTAGAATATAATATACAACTAAAACATTGAGCCATCAATTGCAGTTTACAGCACATTTCAATGTTGGTGATGATGCTATACATAATATTCACTCACAAAAATGGTCGAAAATGCTGCAGTTTGAGTTTGAAGATAATTAATACTTGTCTGTATGTGTATATATATATATACTGTGTACATTAACATAAACATTCAAAAGTTTGGGATCAGTACGATTTGTAAAATTAATACTTCTATTCAACAAGGATGCAATAAATTGATTAAAAGTGACAGTGATGACTTTTACATTGTAACACAACATATGTTTCAATTAAATGCTGTTCATTCGAACTTTTCTATTAATCAAAGAATCTTGAAAAAGTTTCTTCACAGTTTTTACAAAAAATATTACTGATTTTAACACTGTTAATAAATCTTGAGCAGCAAATCATCATATCAGAATGGTTTCTGAAGGATCGTGATACTGAAGACTGGAGTAATGATGCTGAAAATACAGCTTTGACATCACAGGAATAATTGTAATCATTTTTCACAATATGACTATATTTTTTGCATAAGAGACTTGTTTAAACATTTTTTTTTTTAAATCTTACCAACCCCAGACTTTTGAACGGTAGCGCATATGTTATATGGAATAAATACCTTAAAGGAAATTGCTTGGCATATCTTAATTTTTTTTTTTAAAAAGCCATTGGAGAGTAAATCTTAGAATCTGTTTAGAAAAGTTTATGTGTTCAGATTGAACACAGTGAGCCAAAAAACCTTAATCAGAGACATTCTTTCATGGTTATAAAAGTCATGGCACAGTGTTGTAGAGTGGACAGCTTGGCCACATCTCTTAAAGGCTCGCATGAACACCAGGCAGCTGAAACTGTAAACAATCTACTAACAAACCTCCTAACATCCCTTTTGAAGGCTAGAGGAGGCCGTATCTGTGGTGTCTGCACTCATGTTTTGTTAGGGGGATGCTTTGGCTGTTGTGTGTCGTGTTGAGCTGATATATTTTTGGGGTAGCAGGGAGGAGAGGTAGCGGACGGTGGATGACAGAACTCCTTGATGGTTACGGTGAGGAGGTTAGCTGTGATATCCGTGACGACCACGTTGGCACATCGGGATGTCATGTCAGGATGCCAGTCCAAATCTTCCTCTTCCTCTGACGGCTCTTCCGACACGGGAACCTCTGGGACCTTAAGCGTCCGACGGCCAGAGAAGGGATGCCGTCGCCGCAATCGCCTGTCCATTTCATGAGGTACGGAAAGGTCCAGGATGTGTTCGTTATCTTCTGAGGATGACGACGCAGAGGATGAAGAGGAAAACATTGGAGAGGATGGAAGAGCAGAAGGACCCGAGCTGTTTTTGGATGCCGCGGATTGAGCGCCAACTTTGTGAAGGGCAGGCTCTTGGGCGTTGGTTGCAGAGGTCTTGGGTGGTAATAAGGAATGCTGGGATTGGGTTTGTCGTGGAGATGGTGGCTCGCCATCTGAAACTTCCGAGCTTGAGTTTGATGGAGGCAGTTCATCATTGAGAGTCGGACCTTTGGACCCGTCCAAGACCTTTGAACTTTTGGAGGACGAGAGACTGTTTGTGTTGTTGCGACTCTCTCCACTTTGAGTCTGGTTCTCTGCATTGCTCAAAGAGTGAGAATCAAAGAGTTTTCCAAAAACAGGAAACCCAGAGCTCCTAATTGGGGGCTGAATTCCTCGGTAGGACACTTCTCCAAACCGCCTGTTTTTACCAATCACCCTGTTCCTAGATGGAATTTTTTGCCGCCCAAAATGGGACTGCTGGGCAGCGGGCATGTGTGTCCTTCTACTATTAGCAACTCCAGCATTCCCAGCCTTGTCAACCACTTTGAGGTTCAGAATGACTCGTCCCTTCTTCACTTCCCTGGGTTTGACTTTTCGATTGAGAATACGGACTGTTTCCGAAAATGGACTGACTGTCGGACGGGACGAAAAAGGACCGGAGGGACCGACTGTTTGGTCCAGGCGGGGCAAGGGGCGACGTGCCATGCGATGGCAGCGGTGAATGTCTTTTTTCAGTTTGGGCTGAGCAGCTCCCGACTGCAGTTTAGCATTAGATGGGGCAGTTGGGGTGTAGGACGGTGCAGCTGAAGGTGGAGGAAGCTTGGAATGAGGCTGAGGACGGCTAGGCTTGAACTCCGGGACTCTTGGGGAAGTCTCTGCAGCCTGCGCTCGTGACTAAACAATTGGAAAAAAGTCGAAAATGATTTCCTTCTAAAAGAGTTACTAAGCCAAAAATGAAAATCTTGTCACCATTAACTCACCTCATGTTGTTGCAAACCAATAGGTCTTTCGTTCAACACACATGAACACAATTTTCACACATGAAAATTGTTTACATTTCACTGCCGGTTGTATATTCTGTATATAACTGTGTATGTGACAAATAAAACTCTTGAATCTTGAATGAAACCTGAGAGATTTCTGCTCCTCTATGGCTACCTTCACACTGCGAGCCTTTGTGCTCAATTCCGATTTATTGCTCAGATACGATTTTTTTGTATAACTGTTCACATTGTTGATTTAAATGTGGCCAATATCAGATTCCAGTGTGAACAGATTATGGTCCTGGTCCAGTGTGACCTGCTGCCAGCAAATGTGTGCACAGGCAATATAAAAAAGACGAGGATGCAAAAAAGACAGCAGTTTTTAAACACTTATGATTTGCTTGTATATAGAGCTGTCACTAATACTTATGAGTTCTAACACATCACCGTCCTTCCAACCAACTGCCTTTCACGAAGGTCTTGATAACGTCAGGTATGTAAAATCTTTGTGGAAAAAAAAAGTGACTCCCATGAGTGCAGAATTGTGACAAATTTTGATCTAGAGTGATGTAAAAGTCACATGAAATCAGATATGACTGTTCAGACTGAGGTTGCACTGCAAAACATCTGACCTGTATCGGATTTAGTACCACATATGGAAGTGGCGTAAATAGGAATTGAATGTGGTTTGTTGCGGTTCACACTGTCATGAGAAATCTGAGTCACATATGAGAAAACAAAAAAAATGGCACATTTACATGCAGTCTGAACGTATCCTATTTAAAGTCCATTAAACCAAAACTGTACTTGCTGTACTTGCCAATGAGGTTGGTTCTCATGTGTCATGTAAGCACATCTGAGCTTTCAGCAAGAAGAGTTCTCGCACATAAAGCAAGTACAGTTTTGGTTTAATGAACTTGTTGTTGTGACTTAAGCCCTATTTGCACAGGATTAGTATTACCTGGTGACCTCTAGTAATTTGTAATAATTGCAGAAGTTGTCTGTGATCTTAATCCCGTACGAATCGGCCATGTCTGTAATTTGTAAAGTAAAAATTCCCCTGCAAATGACCGACCATATTTCGCTGAACACCGAGGTCCTGTGATAGCATTAGTCTCGTGCAAATCACCATCTCTGTGATTTGGCGGGGTTGTATATAATTTTTCAAGGATTTTGTTTCCTGTGTGCCTTTTTTCCATCCATCTTTCGTGAAGAATGGAGGCTGCATTGGAAACTTTTTGAAGTTTCATAACAGTGGACGGTTACCGTACGCGCATTATTCTTTCACTTTAGAATTAGCGCCAATTCAGGGGCGAATTGCTTGAATGGTCAATATTATTCTTAATGAAAAACACAACAACAGAACAGTACAATGACAAACTCACTTAAATAGGAGCTTTTACATTCCGCTTTGAAACCAAATCTTCCGCCGTCATCTTGTCATTCAGTTTCTCACTCTTCTGATGAATGAAATCTGACTACTGCTGCAGTTTGTGCTGCGGCTCCCGTTCGGCTCACGCTGCACGTTCAGTTTTTAATTGTAGCATCTGTTCTCTAACTGAACGAAATGATTTTTATTAGCCTACTATAAAAAAAATTTAAACTACGGTGGCAACACCGACTATCGCAGCAAGCCTAACATGTATAGCAGCATGTGGTAAGGAACATTCTTCTGTTCATAATACATCAAACAGCTATACCTAGGCCTATAACATTTTAAAAATGACAAAACTTTTTAACAACAAAGTTTTGACATAATATGCAATATCCAAGAGATAAGTCATTAAATTCGAGTAAAATCACAGGCTTCACTTATCCCGTGCAAATGCGCCACACGAAATTCAGATGTGGGGGTCATTTCTAAATCACACGAGGTCCTCAGATAATACTAATCCCGTGCGAATAGGACTAAAGTTGTGGTTGTATGGACTTTCAATGGAAGGGCAGAAATCTCTCAGGTTTCATTGAAAATATCTCCATTTGTGTTTCGAAGATAAACGAAAGTCTTACAGGTTTGGAACATGTGAGTAAGTAAATGATGACACCTTGAAATACTTTAAAAGCATATTTCCAAAACAAATTGATTAAATGACTTTGCACATCACAAAACATATTTATTTTCATGTTAGTTGGTATTGCTGACATACCTTTAGAAGCAGCGTTTTAGGTTTCGGGCCTCTCTTTTTAGGTCCGTACATCTCTTGCTCTCGCTCTCTAAAAGTAAAAAGATGAGTTGTTCAAAGGGTTATGTCACTGAGTGGTTGTGCCAGTTTCAGCTTTTTGAACAACAAACTTCCTCTGAGCGCAAAGCATGACTACAAAAGTTTTACTTCAGATGTGTGTCTCAAGTATGTGATGTGGATAGAGATGTCTGCAAGACTGCATCCTGTGGGTATGCAGGAAAGAGTCGATCTAGCTTTGACTCAGGGAGACCACTTCAAATAGAAGCATCAACGGTCACAAACGTTTTTTAACGCTCATGAGCGCACAAGATAACATTTCGTAACTTGTCCATTTCCTTTAAATTTGTTAATCAAGGAAAAATCATCACTCACTTTTGTTCAAACGCTGCAACGAGTCGTTCATCTAGGATGTTCTCCTCAGGTTCCCATGTGCTGTACCTGAAAAATATACAGATCATTTAACATCCACCACTTGTTAAATACACAGATCAGGCATAACATTATGACCACTGACAGGTGAAGTGAATAACACTGACGATCTCTTCATCACGGCACCTGTTAGTGGGTGGGATATATTAGGCAGAAAGTGAACATTTTGTCCTCAAAGTTGATGTGTTAGATGCAGGAAAAATGGGCAAGCGTAAGGATTTGAGCGAGTTTGACAAGGGCCAAAATGTGATGCTAGACGACTGGGTCAGAGCATCTCCAAAACTGCAGCTCTTGTGGGGTGTTACCGGTCTGCAGTGGTCAGTATCTATCAAAAGTGCTCCAAGGAAGAAACAGTGGTGAACCGGCGACAGGGTCATGGACGGCCAAGGCTTATTGATGCACGTGGGGAGCGAAGGCTGGCCTGTGTGGTCCGATCAAACAGACGAGCTACTGTAGCTCAAATTGCTCAAGAAGTTAATGCTGGTCCTGATAGAAAGGAGTCAGAATACACAGTGCATCGCAGTTTGTTCTGTATGGGGCTGCATAGCCACAGACCAGTCAGGGTGCCCATGCTGATCCCTGTCCACCGCTGAAAGCACCAACAGAGGGCACGTGAGCATCAGAACTGGAACACGAAGCAATGGAAGAAGGTGGCCTGGTCTGATGAATCATGTTTTCTTTTACATCACGTGGATGGCCAGGTGCGTGTGCGTCACTTACCTGGGGAACACATGGCACCAGGATGCACTATGGGAAGAAGGCAAGCCAGCAGAGGGACTGTGATGCTTTAGGCAATGTTCTGCTGGGAAACCTTGGGTCCTGCCATCCATGTGGATGTTACTTTGACATATTTAAGCATTGTTGCAGACCATGTACAGCCTTTCATAGAAACGTTATTCCCTGGTGGCTGTGGCAAAGCAAAAATGGTTCAGGAGTTTGAGGCGTTGACTTGGCCTCCAAATTCCCCAGATCTCAATTCGAATGAGCATATGTAGGATAGGCTGAAGAAACAAGTCCGATCCACGGAGGCCCCACCTCGCAACTTAGAGGACTTAAAGGATCTGCTGTTAACATCTTGGTGCCAGATACCTCAGCACACCTTCAGCGGTCTAGTGGAGTCCATGGTTCGACGGGTCAGGGCTGTTTTGGCAGCAAAATGGGGACCAACACAATATTAGGAAGGATGTCATAATGTTATGCCTGATCGGTGTATACAAGCTTAACTAATGAAACACATTTCTGTTCACTCACTTTATTGCCCATCCTTTCCATTTGACTAGGTACTCCATCCGTCCCTATGGAAAAGACAAATCAGTTCCCAACATTTCTGAAAGATATTTCATTGAAGGAATAGTTCATCCAAAAATTATCATTATTTTACACTCTTTCATGCCATTATACCTTTCATGCGGGTTGCATGCTGTTATTTTTCAGTGGAACACATAAGTAGATATTTTTAGAGAATCTTTACTCAGTTTGTTCTATACAGATGATGATTCATAATTTGTCTAAAGCACTGCAAATATCATAAAAGTAGTCCATATTCATCAATCCATCCTTTAAAACGCTTTTCCTATTTAGAGTTGAGTGGAAGTTGTTCATTTAACAAAGCTATTTTAAGGCTTTAGAGGATATGGGATATAGCAAAGTCATATGGACCATGTTTTTATGCTTTTTTTTGTGTGTGTTGTTGTTGCCTTTTTAGAGCTTGACAAATCCCCAGTTCCCATTATGGAAACGAAAATATTCTTCAAAACTTCTCATTGTTTTCCACAGAAGAAAGTCAGTCATGCAAGCCTGGAAGGACGTGAGTGAGAAAATGTTAGGGCAAACTTCTCCTTTAAATTCTCATTACCTCAATATAATATTAACATATTATTAGGTATACACATGCATGCGCATGCGTAATGCAACAAAATATACAAAGTTATTTCAGATTTTAACTATTAGGAAATGCTGGTGATTTGACAACCAAAATTTCGCCCCGCACCGAACCTCCAAAAAAATCGAACGTAAAAACTAGTGGTTGCTACGCGACGCGACGCCAGAGAACGCAAAGATTCCATTATAAATGACCGAAATTGCACAACCTCGCAAAATGTATTCTGATTGGTTTAAACGCAGTGTAAACACACTTTGTTTAGGCTACGGTGCTAAAGTTCTAGTTTTGTAGCGTCGCATCGTGCCTCACGCCTGCAGTGTCAATTGGATGTCAGACGAACCGGCCTTTGTCAAAAATTTGCACTCCGGGTAGACACAAAAAAGCTAACGCGCTAACAGCACCAGCTCCAGCTGGCGCCAGTCCAATCTTAACAAACACGCACAGTACCCTGAGCTCAAAATGAAGCAACTCAGTCAAATGAGTTGTGCATGAATGCATACACAAATGCGCGTAATACGAGCGGTTTTATATTTGCATGGGGAAGCATGGTGCTCTAATGCAGTTCAATGCACTGCACTCGGTCTGCAGGGCTGAAGTTTAGTGCGTCTGTAGGCCGCAGTGAAAGGAAATAAAATGAGTTTTAATAAACAGACTGACCTTACGGACGCGGCGCTTCAGGATGGCCTCGGCGGCAAACACACGGTCGCCTGCCGCAGATAGCTCCATCTTTAGTGGGACAGCAGAGACGGGTTCTTCCGCGGAAGCGATGGAAAGATCCTGCGCCGTGGAGTGGAGGAGTGAACCAAACACAAAAACACACATGCGCCCGCGCGCCTCTTACAATGCGGCCCATGCAAGGAGAGTACACTGATCGACAGCTCATTGAAACTGGCGGGTGGGAAAGAAAAGAAAGAACAATGTTTTTGTTGACATACAATAGGCAATATTATTAATAATACTATACTACTAATAAATAATACTATCTATCTATCTATCTATCTATCTATCTATCTATCTATCTATCTATCTATCTATCTATCTATCTATCTGTCTGTCTGTCTGTCTGTCTGTCTGTCTGTCTGTCTGTCTGTCTGTCTGTCTGTCTGTCTGTCTATCTATCTATCTATCTATCTATCTGTATGTATCTGTATCTCCTTTCTATTTTATTAACATTATATTAACCTATCATTATTATCATCATAATCATCATCAGTAATGACACTATAATAAATGATATATTACACTTAATATTGTATGATTATGCTTAGGGGATAAAGAAGGAAATGAGTGGTGTTAAAGAATATCATTGTTTTCAAGCACAAGCAAGTTTGTATAAAACACTTTTGGGGCCTGTTGCAGTGAAAATTATTAATTTGTGTAAACTATTTTTATAATTATAATGACAACATAATATAAGCTTGAATGCAATCGAAGTTGAGTTGGATAAAAGTGTATGCCAAATGTATAAATGTAGCTAAATCATGTCAAGCATTTGCAAAGGTCTCTGATCACTGCACTGAGAAAAATGCTAAAATAATAGAGGATACAACACCAGTCCTGTTTTCTCTGCTGTGCAGTGTTTACGACAGGTGTCTAACCCCAGTCACACTTTTATTACTCTGCACTGTTCAATAATTCACAGGCCACACGGGTGACAATAGCTCACCACCACCCCTATCTCTCTCTCTCTCTCTCTCTCTCTCTCTCTCTCTCTCTCTCTCTCTCTCTCTCTCTCTCTCTCACACACACACACACACATGCACACAAACACACTCACAAACGGGACAAGACAAGAGAGGACACAGGAAACAAGGGGGAGACAGCAGCGGGTCATCTGTCATTCTGGTTGTTTGTTGTTTAGTCACTGGAAGTTATTTATTTGTTTGCTGTGCTACGGTAACAGATCAGGATGTCAGGACAAAACAGTGATCAACTGCACCGCAGCACTCTGGGCATTTATACGGTAAGCGGGAAGTTTCTCACTCTTGAGTTTGAATTATACACAATAACATGTCTATTAACTGAGTAGTTAAGTGTAATAAAATACACTGACATTTATTTACAAATGTTGCCTATATTTTTTTAAATTGCAATTTAAGAATAATAATTAAAAAACAATGCGTAAATCTATAAATATTCAGCATGAAGCATGGCATTTTTTGTCATATATCATTATGTTCAATTATATTATATATAATATATATATATATATATATATATATATATATATATATATATATATATATATATATATATATATATATATATATATATATACATTTACATTTATGCATTAGGCAGACGCTTTTATCCAAAGCGACTTACATTATATATATATTTAATATATAATTTTTTTTCAGAAGTGGCTATGAAACTTTGTTGTGACAAATAGCAATCTGTAACCAAGGTGATAGATTGATGTGGAGCAACACATAGTCACAAAATGTGTTGACATTTGATCGGTTATCGGACTGTCATTCTTTAACTGTTTGTCCATCCACTTAGAGCATAATGGAGCAGTTCAACCCAAGCCTGCAGAGACTGGTGGCACTGGGAAACAGCTACATTCAGGCTTTCCAAGGCAAGTCAGCATGAGAATAAAATGAATGAAGTAGATGATAAGACTGAAAAAGATGAAAGGAAGAACAAGGAAAGTGGAGTGGTTGAACTTTGGCCTGCCGGTTGTCATTGATGATAATAAGCAATGTCATTGGCTCTGATGATTTAACATCATTGTTTAATGACTGTCTATTTTATGAGTCTTGAGTTTCACTAACACAGGGACGTCTATGCAAACTGGACATATGTACGTCAGTAGCTTTGATAGTGGCTGTTCTTGTGGATAGTCATCTTCCAAAAGATTAAAGAACCAATAAAATGATTTCATAATGTTTTGGTGATTAGACAAAGAATATTTGACTCTATATCAGTCTTCAAAACCGGTGTTGCATACAGAACTAAACACTTCAGCCCAAAGAAAGCAAAGAATTAAAATGACAAAATAAGAAATAAAATCATAAATTCAGTGTGATATATCTAGTTCAGTCATGAAATTATAAAGGGAGCAGGCTGATGCAATCTGCAAACAATCATTACCTCGTCCTCATGGCACAAGCTGATTGGCCTCTGGAGATTATGCAGCCAATGAGATTGTTTGCTCAACATTTAAATCTGGTTTAGTGTTTGCTGTAGGCACTAGGCAGTGTTGGGGAGTAAAAGTTATGTAACAGTTATGTAATTTAATTACAAAATAAATGTAACTAATTCGTAACAGTTGCTTATGAAAATGTTAACAGTTACAAAGGGGGTTACATCTGAATATTTTCTGTGAAAAGGTAGGATGATATTAATTTGAATGATATTCAATTTGTTGCTTTGTCTGTTTTTGATGTGCACGATGCCTCCTGCCATTTAAAGACTGTTTAGTAAAGCGATGCTATTCTGATGCTTTTGATTGGTTCTCGTTTGAATTTGCAGCACCATGTCTGCCAATCACATCAATCCACATTGACGTTGAAAGCTTTAGGCCTTAACCTGTCTAAGAGTTGCCACCATGGCGAGTGATAAAAATGTGTTCCAGTGCTGAAAATTAAAAATCATTTCATCCAGGAATCAGAAAAGGGCACAAATATAACAGTTCAGTGCAAAATATGTTTGCCAACAGTTAAAATGCTATCGACATCAAAGGTTTCAGAATACGATATATACTTATTCAATAACTGTTTTATTTCCTATTTGGGTTTATGTATATGCTTTATTTATTTTTTAAGATTAACTGTTGAAGGATTTTGAAAGTCTGACAGTAATCAATGTTGAGTACTACTGTAAGGTTAACCCTGCCTGGTTTAAATGTTTGAAAATGTTTAACAGTTGAAAACATTCATTATCAATTTGTATTCAAATGTAATCTGTTACATTACTTTAATAAAGTAATTAAAATACTCACACAACTTGTTACATTTTAAATAGGGTAACTTGTAATCTGTAACCTATTACATTTCCAAAGTAAACTTCCCAACACTGGCTGTAGGCTAGTCTTGCAGCACGTTATCAGAGTTCCTCTTAAGTCCTCCACCTTCCCCAGATCCACCTGCATAGATCTGCTAGATCTCCAGGATTTATGTACAAACCCGAAAAAGTTGGGATACTATACAAATTGTGAATAAAAAATGAATGCAATAATTTACAAATCTCATAAACTTATATTTTATTCACAATAGAATATAGATAACATATCAAATGCTGAAAGTGAGACATTTTGAAATGTCATGCCAAATATTGGCTCATTTGGGACAGGTAGCAATAAGAGGCCGGAAAAGTTAAATGTACATATAAGGAACAGCTGGAGGACCAATTTGCAACTTATTAGGTCAATTGGCAACATGATTGGGTATAAAAAGAGCCTCTCAGAGTGGCAGTGTCTCTCAGAAGTCAAGATGGGCAGAGGATCACCAATTCCCCCAATGCTGCGGCCAAAAATAGTGGAGCAATATCAGAAAGGAGTTTCTCAGAGAAAAACTGTAAAGAGTTTGAAGTTATCATCATCTACAGTGCATAATATTATCCAAAGATTCAGAGAATCTGGAACAATCTCTGTGCGTAAGGGTCAAGGCCAGAAAACCATACTGGATGCCCGTGATCTTCAGGCCCTTAGACGGCACTGCATCACATACAGGAATGCTACTGTAATGGAAATCAAAAAAGAAGCCATATCTAAACATGATCCAGAAGTGCAGGCGTTTTCTCTGGGCCAAGGCTCATTTAAAATGGACTGTGGCAAAGTGGAAAACTGTTCTGTGGTCAGACCAATCAAAATTTGAAGTTCTTTTTGGAAAACTGGGACGCCATGTCATCCGGACTAAAGAAGACAAGGACAACCCAAGTTGTTCTCAGCGCTCAGTTCAGAAGCCTGCATCTCTGATGGGATGGGGTTGCATGAGTGCATGTGGCATGGGCAGCTTACACATCTGGAAAGGCACCATCAATGCTGAAAGGTATATCCAAGTTCTAGAACAACATATGCTCCCATCCAGACGTCGTCTCCTTCAGGGAAGACCTTGCATGTTCCAAAATGACAATGCCAGACCACATACTGCATCAATTACAACATCATGGCTGCGTAGAGGAAGGATCCATGTACTGAAATGGCCAGCCTGCAGTCCAGATCTTTCACCCATAGAAAACATTTGGCGCATCATAAAGAGGAAGATGCGACAAAGAAGACCTAAGACAGTTGAGCAACTAGAAGCCTGTATTAGACAAGAATGGGACAACATTCCTATTCCTAAACTTGAGCAACTTGTCTCCTCAGTCCCCAGATGTTTGCAGACTGTTATAAAAAGAAGAGGGGATGCCACACAGTGGGAAACATGGCCTTGTCCCAACTTTTTTGAGATGTGTTGATGCCATGAAATTTAAAATCAACTTATTTTTCCCTTAAAATCATAAAATTTCTCAGTTTAAACATTTGATGTCATCTATGTTGTATTCTGAATAAAATATTACAATTTGAAACTTCCACATCATTGCATTCTGTTTTTATTCACAATTTTGTATTTTTATTTATTTTTACAATTCAATGTTTATTCACAATACAGTGTCCCAACTTTTTTGGAATCGGGTTTGTATGTCTATTTATGCAGCAGCATATCTTACATGCTCACAGCAGCACGTCTGTGTATCTATTAGCAGAAGCAATAATCAACAGCAGCAGCAGCATAGCAGATCTAGTCCGCCAAGACCAAGTACATTAACACTGCCATACTCAATAGCATGCTAAAACTATTCCAAGAGATGTCATGATTGAACTATGCTTAAAACAAGACAATACACCTGCCAATGAAACAAGGCAAAATGTACTTACAGTATATTAATGATATATTCTTTGCCAAGACAAAATATACAATCAGGCAAACTTAATAAAACAAAACACAAAATACTCATAAACAAAACATAAGATCCAAAGCACACTTTGAGCTAAATGAGCTAAAAAGAGTGATGGCAGAATGTGTGTGTGTGTGCGTGTGTGTGTGTGTGTGTGTGTGTGTGTGTGTGTGTGTGTGTGTGTGTGTGTGTGTGTGTGTGTGTGTGTGTGTGTTTGTGTGTGTGAACTAGATCTTTAATAACAATCTAATAATCTAATGAATTTAAATTGATTTTTATTTTTTAAATTCATCTTGTTTTAATGATGTTCAGATATTATTACTGTGAAAACAAGATGTTAAAATCATTCTTACCGTGTTAAAGGAATCTGTGTGTGTGTGTGTGTGTGTGTATCTACAGCCCTTGCTGTCACCAGTGAGGCCTATTTCAATGCTCTGTCTAAAATGGGTGAACAGGCCATGCAGAGTATGTCATCACGTTTGCTGGGTAAGCTTTTATTTCCTCTTATCATTTTTTTTCACATTCTTTCGCTTTTAAATTACAGCAGGACACATTTCTGTCAAAGCCAGAGATTTGCGATATACAGTTCATTTTCTTTTTTCTGATGAATATGTACTTTCCATCACAGGGACAAAGCAGGAGAGCGAGAGAAAGAAAGTTGTGTGTGTGTGTGTGTGTGTGTGTCTGCATGTGTGTGTTTATTGAGGGTGATAAATTGGGAGGGACACAGTGTCCTTCAAACACTCATATTGTACTTTGCTCTTGTAAAGGTACTCTGTTCTTCCCCCGGAACCTTCTTACGCACACAAGAGAGAGAGAGAGAGAGAGAGAGAGAGAGAGAGAGAGAGAGAGAGAGAGAGAGAGAGAGAGAGAGAGAGAGAGAGAGAGAGAGTGAGAGTATGTTTATTTATGGCTGACATCTATCACCCTGTTGTGGTTTAATGGAAAAATTTCATTACATTTCAGTGGTGTTTTTGTTGTTCTAAATCATATTTTATGGCCACAGAGAGACTGTATTGTGCGTGTGTGTCAGTTTTGTAGTCAATATCAGATAACCGCACCTCCTCTGTGATGTTAAATAATAAATGATGACATAACGTCAGCTTGGCAGTGCAACCTTTAGAGGGTAATACCTATACTTTAGCACACAGACACTCAACCAGAACATACAATGGCTGTTATAAGATCATTAATAAAATGTGTGTGTGTGTGTGTGTGTGTGTGTTTGTTTTGCAGGTGATGTGTTGATACAGATCTCAGACAGTCAGAGGAGACTCACCAATGAGATGGAGGGAGTGGTGTGTTACAGACCTTCCTCTTTTGACCCATCCTTCCATATCTTTCACTTTGTTAATGTAATGCTTATTAGATTGTCTGT
Source organism: Paracanthobrama guichenoti (assembly GCA_018749465.1). Classification (NCBI taxonomy): domain Eukaryota; kingdom Metazoa; phylum Chordata; class Actinopteri; order Cypriniformes; family Gobionidae; genus Paracanthobrama; species Paracanthobrama guichenoti. The sequence continues at coordinate 42,853,570 of CM031945.1, forward strand.
ACGGCCAATCCCATGTTTAATGAGTATGTCTGATTGATTCAGTTCCGCTGGTTCCACTCCGAGGTCCTTCAAGAGATGGACAACAATGTCAGACTAGATAAAGATTTCATATCGGTGAGTTTTTATTTGGTATGTATTGCAAATGCAAACAAGAAAATGTGCATTTTAAAAAAACAAAATGTGCAAAAACAACTGCTTGTTATTAAAATTATAACAGCAGCTAAATCTAATCTAAGAACTAATTATGTAGATTCAATTTAAAGCTGCAGTCTGTAACTTTTTTTGGTTAAAAATGTACATAACCAGCCAGTGTTGAAAACTATCTCCTTACCATAGCCCAATTCACAACAGTAAGCTTATAATAATGTGTTATAATTTTAGTGGTACTGGTACGACAGTACCACTAAACAGTTCCACTAAACAGTACTGGTACTGGTACGTCTTAATATGAGCTTAATACGATATTCGTCTTTGCATCATTATGTCACGTCTGCATACATAAAGGGGAAGTCCGGCTAGTAGTATCGCATGTGAGGATGCTGCAGGTGGTGGATCATTTATAGCCTCTTCTCAGTGGCAAGGGGCAGACATGTTACTTTCTTGTTCAGATGACATTTTCCAGTGAAAATTCTTATTTTGGTCATAATTCCAAGACATAGAACCTGTGATTCCACAGTACAGTATCAACACCAGTGCGGTGACTGACAGACAGCAAACCACACATACTCCTCAAAACAGATTCTTCCACGCTGAGGAGCCGCACTGATGCACAACCCAGCTAAAGATAATAATTACGCATATAACTGCAATTGCAGGTTTCAAACAGAGACTGCAGCTTTAATAAACGTCAAAATAAGGAACATTAGCCAATTAAAATGAATCTGAATGTTAAAACTAAAATTGTATATATATATATATACACTCACCTAAAGGATTATTAGGAACACCTATTCAATTTCTCATTAATGCAATTATCTAATCAACCAATCACATGGCAGTTGCTTCAATGCATTTAGGGGTGTGGTCCTGGTCAAGACAATCTCCTGAACTCCAAACTGAATGTCAGAATGGGAAAGAAAGGTGATTTAAGCAATTTTGAGTGTGGCATGGTTGTTGGTGCCAGACGGGCCGGTCTGAGTATTTCACAATCGGCTCAGTTACTGGGATTTTGATGAACAACCATTTCTAGGGTTTACAAAGAATGGTGTGAAAAGGGAAAAACATCCAGTATGTGGCAGTCCTGTGGGCGAAAATGCCTTGTTGATGCTAGAGGTCAGAGGAGAATGGGCCGAATGATTCAAGCTGATAGAAGAGCAACTTTGACTGAAATAACCACTCATTACAACCGAGGTATGCAGCAAAGCATTTGTGAAGCCACAACACGCACAACCTTGAGGCGGATGGGCTACAACTGCAGAAGACCCCACCAGATACCACTCATCTCCACTACAAATAGGAAAAAGAGGCTACAATTTGCACAAGCTCACCAAAATTGGACAGTTGAAGACTGGAAAAATGTTGCCTGGTCTGATGAGTCTCGATTTCTGTTGAGACATTCAGATGGTAGAGTCAGAATTTGGCGTAAACAGAATGAGAACATGGATCCATCATGCCTTGTTACCACTGTGCAGGCTGCTGGTGTAATGGTGTGGAGGATGTTTTTTTGGCACACTTTAGGCCCCTTAGTGCCAATTGGGCATCGTTTAAATGCCACGGCCTACCTGAGCATTGTTTCTGACCATATCCATCCATTTATGACCACCATGTACCCATTCTCTGATGGCTACTTCCAGCAGGATAATGTACCATGTCACAAAGCTCGAATAATTTCAAATTGACCACCAGATCTCAACCCAATAGAGCATCTTTGGGATGTGGTGGAACGGGAGCTTCGTGCCCTGGATGTGCATCCCACAAATCTCCATCAACTGCAAGATGCTATCCTATCAATATGGGCCAACATTTCTAAAGAATGCTTTCAGCACCTTGTTGAATCAATGCCATGTAGAATTAAGGCAGTTCTGAAGGCGAAAGGGGGTCAAACACAGTATTAGTATGGTGTTCCTAATAATCCTTTAGGTGAGTGTATATATATATATATATATATATATATATATATATATATATATATATATATATATATATATATATATATATATATATATATATATATATGTTATTGGTTCATTTTCTCCTCCAGAACAGTAGGAGGCGCTATGAGATGGAGGTGAGAAATCAGGCAACAGCACTGGAGAGACAGATGAGGCGAGGGTCCCACAGGTGAGAGCAGTGTGTGACCTTTTCCAAATGGCACTTTAGATGTAATTTCTCATTTTATGATTCAGAAGGCGGCTTATGAGCTCCCTTACCTTGGCTGATTGCAATGTAAAATGAACAACCACTTTTCATTTTGATGTTTATGGATGGGTAAATCTATGAGAACAGCAAATATATACACTACTGTTCAAAGTTTGAGGGCGGTAAGATTTAAAAAATGTTTGAAATAAGTGTGTCATGCTCACCAAGACTGCATTTGTTTGATCAAAAATACAGTGAAAACAATAATATTGTGAAATACTGTTAGAATTTAAAATAACTAATTTCTATTTGAATATATTTTAAAATGTAATTTATTCCTCTGATGCAAAGCTGAATTTTCAGCATCATTACTCATCATTACAAGTCTTCACAAGTCTTCAGTGTCACATTATCCTTCAGAAATCATTCTAATATGATGATCTGATGCTCAAGAAATGTTTCTTATTATTATCAATGTTGAAAATAGTTGTCCTGCTTAATATTTTTGTGGAAACTGTTTTTGAAATAGAGCTTGAATAGACCTACAAGGCATCATTCATGATGGTGGTAATGGCTAAAAAAAAAAAAAAAAAAAAAAAAAAGGCTGATGATGTTGATGGTAATATTTGTGTGTAGGATGGCAGCAGTATGTGCACTTTCTCAGAGAGTGTCAGAAAGAGGCATTAAAAGAAGAAGAAAGAAGATATCGATTCCTGGCGGAGAAGCACTGCGGACTCACCCAATCTATTGCATATCTCATGAACAAGGTTAATATCATAATTTTTGATTAATGTCTATAATTAACTAGCCACTTAATGTGCTGCTTTGAGTTGTAACCAAGGTGCTATGTAGATATTATTAAGGAGAACTTGTCAAAATGGCTTCAAATGTACTGAATGTGTTATTGCAAAAGCTTTTCATCTCAAATTTCCCTAATTATTTACATAATTTTTATTTGCACAGTTTATTTTTAAATATAAACTGGATTTAAAAAGAAATTGCAAAAATATTTGGGCAGCTTTATGCTACATAAAAGTTATTTTCTAGAATATGATTTTATTTCTCTTTTTTAAAAAACAAAATTCTTATTCAAAGTGCTCAGTCTGATTAACGTTGACTGTGTTCTTCCTCCCACAGACAGGGGGCGGCCTGCAAAACAGAGCAGAGGGGTGGAAAGATCTAGTGAATCACACAAGAGAATCCCGTCCACGCACTCCTTCACGACTGGAGGACAACATTGTGAGATACAGTATAATGACACAATAATCCTTAATGACACAATAATCGATAATAAAATCAATTTACCCCATGTTTCCATGTCTTTCTGTCAGCCTGATGTTAACCGCTGGGTGGAGCAGCCGCTAGGAACGGTTCCCTCTAGAGGTGTGGAGACCTTATTCTGACCTTATCAGAAGAAACATCTGAAGAACATTATGCACTATTTATTATATATTTTTTTTTGCTCAGTATGACAAAATTTCACCCTTTCATCGCAGGCCCCTCCCCTCAGCCCAATCGTTCCAACTCCGTCTCAGGATTGGCTAGTGGCAGAGTGATGCGAGCACTGGTGCCCCACCCTCCCAATGCCAACTCCACCCTCCTGCCGTTCTCTCAGGGAGAAAGCATCACACTGCTCATTAAAGAGCCTAGGAGCGGCTGGCTGTATGGCTGCTCTGATAGCTCTGGACGGTGAGAGCAGTTAACACCTTAATCCACACCTTTAGACTTTTGATTAGTGCTGTTTAATTATTGAACGAATCGTGACATTTTCACAGACTCAATCTGAATCTTAAGTGAAGTGATGTGAAGACCAAGTGTGGTAGCCCTTACTCTAAATTTCTTGTCTGTGTTTAAACCCATCCAATTTAGTGCACACACATTAGGAGTAATGAGTAGTGAACACACACACCCAGAGCAGTGGGCAGCCATTCACTGCGCCGCCCAGGGAGTGATTGGGGTTAGATGCCTTGATCAAGGGCACCTCAGTCATTTCCTGCCAGTACTGAGAATTAAACCTGCTACCTTTGGGTTAAGGCCGACTTTCTAACCCTCAGGCCACAACTGCCCCCTATGATGAAAATGCCCTCTATGTTGTGCCGGTTTGATGATGAAAGATGCACATCCCAAGTCGCACGCACACCTTGCACAGCACCAAATGATCCAATAAGCATGTCCAGATGTGTTACCACCAAAGAACCAATTAAAAAAGAACAGACTCAAAAAGAACAAAATAAACTAGTTCTAAGTCTATATGTTCGGCGTCAGTCCAAATCCGATTATTTGTGTATCCAATTGAAATAAGATCTAAATTATTTACTCTGTGTATCGCAACTGTTCAGATCTGATTTGTGCGTCCCATGGTGCTCTTTCATTTTGGTTTTTGGTAGGAATACGCCAAAAAAAACAACATCAACATGGAGGGGTTTGCAATACAGATGTTGTCTTATTTACAACATGACAATGTGTAGCCGCCATGAGTCTTCTGAGGCAGTGGCAGAAACATAGGAGGCTGGTATGTGCGGCTTTATTCTGTACTGTCGCCTCTGCCGGTCTCACAATTCTACATGTCTCCTATATATTGTCGATTTTTTGTTCGACCGGCAATTTGCAAACAACAGGAACTTGTTTCTGCAGCGTCATTCAGCATGTTTTCTATAACAAAATCTGATGTGTATGTTTTACGCGATAGTCACATAAACAACGCAAAATCCGATCAGAGCGGTCAGGCTGAAACAGATTTCAAACCACACATGAATGTAGCTCAAAAAGGATTTGTGAAAATCTCATGTGATTTTTTTGCCATTCACACTTGCTACATATGATCAGATTCCAATCGAAAATGCACAAAAATCGAATTCGGACTGACAGTCAGAGGATAACCTTGAAAAACTTTTATGGTTAGAATCAGCTTATTTGATTCATTTTTCACAAGTAGATGAGGGAGACACATTCCCATTTACACCTGGTGTTTTAATCCGTGTCTTCTGTCCTGATTTCTTTGAGGGGAGGGTCTATGGGCAGGTAAATGTATGTGTTTTTTCACATCTTTCGATCTAATGGACAAAATAAGCTTGCACAGTTTACATATGAATGCGCCCGAAGACAACGGAAAAACATACAGAGCATCAGCTTTCTTTCTGCTCTGACAGCTGCAAGACCACGCTGAGCGCTGTGAGTACATGTTAGAAATCAGGAATGGTGAGGGAACATTGTGCTTGGTACATTCAGACCAAACGTTTAAATCCCGTCTGGCTAGCGCGCTTCCCGTAATGTTTATGCATCAGGTCAATAGGTGGAGAGTAAGAGTTCTTTTGGGGCTGTTCGAACACATTCGATCACATGAGCGTCTACACTACGAAAGCAATCCGGTCGAATGTGTTTTTGACTACCTCTGGAAGTGGTCAAAATTGGACAAGCTCAAAAAATTTTAGACCCCGTTTACATCTGTATTTAGGGTCATCTACTTGTGATCTGATCGACCAAAAGGCATCACAATACCAGGTGTAAACAGGGCCTTTGAGTCAGACACAGGTGCACTGTAATGGGGTTGGGTATTTAGATTAGGACACTGAATTCAGTGCCCCTGGTCGGACATGACTGAAAAAGATGACTTTCAACTCTGTAGGTTTGATTTGTCATTTTGAACCAGTTTATTGGCTCATTTGGTGCTACTTCAGATGTGCGTCTTGTGTCATTAACCTGTTTGATTCCGTTCAATTCTGAACCGGTTACCCGTTTAAGAGAATGATTAATTCTCATTTAAGACACAAACGTCACTACTTTTGATGGTGTTTACACTCCATGAATGTCCATTTATGAAATGGGGATTTTCTGTATTCTCCTCAGTAACACACTAAAAACATCTGATGCTCAAACAGACCACCTGATTTTGTTTCCTGTTCATTCGATATGCATTGTTTAGGCAAGGCTGGTTCCCTGCTGCTTATGTAGGCCCCATAGATGAACCACCTGGGCCACCTGTCTCGAGGTAAACTGATACTGCTTTCTCTACTTTCTCATTTCTTCAATCTCATGACCTTTGACCAATTTTCTCTGTTCAGTAGCAATTCTTTTAGAAGCAGCAGCAGTATGAGTAACCTCCTCGACCAAACCGTGAGCAGCAGCCAACATATAGCTCTGCCTGCACCTCCGCCGCCGCCGCCTCCATCAACCAGATCTAGCAATTCCAGGCCTGTCACTCCCACCCCTTTAGAAAACAGAGTAAGACCTGTTAAAATCATTATTATAATAAATTATTATTATTTTTTTAATTATGTTAAAATGGTTGGATTTTATCCTTCAGCAATGTATTAGGCTCTGATTAAAGTATCCATATGTTAGGTTGATTTTGATGAAAGATTATGAAGGCAAACATTTTTGTCTTTGGAATAACGTGCACTGAAGAATCGTTCACATTTATAGCAGTAACACGTATTAAGAAGCTAAACGGGTTGAAGTTTGATTTATGTTGACTTTTATCAGTGAGGATAAATGATCACATTCAGTTTTCCCCCCATTAAATAGCCATTAATATTATATGCAAAGTAAAAATTAAGATGCAGTGACTGTAATGTAGGAATCCTTTGAGTGTGTTTTATATTCTGACGTGGTTCGTGGGCTTCTTGAAGATCTGCTGATGTTCAGAATATTTTAAATCCCTGGAGAGATTCCTGACTGTAAGCTAATGTAAATGTGTAGATGAGATGAGAACAGGCTGACATTGAATTTTAAGTGTCAGTTCCTACTGTGGCCAGCAGGGGCACTGTGGTGAAGTTCTGTTCTCCACGACACCGCATCCTTCGTTCTGGTGGCTGCAGGGGGGCAGCTCTTTCTGCTGACGGTCTGTGTGTGTGTGTGTGTGTGTGTGTGTGTGTGTGTGTGTGTGTGTGTGTGTGTGTGTGTGTGTGTGTTCATGTTTTTCTATCCCGGTGGGGACTTCAACCTGAATGCACACAGACTCATGAGGACTAAAAATGCAGACAATGCAGAAATTTAATATGTACAGAATAAAAATCGGCATGTCTATGGGAAGTCCCCGTAAAACATGAAAACACAACTGCGTGTGTGTGTGTTTGTGTGTGCATGCTTTGATGTGATCCTCTGCTATACCACTACTGATGAAAAGAGACAAAATTATATATTAGCCTATTGCTTCCATTTGCATTTGTTCTGGTTTTTGCTATCTATCTATCTATCTATCTATCTATCTATCTATCTATCTATCTATCTATCTATCTATCTATCTATCTATCTATCTATCTATCTATCTATCTATCTATCTATCTATCTATCTATCTACCATTATTAATAATACTATCTATCTATCTATCTATCTATCTATCTATCTATCTATCTATCTATCTATCTATCTATCTATCTATCTATCTATCTATCTATCTATCTATCTATCTATCTATCTATCTATCTAATATATCTATCTATATCTATCTATCTATCTATCTATCTATCTATCTATCTATCTATCTATCTATCTATCTATCTATCTATCTATCTATCTATCTATCTATCTATCTATCTATCTATCTATCTATCTATCTATCTATCATTATTAATAATACTATCTATCTATCTATCTATCTATCTATCTATCTATCTATCTATCTATCTATCTATCTATCTATCTATCTATCTATCTATCTATCTATCTATCTATCTATCTATCTCATCTATCTCATCTATCTATCTATCTATCTATCTATCTATCTATCTATCTATCTATCTATCTATCTATCTATCTATCTATCTATCTATCTATCTATCTATCTATCTATCTATCTATCTATCTATCTATCTATCTATCTATCTATCTATCTATCTATCTATCTATCTATCTATCTGTCTCACTGTTTATCACCGACGTGTATGCTGTCCATTTCCTTCAAAATGATTAGGACATTTTCACGTTAGAATTCTATTGCATCATATCAAATTTAAAGTGAACTTAATAAAATGGGTGTAGGATCTATTGCTAGTAAATTTCACAGATAATTACAAAGAAATGGCAAACCTACACATTGGATTAAGTATGACATTTTTAAGAGACTGATAATAAAGTATTTTCTTGAATAACATACTTAATCTTTATTTATTATTGAGGCCCACAAAATAAAAATCAATGGACTGGAAGGGTCCATCTGTTTTGTACCTTTGATGCAACTAAGCATAGTTTCAGTATACTAGTTCACCAGGTTGCTTTTGGTTTGAGTTTGACCCAAGATCAGCCTCTAGGAGGAAACATTGCATTTGTGTGGTTTTGCTGTGACTTTTTTTGCATACTAATTGTAAGAATAGTATAAAGCCATTTTAAAAGAATCATCAATGCTGAATGACATTGCTTATTTTTCACAGAGACAAGAGCACTATGAGTCTCGACCACAACTTTTTCCAAGGTCGGTAAAAACACATTTAACCTTTAATTATGTTGTTTGCTTCCTCAGCACCAGTAAGATATTGTTTAACATATTTTCTTTCTGTTTTTGCAGAGGCACGAATCCATTTGCCACTGTGAAGCTGAAACCCACCAAAACCAATGACAGATCAGCTCCACGCATATGAATGATATTTCACCCAATGGCAATAATTCTTCAACCGCTAATCAGTGCTGCACATTTTGTTGTACATTGTTCAGTCATATTCAAAAACATAGTTTTCCAGCATAATCAGTACAAAGCATCACATTCAAGACAATGTGACTCAACAATGATTAAAGACTGATCTTTAAAAGTCCATTAAAGCAGGTAGTTAAGGAAATTTACCTTTATCTGCAGGCTGTTGGAGGGTCAGCAGCAGCAAACACAATTGATAACACTCTTTTATATACAGTGGCCCCATAAAGTATTTGGACACCTAAGTCACACTTAAAATATGTGAATTTCATGCTGTGGCAAATACAAATAAATACTACCAGTGGCTTTTAGTGCATGTATGAAGCCAGTTCTTCTCAGGTTTACACAGGTGCCCTATCAAAGTAAACACAGCTGAAGATCATCAAAATAACATTTGATTACCAGAAAGTCTCACAACACTGTTTGAAACCTTGCAAACCTAAAAGATTTGGCTGAAAAAGTGTTATGTGAAAAATGTATTTATTTAAACTAAATGCACTTGGTATGATATTGTCATATAATGCAATGACTTTTACCAGTAGTCATTTCTGTGTATTTTTTTAAACATGACATCACTTCCTGGTTCTCTTGTCGCCCTGTTTCCTCCAGTCCTTTATAAAGTGCAGCTGGAGTTGTGCTGACTAACTAGGAAATGTAAATGCAGGTCAGCTCAAGTGCTTTAAGTGCTGAAATACATTTTATACATTGAAATACAAATCTTTTACATTTTCTAATACTTGTACACAATTTGCACTATGTAAGCAAAACACATCTTAAAGCATCACATCCTTTAAATGCACCTTATAATACGGTCAGGTTTGTTGCCATTGGGGGTGGTTTAAAGGGATAAAGTGGTAGTTGTGGAGCTGTCAATGGAGGAACAGAAAGCTCTAATCATAAATCTCTCTTACGGGTGAGAAATTATGACAGAATTTTCATTTTTAGGTGAACTATCCCTTTAACTACAGCTCTATGTTGTCTGACCTCTGAGACCCCCAGCATCTCTGATAAGTGACTATCGGTCTCTCTCTCCTGCTCTGTGCTTGAACTTTGTCTCTCGGCTCAGTTAATTCATCTGACGTGCCCAATTATAAGCTGCCCTTAAATTGGCTGTTCTGTCTGCTTAAGTGCCTCTAAAGTGAATGTTCGTTTTAACCTTGACAGTAATTGGTGTGACCTTCTCCTGAGGTGTCAAACCCCTTAGTACAAACCCATTTGTAGGGATGTCTTGCATCTAATCAGCATGTGTTTTTTTCCTCTTTGAGAATATTTTTAATTGATGCTGAATATTCAAAACAGAAATATGTGCCTATCACAGTGGTGATTCACATATATTATGCTTCAATATATGACGTTCACTCTCTCCTGTACATATTGTAAACTATGATTCTTCACATCTTGATCTGTTTGGTGAACAAATAAAATCATGTGAAGTTAATTCAGCGTTTCTAAAGTGGTCAGTTATTGAACTATTTCAGTTTGATGGGGACAAAGCACCTGCAGTGTTCAGGAGTAACTGAAAGTAGCAATGGCAAACAGACAGACAGACAGACAGACAGACAGACAGACAGACAGACAGACAGACGAGAGAGATAGATAGATAGATAGATAGATAGATAGATAGATAGATAGATAGATAGATAGATAGATAGACAGAGATAGATAGATAGATAGATAGATAGATAGATAGATAGATAGATAGATAGATAGATAGATAGATAGATAGATAGATAGATAGATAGATAGATAGATAGATAGATGAATAGATAGATAGATAGATAGATAGATAGATACAGACAGACAGAGAGATCGATCGATAGATAGATAGATAGATAGATAGATAGATAGATAGATAGATAGATAGATAGATAGATAGATAGATAGATAGATAGATAGATAGATAGATAGATAGATAGATAGATAGATAGATAGATAGATAGATAGATAGATAGATAGATAGATAGATAGATAGATAGAATTTTGCAGCCCTTTCAGACATACTGTACTTGTATAGAAGAAAAAGAGAACACAAACGGATTCATTACACACTGGAACTCAGACATTGTCTCTTTATTTTTGTTCTTTCACAACTTGACCTCTTTCTTCTTTTGATGTGTTTCACAAAAGCTTGTTACCAGAGAGATGGAGAGAGTTTGGAGGGAAAGTCGGGGGCAGTGGAGGAAGATTAAAATAGACAAAGAATAGTGGACGGTGGAGAGTGTGTTGTTTTCCTTTCTCTTATATCTACATATTGACCGCATGAGGTTTTGTCCTGTTAAAGGTCTCTTGATCTATACAATAGCAGAAACACTCACTTTTGTATAAAAATGAAAATAAATAGCATGATGGTAGGAAATTTGTGTGTGTGTTGGTGATGTGTTCAGGAGGAGGATTGTGTAAGCGTGTATGTGAAGCCTAAAGTATACTTCGGCCCGCCGCATTCCGCAATGGTCTGCGTTCGTGACATAATTTTCATCATCAGGAGGGTCCGTGCACACTGTCCATGCACAGCCCAATTTTTGTGACAGATGCATGTTCGATTGAGCACTTGAATACAAAGTCCACTAGATGTGTGATGTGCACTGAATGTGTCTTTCCACGTGTTCAGTGCACATTGCGTTCAGTGCACAGTGTTTTACTTTCAAAGGCTCGCGCACTCAACTGTGCACAAGCGGAATGCGGAAAATGAAGTATACCTGGGCCTTAAGTGAGTGTGTATGTGTGTCTGTGCTTCAGGGGCATTTTAGGCTGAGGTCGAGGTCAAGGGGTCATGAGGTATGAACAGGCCAAGAGTCTGTATTACTTATTCACGGACCAAAGCAGTAAACTCTGAAACAAAAAAAGACAGATAAATTATTTGTAGAAACACTTTTGAGAAATTACTATTGGTTTAGTAAAAACATTTTGTCTATAAGGGCTCCATAAAAATGTTATGTGAAATAAAAAAATAAAATAAAATAAAATAAACACTAAAATAATTGCAACAATAATTTTAAAATCTAGTCAGTTGTCAGTTTGTGTGCATCCATATGCTGTTTCCTGATTCGCAGAATCAGTCTGATTCAAATTACCTTATGAAAAAGGTTTTTTCAATGAGTCATTCTAAAAGGTTCACACTTCAGTTTGAATCATGCGAATCATTCAAAGCCTTAACAGAGTTCATTAATCTGGGATTTGAACTGAACCCTGAACTATTTTTCGGTTCTGTCTGAATTGGAAACTATTACTTGAAATTAACCCATATGACTTATGAAATAATAGAAAATGGAACAGTTTATTAAAAATTCGGTCCAACTTTATATTAGGTGGCCTTAACTACTATGTAATTACATCAAAAATAAGTAAAATGTACTTATTGTGTTCATATTGTATTGTAAAACATTTGTGCTTCTATTGAGGTGGGATACGGCTAAAGTTAGGGACAGGTGTAGTGGTATGGGTAGGTTTAAAGGTAGGGTTAGGTGTAAAGGAAGTGTCAACAGTGTTTTTATATATTACATATGTAATTACATCCAGGTATTTTTTAAAACATCAGAACAATGAAAAAACATGTATGTACACAAGAAGTGCATTGTATCAAATGATTAATTAAAATGTAAGTACATAGCAGTTAACGCCACCTTATATAAGAAAAAAGTTGCATATGTGTTTTTTGTTGAGGATCATATTTGATACATTAGGCTTTAATAGCCCATAGTATAGTATAGTATAGTATAGTATAGTATAGTATAGTATAGTATAGTATAGTATAGTATAGTATAGTATAGTATAGTATAGTATAGTATAGTAATGAGGATATAGAGCTTATACTTGAGAGGGAAAAAAAACCCTGAAAAATGATGGAATGTGGTTGACATCTACACTATATTGCCAAAAGTTTTGGGACGCCTGCCTTTATATGCGCATGAATTTTAATGACATCCTATTCTTAATCCATAGGGTTTAATATGGATTTGGCCCACCCTTTGCAGCTATGACAGCTTCAACTCTTCTGAGAAGGCTTTCCACAAGGTTTAGGAGTGTGTTTATGGGAATTTTTTTTTCTATAAGCTCATTTGTGAGGTCAGGCACTGATGTTGGATGAGAAGGTCTGGCTCGCGGTCTCTAATTCATCCCAAAGGTGTTCTATCGGGTCCACACCAAACTCGCTCATCCATGTCTTTACCTTGCTTTGTGCACTGGTGCGCAGTCATGTTGGAACAGGAAGGGGCTGTCCCCAAACTGTTCCTACAAAGTTGGGAGCATGAAATTGCCCAAAATATCTTGGTATGCTGAAGCATTAAGAGTTCCTTTCACTGGAACTAAGGGGCCAAGCCCAACCCCTGAAAAACAGCCCCACACCATAATCCCCCCTCCACCAAACTTTACACTTGGCACAATGCAATCAGGCAAGTACTGTTCTCCTGGTAACCGCAAAAACCCAGACTCGTCCATCAGATTGCCAGATAGAGAAGCTTGATTCGAGTCCAGAGGCGGCATTCTTTGCACCACTGCATCCGACGCTTTGCATTGCACTTGGTGATGTAAGGCTTGGATGCAGCTGCTCGGCCATGGAAACCCATTCCATGAAGCTCTCTACGCACTGTTCTTGGGCTAATCTGAAGGCCATGCGAAGTTTGGAGGTCTGTAGCTATTGACTCAGCGTGTGCTGACCCGCTCTGTGATTTTACATGGCCTACAACTTCATGGCTGAGTTGCTGTTGTTCCCAATTGCTTCCACTTCGTTATTATACTGCTAACAGTTGAATATGTGGAATATTTAGTAGTGAGGAAATTTCACGAATGAACTTATTGCACAGGTGGCAACCTGTCACGATACCACGCTTGAATTCACTGAGCTCCTGAGAGCAACCCATTCTTTCACAAATGTTTGTAGAAGCGTCTGCATGCCCAGGTGCTTGATTTTATACACCTGTGGCCATGGAAGTGATTGGAACACCTGAATTCAATGATTTGGAGGGGTGTCCCAATATTTTTGGCAATATAGTGTATATGGCCAAAAAGTAAGATGCAATTCTAATAGCTTGTAATGTATATCAATGAGATTTTTATATCATAACAGCATATAAAACTATACTTTTAACATTTATATATACTTACATAAACCTATCAGATGTCACTCTATATCTCCCAATAATATGTCTTAGTAAGATGATATTTAAATGCTTAGTTTTATGATCAAAGCTCTGTAGTTTTAATTGAGAAGGCAAAACATATAATGCAATGAAATGCAATGAGAAATGGACCAATAAACGTTCCTCAAAAGCCTTATGAATCATATTTGATACTCACATTTTAATACGACTTTCCTAAAAATATAATCAGGTAAATAGTGCAGTAAGTGTTTATCTGGAAATATTTCTAGCAATATAAAAGTTGTTGTTACATCTGCTTTATAAAAATCATTAAAAATTTCACAGCAGTTAGACGTGTGTAACATGACTCTAAGGGGACATTTTTAGAATTACACTAAATGACTAAAAGGCTTTTTGCTTGCTAAAAAACATAAGCTATCAATCAGACAGCATAAAGAATGAAGTATATTGTGCATATTCATCAGTATATTCATCAAGTTCACAGTTTAGAGGCCTGAGAAGTTTGTGTATCAAATATGACACACCAGGCTTTATAGGGTTAAAAGATATATATTCATAGTCATTTTTATTCTAGGCATGTTGAGATTTGAAAACTACACCACTAGTCTAACACATATTACATTTATATAAAGAAGTAGTACGTTTTTATTTTAAAAAAGTGTTTTCTTTCTTGTTTCTTATCTTATCACTTATCAAGCGAGCCAGGACTCGCCTAAAAAAAATAATAAAAAAATAATAATTTGTGTGATGCCCCGGTGTTACGGTATATTCCTTTCATTTTACCTTCTGCTCCAATCTTTCCATCTCCATCTTTGTCCGCAGCCTGCAGGAATGCTTTGGTCTCCTTATCGGTCAGGTCTCTCCCGTCTCTAGCAAAACCCTTCAGAACAAACCTGCAGAGAGGAAACAGAGCGAGTCGAACACCTTTCAAACCTCTTGTTTGCTTGCCTTTATTCTGACAATTTCAATTACAAATGTTACGGGTTACAAGAAGTGGCGTAGCGCAAATCCGCAGGGCCGAGGGTTTAGCCTAAAAATCCAAATCCTCTTGATATGGCCGATTGCTGATGCTTTTGATGATATCTCACCTGGCTACCGTCGATACATGATATCATCGTCTATCGGTGCAACCGAGAAGCGTCTCTCTGCAGCCTGTGGTGGACATCCAACCCGACCCACATCCAATTGTGACATCAGAAGCCACGCCCATGTCCAAATACGTCAAACCAGCTCAGCGGAAACTCCGCCCTGCAACCGATGCTTAAGATTTTATTGGTCACGTCAATCACAGTACTGACTGCCTACACCAAACACTGATCCCTAAACCTACACATCACCAATGAAATCAGTCAAATGGTTTGAAAAAAATCCTGCTTCCTCTTTAACTTTGAAGCAGGAAGAAGCATCAAGACTTAACCGTCTGTAGCGTATGGACGGTGCTCATAAATGATCAACGGACCAATACTTTGATTATTTATAATGACTCAAGCAAGACCGGCGCCGTGGAGTCTACAGACTGACAGGTTAACGGTGCTAAAAGGACACAAACCAGGCCTCGTGCAGCTCATGAGAGACCATTATAAAACCAGCCCCCACCTCACACATACCAAAGGACATCCGAACAGATCATATGACTGTTAACTTAGTTATTCTTCATTTTAGGTGTACTCTTCCCTGTATGTATGCATGCTTTTTGTTATAACCATTTTAGATGTGTTTTGATAGGTTAGAAACTTATAGCCAGCGAAGGCTTAAGGAAAGATGGCGTCAATTCTCGCCATTCCTGTAACTCTTGGGTTAAAACCCCCATGTTTGGTCTCAAAATCTTTGTCTCGCAATTTGTAGGCCAGCTAGGCGGGTTGTGGGGTGCTATGATGCTATTTTGCTTTCTTTCATGCCAAAACCCCAAAGTCTGCATACCCAAAAAACCCCAAGTCTGCCCATTTGTGAGAGTCATAAAACATGTAAATGAGGTGAGACCTAAGACAAAGGGAGATTTCCCGCTTCTGAGTTCCTTCGCTCTGATTGGCTGTTCTGACCAAAGAGACGTGCCCCGTCGCGGCCCTTTAAGAATGGGCCACAGACGGCTCTTGCTCTCTTGCTTCTCTCGCGCTCTTGTCTGTCTTGCGCCTCCTCTCTTGTCCTTCGCCTCTTGTCCGGCTCCTTCGCTCTTGCTCTCTTGCTCTCTCGTCTTCTCTCTTCCTTCTTGCTTTCCTCTTCCTCTTCGCCACCTTCCAACGGATCTCATCACACAAAGGAACCAAAGTTGAATTTCCCGCGGACTCCAAGGACCCACCCGGCAAGATCGAAACACGGACCGGATCGCGGAATTCCCTTAAACACACGAGCTCACCACCAAGGAAACATATGCAAGTATCCATAAGCTGTCGTTATAAAGTTTTGAGCTTATACCAATAAGCTGGACTGACTCCTTGTTTATGCTCATAGGTTGTGTCGATAATATCACCGTTGCTCTGTCGCGCTCTCTCTCTCTCTCTCTCTCTCTCTCTCTTTCTCCCTCTCTCTCCTTCCTGCTTTCAGTTAATTTGTGTATGTTTGTTTATTGTTTGTTGATTTTATTAAAATATATATATTCACACGTGATTGCGCTTGGTTTGCTCATACATAGGTCACTTTTACGGTGAACCGACCCTGTTACAAATTAAAAGAAAGATATTTCTCCTGGCCAGAGAAACGTGTTTAAGAGTTATTAAAAGACAGATATTTTGGTGGACAATTATCCGTCCTTTGAACTCAATCCTAGAATTAAAGAAATTTCTAAAAGTTGAATTAAGCCCTAGATATTAATAATTGTTTTAATCCGTTTTAATCAATTGTTAATATCAAAATTCCCCTCTGTGCGGATCTGTGCATGTTTGATCGTAACACGATTAAACGCATGCATAAATCCCGCACCATTTCCCCTGGGGCTAGATATTCATTACATATTGGTGGAGAATGCGGGCATCGTTTTAAACCTATGTTGAGCAAACTCAGTTCGAACTAAGTGTGTGTATATGTTTTGTTTGTCACACGCGCGCCTGCGAGCGGAACGCACTCGCCAAATCGCATGAGCTCATATTCCTGAATTCGGTGTGTTAACACGACTATTTGTCTATCATTTAGCCTTTGTTAACAAGTAAATCCGTTAAACTGCAGTCACAATATTAAAGTCGCTTCTGTAAAGACGAAGAAATTTCGTTGCAGACCATTTTAATATTTGTTTATCTCCCTGTAAGGACGAACGAGTCCGCAGTGGAAAGACGCGATCCGAGCGAGTTCCTCCGATCGCTTTTAAAGGCCTTTTATTGCGCTAGTTCAATTCATCGTGTATATCCGATGCTGTAAACTAAGCGTATTTCGCTCCGTTTGAGTCCATGCAACGTAATTAATCGCGTGCACCCAAGGCAAATCACGACACTATTGTGTGACTTAGCCAGGAGCCAGGTATAAGCTCTGATCCAGCTTAACCAAACCGGCAGTGAAGAAACCCTGTTCGGTTATTTGTTGTGCTTTAATGGTAGTGAAAGGTTCATGCCAGGCACTCCCTCGATCCTCCGATCGAAAGAGAAACTAAAGTTATATATATATAGAGAGATTTATTGTATGCGTGATTTGTGTAATCACCGAACCGGTGAACACACACCCAAAATTGAAATCACGAGGCGCTGAGAGTTGGTACTGCCCCCTCTGACCAGGTGAACGCAGTCCCTCCTCCCTACGTCATCTCCGTAGCGCTATCAACTCGATAACGCCATCTCGTGGACATTATTCGTAGTTCTGCTTCCCTTCTGCTGCTTTTCTTTGAAGGTTAATTCGTACCTTCCCCTTTTGCTGTGTAGTTCTGCTCAGAACTGTAATTCTCCTCACTGTTACTGTTATTTGACACTCTCTGTCTCTACGACTCTTCACACTTATTTAAATTTATGTTAAACAAGTTTAACTTAAATTCAAATAAAGTTGTATCTGTGTCACCACAGGCACCCAATGAGTAACACGCCCCCTGGAGGTCATGCTCAGATCTTTCCTCCCATGATTTTCCTTTGAAAGTGTTATTTCTGCTTTAAGTGTCTATTTGCTGTAACAGCAAATCCCCAAAATTATTCTAGCACCTGGTTATTTGAAATTTGGTTTAAACTGAGTTTAAATTCAACATTTTTAAATTAACATTGAGTGCCTTTGGGACCTTACACTCTAAGCACACAGTCTCACTAGAGGTTATTACTCGACAGCGCCACCGCTCTGTCAGACCCGTAATAACACCTAGTGGCGAAAAAACTTTTTTTTTTTTTTTTTTACCATTTCCTGTTACCTTTTGATTTTTAATTTTTTTAATCCACCTTATTTTGATTTATTATTTTTATTAATTTTCAATCCTTGTTTTTTTTTTTTTAAAAAAACATTTTTAATTATTTTAATTTTTCCACTTATTATTGTTTTTTTTCCTTTCCTTTAATATTTCTGTTTGTTTTATCCTACCCTATGTATCTCACCGTCATGTTGTGTTTCTTTTAGTTCACATACCGACAGAACCTATGAGAGCCAGCAAGGAAAGCTAAATATCAGATTGGAACCCAGCCGCCAGAGTCATCACACGACCCAATAGGCTGCCGCCGTCAAAATCTTTATTTAGGCTTGGCCCTCACCAATATTCACGGCAAGAGATATTAAGTATCTGAACCGTAGCTCACTAACAAGCATAGACTTGTAGCCCAATTTGGTATTTTAAAACCAAAACAAAAAAAACCCCCAAAAAAATCTTTTTTTTTATTTAGCTCTAAATTCTGCGAGGACTTGCATTGTGTTTCTTTTGTGCTGCGTTCTCTCGTCAACAGTACGCCAAGATGTCCCGTTCATCCAGCCCGGCGGCCCACTGGGACAACCTCGAGACCTGGCTGTCTGCTCTGACCCACGAGTTCCTGCCCAGAGTCACCAGCGACCTACAGCAGCTGAGCAGAGAACAACTGGACGACGAGCTGAACCGTCTGATGGCCCAGGACCCCACGCAGAGCCGCAATCTCAAAGAGTGCGCCAAGATCAGCGGGAGGCTCGCCCACAACCTGATCGCCCAGATACGGCTCAGCGAGAGTAACAACGTCCAGCTGGAGCAGGAGACAACAGCGCTCAAACTTCAAGCTGAGGAAGCCCAGAGGAACCAGGCCGACGCCCAGACTCGTCTAGACCGGCTAATCGTCGAGACTCAGGAACGGCGCCGCGAAGCGGATGAGACCCACGCCGAGCTACAGGACGAAGTCGAGATACTCCAAGAGGCTCACAAAGAACTTGACAAACTGGCCAGAAACATTCCCACATTCACCCCAAGTCCCGCAGGAGGACACGACGTGCATGCGTTTCTACATAACTACAATGGTGCCCATCCCAAGCACCAGCCCAGACACTCCGAAAGATTCTGGGACAAGCCACAGCCACCCCACAACATAAAGGGCGGAGCCACGTGGGATGGCAGCCGGCGGCCCAGAAACGACTAACGCTCGTCGCACGGGGCGAACAGCCCGGAGAGTCACCGGCGAAATGGTTCTCGACAGGGCCCTTACAAGCCCAAGTCCAAGTTCGCTCCAGAGCCAGAAAGTGCAACTACGACTGAAACAGCTGAGATCCTGAAAATTCTGAAGGAGCTGATCAACAAGAAACCTCCAAAGGAAGACAAGGAGGACGGACCAGCTTGACTAGGCGTGAAACCTGAAACGAACACCCTCACTCACAACCCTCCAACCGAACATCAAGTCCAGATTCCAGCTCCCCAACCACAGATCACAGAAACGACCCACACATCGTCAAGCGACGGCGTCACACAACAAACCCCGCCGCTGACTGTACAACCAGAACAAGCCTATTCTCCCCCGCACGCTGCCAATCAGGCTCCCAAGGTACCTGAAAGTGCCGTGGTGGTCGTCTGTCTCCCCGACAATTCACCCGAGACTAGCACCAACTGCGTAGCAGTCACCACTCAAGTCCCAATGCCAAGACTCTTAGGAACCCTGATTGAAAAGGGGGTGGCACGGAAACTGTACCTAGCCATCACCGTGGAGAATGAGATAAAACTGGAAGCCCTTGTTGACACGGGGGCAGACCTCACGTTAATGTCATCCCAACTCTTTGACAGACTCCAAGCTGCTGCCACGAAACAGAACCGAACTCTCAAATCCCAAAAATGTGTGTTGAATGTGCAGTCATACAGCCGAAATGAGGTACAACTCGAACACATTGCCCCCATTCACCTCACAATCGGTCCAATGAGTCTGGTACACCCAGTGTACATATCACCCATAGACACATTTCCACTCCTCATCGGCAAAGATCTGCTAGATCATTTTGAACCCTTGCTGGATTTCAGACAACTGAAAATTTGGGCCCAAGTGCAAGAACCCCTGTCTCTCCAGTCACCCAGGACAACTGAACCAGACTGTCAAGTCACGGAGGTCGCGGGAACTCAGCCAGAGGTCACGGGAACTTCCACAACCATGTCAGCTCCCGAGAAAATTTCAAGTTCACTGCTTTGCACCTTTCAACCCGTCAAAGACTCTGACTTTTACCTCCCCAAGGTCACAACAAACTTGCAGTTGAATGATGTAACAACAACAGACGTCATTCTTGCATTATGGGCAGACAACTCAGCCATCAGCCTGACACTGTTCAAAGCTCTCATCAAAGATGCACCTGACCTTCCTTTCACCAGCAAGCGCACTCGCTTCCCCGTTGACTCCCACTTGTCAACAATAAAAACTGCCAAGAACATTTGCGCTTTGAACTTGAACTGGAATGGCAGGTGTTTAACCCATTACTTCCTGGTCCTCCCGGGCTTACCCCATGATGGCTACATTGGTGCTGACACTTTGATTCGCCTCAAAGCTCATGTGGACTTTATTGACAAAGTGATATGGGCCCCAATGACTTTAAAACCATATTCTGCTCCAATTAGCCCTGAAAACCTCAAATCAGGCCAGACCATCCCAGAGGTCTGTACTTTAATTAATGAACAGGACATTGCAGTACCAGCCTACACCAAAGAGGTCGCTGTTCGGCTCAACATGCGACGTGGTCAAACCCTGAACCATACACTGGCTTTCTTCCAACTTTCACCTGAAAGCATGGAACTTGGACTAACCCTGGAAGCCACGCCCCTCACCGAGGTCCCGTGCGGTCTACATCCTGTTCAACAACTGCACTGCAACAGACATCAGAATCCCCAGAGCATATCGTCTGGGATGGCTGGTGAGTCACGATTTCCACGACTTCGAACTCACTTTACCAATAATTGGCTCCATCCCACCTTCAATGATCCCAGAAGGGCGCACTGACAACGCCTGGTCCACGGCACCCTTCCAGATCATTACTATCGCCCCTGCAATGCCAGTAACTACAGAACAGGTATGCAGAACAGAGCTAACAGAAGATCAGCACCTGACAGTGTACACAGTCTCTAACCAACCTGCCAGTGAGACTGACAAAGACACTACACCTCTGACAGCTGACGGGACAAATGACACAGAGGAGCCATACCCAGGATTTGAGACGCAAGTCCAACAAATCCTCAAAGATGCGGACGCTATTAAGACTGATACAGACCATCAAGAACTTCGATAGGTACTGTACAAATTCAAAGCGTCATTCGCCAGAGATCCTCTAGACTGTGGTCTCACTGACCTACACACAGTGCGCATCCCAACACCCCCAAATGCTCCTCCCACTTTTGTCAAGCAATACAAGATTCCCATAGCTTCACAAGAACCTGTGCAGGAAATCATCAACTCCATGCTTGAGAAAGGTGTCATCCGTCCATGCAACAGCACCTACTCTGCTCCCATCTGGCCCGTCCTCAAACCCAACGGCAAGTGGCGACCGACCATTGACTACAGGAAACTGAACCAGCAGGTACCACTGTCATGATGGCCCATGACCCAGCTGGAACAGGAAATACCCAGAATCAGAGGAGCTACGATCTTCTCTACACTCGATGTGGCCTCAGGATTCTGGACTAGAACTATCAACACAAGCTGGCTTTCACGTTCGGCAATCGACAATTCACTTTCACAAGGTGCCCATTTGGCTATGCTAACTCACCTGTGGAATTTAACATCTTCCTGAACAAAGCGTGTCCAGATGCTAGGACAAGAGGCAACCTCATCTATGTGGACGATGTGCTTATGAAAAGCATGACTGTGGCAGAACACTTGAAAGAGATAGACTATGTTCTAAACCAGCTAACCACCGCCGGCGCTAAGATCGCTCTTCACAAAGGACAATGGTGCCGGACAAAGGTTAACTACGTAGGTCTGCTCATTGGATCAAGAGGCATCGAGCCGCAGTCCAGCCGCATCCAAGCCATCCAAAACATCAAGCCTCCTACCAACATGTCAGAGCTGCAAAGTTTTCTTGGAGTGTGCAATTACTCACGGCAGTTCATCGAGAACTACTCAGACATTGCACGACCACTAACTGCTCTCCTAAAAAAGGACTGTCCATTCACCTGGACTAAAGATCAGGAACAGGCCATGAAAGAACTGAAACAGCATCTGTGCACAGCCCCCTGTCTAGCTTACCCTGACCCGAAAAAGGAGTTCTACTTGGAGTCTGGATTCTCCGCACACTGTCTCAGTGCTGGCCTCTACCAGAAGCACGACCAAGACAAAAGAGTGGTTGCATATGCCAGTAAAACACTCCTGCCACCAGAGTGTAAATATTCAGACTGCGAAAAGGCTCTTCTCTGTACTGTATGGGCCATCCAGCGATTCTCCAACTATATTGGGGCACAAAAAGTCATCATAGACACCTGTCACCAGCCTGTAACGTTCCTCAACAGCCAACGCATCCGAGACGGCCTGGTCACCAATTCACGCATAGCCACGTGGTTGATGGCCCTCCAGGGACGCAATGTTGAGGCACGGTATGCCCAGAACCATAAGTCTGCATTAGGCAGTGGCCTGGCTGCCTGTCAAAACTGCTTTGACGACACACTGGCTACGACTCAGGACATAGAAAGACCCCAACAACAACAACCGACAAGCCACAGGTACTTTGAAGAGAACGTGTGCCACGGTATGCCCACCGCCTACGTCGATGGATGTTCGTACAGCCACAAGGGCACCTTGAAAGCAGGCGCTGGCGTACTGTGGCTAAACGACCAACCTTGCCCACCGCAACACTTCAACTTGGGCTCACAGTCATCACAGTATGCTGAGGTCGCGGCCATTCTCATAACCCTTCAAATCGCTTCAACCCACAACATCAAAGAACTACTTATCTGCACAGACTCTAACTACACAAGGCTCAGTTTCACCTGCCACCTCCCAGGCTGGAAAGTTAACGGCTACAGAACGGCAAACAACAAGCCAGTCAAACACCAGCACCTGTTCCAAGCAAGTGATCACATCACAACAACACACGACATGATCATCTACTGGAAAAAGGTGAAGGGACACTCAAGACAACCGGGCCTTGACAAAAACTTTAATGACCAAACTGATAACCTCGCCAAGACTGGCGCACTCCATGGCAAGCTCTGGTCAGCACCAACCCACCAACCCACCCCCAATGTTGCAGCAATAACCCGCAGCAAGCGAACAACTCCATCAATGGTGTCAGCATCACAGCCGCTTACGCTGGCTCCACAAATCTCTGCTAATGATATAGCGGACCTTCAAGCATCTGACACATCAATACAAGCCGTGCTGCACCACCTCTCAGACCCCACCAACCACCCAATCAGCGCCTCTGACCTAACTACTGACCCAAACCTCAGAAGGCTGCACGGACTCAAACACATGCTGCGTGTGAAGCATAATATCTTGTGGTATGCCCCTGATGATCTCACGACGCCACGGCTAGTGATCCCACAGTGTCAAAGGGGGGTAATGCTAATATATGCCCACGACGCACCATGCGCCGGGCACCACGGTACCAGAGCCACCTATGAAACACTGAAACAAGTGGCATACTGGCCCGGCATGCAGCAAGATGTGACGGAGTATGTCAAGGGTGCCTGGTTTGCTGTCAGTTCCAACCAGCAAACCCAAATCACAGAGCCCCACTGCAAAGCAAGGGAATCACATTCCCATGGTCAGATCTCCAGATAGACTGGGTGGGACCCCTACCCAGGTCAACGAGAGGCAACAAATACTTCCTCACGGTCGTATGCCAATTCACCAAATGGGTGGAGTGTCTGCCAGCACCCAACGACACTGCCCAAACCACGGCATACCTCCTGATGAACCACATTTTCTCCAGGTTCGGCCTGCCACAGAGAGTTAACTCCGACAGAGGTACTCACTTTACAGCTGAGATCATGCAACAGACTTGGAACATTCTGGGTGTACGAGCCCAACTACACATCAGCCATCACCCAATCTCGTCAGGTCAAGTGGAACGGGCCAATCGGACCGTGGTCAGTATGCTGAGGAAATACGTGGCTGCCAATCAGAAAGACTGGGGCGTAAAACTTCCTTTGGTGCTTATGGCCATCAGATCCACCCCACAAGAGTCCACACGGCTGTCCCCCTTTGAACTGATGACAGAGAGGCAGATGACGCTCCCACTGCACCTGCTGTATCAACCAGGAGACTCCAGCCTCGTCACAGCCTACACCACTCACCAGTACCTGGGACGACCTACACGGCACCTGAGGAAAGCATTCTCCTTCGCCCAACACCAACTTCAAAAAAGTTGCGAGGGTCAAAAGGCTTATTACGACCGGAAAGCATCACGTCAGGAACTGGACGTGGGTGACAAGGTTTGGTATTACAGTTTTGCCCAGACACCCCAGGCAGTCTCAAAGAAACTCCTGCCCCACTGGACAGGTCCACATGACATTGTGGACAAGCTCTCCCCAGTTGCCTACAGAATCCAACTGGGCCGGGGACAGAAAGAACCCACTCTCAAATGGGTCCATCGCAACCAAATCAAGAGACATTGGCAGAGAAAGAGCCGGGGGGGGCTAGCACAATCCAAACCTCATCGAGATGGAGCCCCCGCTCGAGGGATCAAATGCTTAGGACAACTAAACCGCCAGCGTTAAGTGAACTGACTTCAAAGTAACGAGGGACACTGGCAATGCACCTGCTGATTCAACACCCATCCCTCGAGTCGACCATCATGAGACACCTGCCATTCAACTATCGGAACTAATGTCCGACGATGTTCAAACACGAACGTCGTCGGCCAAAGGGGGGATATGTAGCGTATGGACGGTGCTCATAAATGATTAACGGACCAATACTTTGATTATTTATAATGACTCAAGCAAGACCGGCGCCGTGGAGTCTACAGACTGACAGGTTAACGGTGCTAAAAGGACACAAACCAGGCCTCGTGCAGCTCATGAGAGACCATTATAAAACCAGCCCCCACCTCACACATACCAAAGGACATCCGAACAGATCATATGACTGTTAACTTAGTTATTCTTCATTTTAGGTGTACTCTTCCCTGTATGTATGCATGCTTTTTGTTATAACCATTTTAGATGTGTTTTGATAGGTTAGAAACTTATAGCCAGCGAAGGCTTAAGGAAAGATGGCGTCAATTCTCGCCATTCCTGTAACTCTTGGGTTAAAACCCCCATGTTTGGTCTCAAAATCTTTGTCTCGCAATTTGTAGGCCAGCTAGGCGGGTTGTGGGGTGCTATGATGCTATTTTGCTTTCTTTCATGCCAAAACCCCAAAGTCTGCATACCCAAAAAACCCCAAGTCTGCCCATTTGTGAGAGTCATAAAACATGTAAATGAGGTGAGACCTAAGACAAAGGGAGATTTCCCGCTTCTGAGTTCCTTCGCTCTGATTGGCTGTTCTGACCAAAGAGACGTGCCCCGTCGCGGCCCTTTAAGAATGGGCCACAGACAGCTCTTGCTCTCTTGCTTCTCTCGCGCTCTTGTCTGTCTTGCGCCTCCTCTCTTGTCCTTCGCCTCTTGTCCGGCTCCTTCGCTCTTGCTCTCTTGCTCTCTCGTCTTCTCTCTTCCTTCTTGCTTTCCTCTTCCTCTTCGCCACCTTCCAACGGATCTCATCACACAAAGGAACCAAAGTTGAATTTCCCGCGGACTCCAAGGACCCACCCGGCAAGATCGAAACACGGACCGGATCGCGGAATTCCCTTAAACACACAAGCTCACCACCAAGGAAACATATGCAAGTATCCATAAGCTGTCGTTATAAAGTTTTGAGCTTATACCAATAAGCTGGACTGACTCCTTGTTTATGCTCATAGGTTGTGTCGATAATATCACCGTTGCTCTGTCACGCTGTCTCTCTCTCTCTCTCTCTTTCTCCCTCTCTCTCCTTCCTGCTTTCAGTTAATTTGTGTATGTTTGTTTATTGTTTGTTGATTTTATTAAAATATATATATTCACACGTGATTGCGCTTGGTTTGCTCATACATAGGTCACTTTTACGGTGAACCGACCCTGTTACAAATTAAAAGAAAGATATTTCTCCTGGCCAGAGAAACGTGTTTAAGAGTTATTAAAAGACAGATATTTTGGTGGACAATTATCCGTCCTTTGAACTCAATCCTAGAATTAAAGAAATTTCTAAAAGTTGAATTAAGCCCTAGATATTAATAATTGTTTTAATCCGTTTTAATCAATTGTTAATATCAAAATTCCCCTCTGTGCGGATCTGTGCATGTTTGATCGTAACACGATTAAACGCATGCATAAATCCCGCACCATTTCCCCTGGGGCTAGATATTCATTACACGTCACACCTAATTCTTTTTCATTTACTTCTTATATTTCTCTTTTTACGACAGACTACATTGAAACCTACTCAAAACCTACCCATACGCCTAAAAACCCTTTCAAATACATACAACAAATCAAGTTTCTCAGGTGAAACGGGGACACAAGGTGACGTTTTGGATGTGGGCGGGGTTGGATGTCCACTGCAGGATGCAGCGCGCCCTACTTGGAGAAACCTGGCACATGCTTGTTTTTTTGTAGTGTAGAAATGGTGTAAATCTTACTTAAGTTCTTCTTCCTCTATAAAGCCACTATTGTCGGCGTCCAGGACATGGAAAGCCTTCTTCACATCATCAGCTGACTTCGCCTTCAGTCCTACCATCTCAAAAAACCTCTTGTGGTCGAATGAGTCGACGGCTATGAGAAAATCGAAACACTGAATGTTCAGAATCACTGACGTTTTGTCTGGAAACTACGAATAATTTGCCGAAAATGTTCTCTTGATTTAATGAAAGTAAAGGGGACTTAGAATAAAATAGCATGTATCATAAAATGGTCCGTACAAACTGTGCACTAGTGTTTTGAAGTCATATAACTGTTATGCGTGACAAACAGATTGAAACTTAGAGGCTGTTTACACAACACCATTTTCAACTAAAAATGAAAAACGTTTTATGCGATTTGGCCATTCATTTACACGACAACAGCGTTTTGTGGGCTATCTCAAGACCAATTCGTACATATTTGTACGAGGTGGCTAATTCGTACAAACTCACTCATATGAATTTGTACGATTTGTCTATACTGCAGTGATGGGTAGGTTTAGGGGTGGGGTTTGAGGTTAGGTCATTCGTACGAAATCATACGAATTGACCAATTCATCAAATACAAAAATCGTACCAGTTCGTACAAGTGAGGTCATACAAATTCGTACAAATTAGCCACCTCGTAAAATATAGATCGGGTTGGTATTACGTTTTCAGTCTATAGGCACATAGTGCTTCTTTACGAAGTGACATCGCCAACTACTGGCCTGGCATGAATAATACAGCGTTTTTAGCCGCTTTCGTGGATCCGTGTGAACGGGGATTGTTTTGATAACGTTGATGTCTGTACATGGAAAAATGCAAGAAAAAACGTTCTGTTTTTAGTACATTGTTGCCGTGTAAACTTAAGCTGTATCCCGTAAAACTTGCCCTCTGCTGTAGCTTATAAATCAAATGTGGTGGCATTAGACAGGTTTGATGCAATTTCAATAAAATGACTTGAAATTAGTCTTGAAATAACACTATTTTTATGGTGCTACAGTGTCATTTTGGAGCTCAACAGTCTGAGTTCCCATTCACTTTCATTATAATAATAATAAAAAAATAAAAATAAAAAAACTGTTCCTAAAATCCTTTTATGTTCCACACAATAATTTGGTTTAGAATGACATCAGTGTGAGTATATGATGAAAATTCCTTCCCATGTGTGCTGATTTACAGCAAATTCTCCAATTTTTTTTTATCAATTATAATTACAGTTGATTTCTCAATTACAAAAAAAATGACAATAAGGGGCTGTTCATGGCATTTTTGCCTTAAAAAATGAGATGCAACACCTCTTTTATCTTGAGTGCTGCAACTCTCAACTCTGTGTCATGTATGAGACACTGCAAAAGGTGCAAGATGCGATTGGATCAGGGTTGGAACTAAACTCTGTGGGGCAGTGTTCCTCCAGGACCGAGTTTGCCCATCCCTGGTCTAGTGCATAGAAAAACTATAGAAAACAGCAAGGTGGAATGCCCTTAAGTAAGAGGTGATTTTAGAAAATGTAAACTCATTTGTACATCAATAATCTTTCTGCATATTATTTGCTTTACAACTCATATTTTAGAGTAGATATGTGGATGACAAGGTGGATCACATTCACCTTTAAATGCATCCAGAGCTTTCTTAATGTCATCAGGGTTGAGGATGCTGTTCATCGCCATTTCTACAACTGCAAAAAGAGACACAGGCAGAGAAAAAAAATTATTGTAGCAGTATAGCAGAAAAGCAATGAAACGTGAAACAATGCATTGGAGATCATGATGAGAAGGTATTAATAAAAGGCCTTCAAAAAGTCATAAATTATAAATGAGTGCCGAGGGGTGAGAGAATGCCAAACATCTGACGTGTGTGATTCTTTTAAACCACACAGCTCAGGCCCAACTCCAGATCAGAGAGGAAAACATCTCGAAGGCTTCTATATCTATCATCATACACTCTCAAAAATAAAGGTTTCAAAATGGGGTTTTTGCAGAGAACATCCATTTTGTGTTCCATAAAGAACCTTTCAGTGAAGAGTTCTAAACAGAACCATTTTTGTCTTAGTGTGAAGAATATTTTAATAATCTAAAGAGCCTTTTTCCACTATAAAGAACCTTTTGTACGGTGGAAAAGGTTTCATGGATGTTAAAGGTTCTTCATGGAATTACTGATGCCAGTAAGAGTGTATCCTGCTAAATACCCACAGTCCTTCAGTGATTCCATATGGCTCCAGTGTTCACTACCATTCTCTTTCTCTATATCCCATTATAAAGTAAGGTAAAAAAAAAAGAGAGAGAGAGAGAGAGTGAAAGAGAGAGAGAGAGAGAGAGAGAGAGAGAGAGAGAGAGAGAGAGAGAGAGAGAGAGAGAGAGAGGTGAAATTATCATCCGACTGCAGGAGATATTACGACTATCATATACTGATTTCAAATGGTCATCCAGAGATTGGCTTTGCATCATTAGAGCCTGGCTTCAGTCCAAACCACTGACACACAGACTCAGGGAGTCAGAGATCAAGATCAAAGATGACTTTAGCTGGAAATACATTTTTAATCAGCACACATTCACCAAACGCTTCCTCAGCAGATGACTCAGGTTTATCTTTGATAGTATGCTTATAGACTGTACTGCTCAGTTCTTGAGGTCCTTAAAGGGACAGTCACCCAAAATGAACATTCAGACATCTCATAACCAATTGTAAATGTGCATATTTAAATAATGCGAATGAGATTTGAGTGAATAATTATTTATTTTCAGTCTGTTCCCGAATCCCCACACAAAAAAAAAAAAAAAAAAATGTTAGATTAAATTAACTTTTTTATGTCAATAGGTTCCACATAACTGGGTTATGTTGCATTTAATTAACATTGTTTATTTCAGTAAACAAGTTTTTTTGTTTTTGTTTTTTTTCACATAAAGTTAATTCAATACCATAATTGAATCAGGTTAACATTCTTAATTTTGTCCAAAACTATTAAGTTCAATTATCCTAAAATTAAAACCAAAACAAGTAATCCAGTTTAGTTGATTTATTTAGTGAAATAAAATGTTTACAAATGTCATCTAACAAGAAAACCTTTTACAAAGACTCTTATAGGCATAAAATAAAGTTTTATTTCTACATTCACTCTCTATCCAGTCCTGTGCAAAGCATGATGGGAAGGGGAAATCCTATTCCTAGTTTCTATAATTCTATTTTTACTAAAATCATTTATGTACTCTCAACTCAAACGAATTAAGTAAAGTGGTTGAAAAGAATTGTGTTGGATTAAATTGAACAAGCATCAAATGTTATTTTTGGCCTACTTAATTGAAACGTTCTTTCAAAATTAAAATATTCGGTTGAGCTAAGTCAGTCAGTTTAACACGATGCAGTTGTGTTTTAATGAGATACCTAATAAAACGGTGTTAAATGAAGATGCGGTGATAAACAGAATCATAAAATCATTTTTGAGTGCTCATACAAAACTATTAGGGGAGAGCGGGGCACAACACGGGGTCATTTGTAACACACATAGTTTAACACTTTCCACACATGCCAAGATGACGAACGTAGTGTATTTTGCATATCAACACTATATAGAGAAAAATTTGCGTCAAAATTAAAAAATCTTTGAAAGATATCAGTGAACATTTATTTAACCATAGCAAAAGTAAATTTCGTTAATTTTTCATCTCTGTTTTTTGTATTTAAAATAAAACAAATCTGATATTATTGTAATCTTATATCTGTTATTTAAGAGTTGAGATGGTTCTTTAATGCTGATCTAACAGCAGAAGACACGAGCCGCGGTTAAATCCCAGTTGAGCAGGTGGGGCATGTTGTCACACTGCGTTACAATGAGCCCCTATTAGAACTACGCTATTATATTCTTATATTATATTATATTATTATATAAACCACGAGAAAAGGGTGAATAATGACTGCGAGTCAATGTTCAGAAATGCATAATTATTATTATTATTTCAACTATGCTGTATAGCTGTTTTGAGGTAAATTTTTTTTAAAAATATTTTTAATGAATAAAAAAATGCCATTATTTTTATTCAAAAACGTAATAATTGTATTTTATTGACAATATTTTAGTTTGCCATGGATATTTTTGGGATTTAGATCTGATAACATTTTAAGCTGTCATTTGGTCATGTTACAGTGTGCCCCCTCACATTGCACCCCACCCCACCTATGGGGCATGTTGTCACATTTCACTTCCATTCTTTCCGGGGAAATCAAGAAAAAAAGTATACACTGTATTAATGAAACAAAACCACATATTTTTACTAGACGTGTGAAATTAATATGGGAAAAAATAAAAACTCTGAAGCCCAAGTGGATTTACACAAACTGAGAAAGTCAAAAAGCGTTAGGCTGTGCCCCGCTCTCCCCTACTTTTTAGTGTGATTTTTGAAGCATGACAACCCCTGGTCACCATTCAAAAGAGCAATGTGAACCTCCTGCCAGTGTTATCATTGACATGTACTATTATAATTTGTGTTGATATTTTGAATTAGACATCTGTGGTCTTCAGATGAAATAAAGTCATAGTGTTTTTTTAATAACATGAATTATGGACGAATTTTCATTTTTGGGTGAACTATCTTTTTAAGACAAGTTAATTTCCACACAAGTCACAGTCAGAGTGGCGTAATCATTTTTAAAAATAGTTTTTAGCAGTCCTCTCTGCTTCTTTCTAGTTGACCTCGACCTATTAGTGCTTCACCTGCCCATATTTAAAAAAACCTTCTCATGGTCGTTTTCCCCACACCCGGCAGTATGGGTTGTGCAGGTGTGCAGTGAAAGTACAGATTGTATTTTTTCCTTCCAGCTGATTTACTAAGGTTTGCAATAGTCAGTTTACTGGTGTTTGTGCCATTATTTAATGCCCAAAAAAGCATTAAACCAGATGCTAATCTTGGTTAGATTGCATTGGTCATTATGGAAATAATCCGGCTGCATCTGTGTTCTTTAAATTGCACGTCGTCAGTAGATCACCCGCAGAACTTTCCACTCCCATCAGCGCTTTGGAATTGCAATCTCATGCTAATTTGCCCTGTTCAGTAAATCTGTCCCTAAGTTTATTCTAAATCATAAGGATATGATGTTAATTAATGTCATTCAAATTACATATGACATTATAATACCAAAGCTAAGATAGTAAAATGAAACACTTTCCTTTCTTTGTTTTCAGTTAGCCAACTAGCTTTAGTAAAACTTTCTAGCTTCATCATGGCGGTCTATTATCGGTTATTGAGGAAGGGATATTGCACAGCACTAAAATTACAGAATGATTAGTGCAAAATTGCATTATTAAACAACATTAACAAATGTTGTTGGCAGAGCTTATTTTTTCAAGCATCATGTAGAGGTTTATACACTTGGGTCTTGAGAAATTAGTATAGAAATTAGAAATATGGGCTGCTATATTAGCCTATGTGGCTGTTCATTTATGAAAGATTGTGTATGCTAATGCATGTGCGGTTTACAAGAAATATTAAGCAGCACAACATGGTTTTTTTTGTTTGTTTTTTGGAGCATCAAATTATCATATCAGAATGATTTCCGAAGGATATGACACTGATGATGCTGAAAATTCAGCTTTGATCACAGGAATAAATTGAAAATATTTCAGTTATTTTCAATTGTACTAGCATTTTACAGTATTACTGTTTTTACTGCATTTTTGATTTTTTTTAAATGCAGCCTTGGTGAGCATAACAGACTTCTCCCTGCCTCCACATTGTGCTGTGAGTGGGTTTCATTACGTAGCATTGGTGGGTTGTGTGCGGTGCTCATCAACCTACAAGATCTCTGCTTGAACCAGAGATCTGGATTAACAGGAATATTGCACATCTGTCATTTAGATGCTTTTATCCAAAAATGACCCTAACACATTTTACAGGACACGCTCTGTGATGCAACCTAGGATATAAAATAACTTATTCCTTGCAATGCTGCTACTTCATTGATTACTTTTCTCAGGGTTTGAACCACAACCGTTCAGTTATCATTAGCCAAGCTAGGATACACCATCACTAAACTCTTCTTCAGTGCTGCATTGATTCGTTTCAGTATGCCAGACAGCACGTCTACTGAAATGAGAATCTAATTATTTAATTAAGATTCACTGTTCTAAGAATACTAAATGAAAGCAGACTGATGGACTCTCTATCTCCACTACAGGGATGGGCAACATTCAGAATTTAAGAACCAGTTCCCTTTCAAGTCACGCCCCACAGTCTGTCTGTTTTCGATTCTATGGACTTTTAGTTTGTTTCTCTTAGTTACCTGTTTCTTCTGTTCCTGCAAGTCATTAGTTGTCATGGATACTAATGTAACAATTACACCTGTTAGTCTTTGAGTTCATTATCATTGTGTATTTAAGCTCCTCATTTCCTTCACTTCATTATCAGGTATTGTTTGTGCTATGCACACTGTTCGTTTGTGGGTCTTCGCATTGGATTACCTGAGTTTACTTTGTTTTAAAAAAAACAACAAAAACACACACTTCTATTTTGAACCCTTTTGCCTACCTTTAAAACTGTTACAACAGGAAGTAGAACTGGAATGAGAGGAAGAGCTCACTGGATGGAGTGCAACAGTGGCATTGGTCCTGGAAGTATTTTTTCCATATGTTTTTCCCATAGGGATTTTTAAAAGGTCTTTAAGAATAAGCAATGCACCAAATCAACCAGCTATGAGGTGACTCACAGCACTACAAACTTTGATTTGAAGCAAAAAAGTATTTGAAATTCAGATAAAAAGACAAAGGTACAAGACTGTGTACTTAATGGATTAGTTCACTTCAAAATGAAAATTACCCCATGATTTACTCACCCTCAAGCCATTCTAGGTGTATATAGGTGACTTTCTTCTTTTGATGAACACAATCAGAGTTATTAATAAATATCCTGACGCTTCCAAGCTTCATAATGGCAGTGACGGGGTCCATTGAGTTTGAAGCTCAAAAAAGCACATCCATTCATAATAAACATAATCCACACACCAGGGGGTTAATAAATCTGGAGTGAATCGATGGGGTTTTGTAAGAAAAATATCCATATTTAAGTTATAAAGTAAAATATCTAGCTTTCGGTGGACCACCTTCCTTATTCAACTTACAAAGAAAGTGTAACAACTCTCGCAGTTCAAAACGTTCAGCTATGCTACGTTCTAGTGATACATCACGCCAGTTACACTTTTTTCGTAAAGGCGTTCTTGTGGAAGCTAGATATTTTACTTTATAAAGTTTTAAATATTGATATTTTTCTTACAAAACCCCATTGATTCGCTTCAGATTAACCCCCCCAGAGCCGTGTGGACTACATTTATTATGGATGGATGTGCTTTTTGAGCTTCAAACTCAATGGACCCCAAAGCTTGGAAGTGTCAAGATATTTATTAATATAACTCTGATTGTGTTCATCAGAAAGAATAAATTCATATACATCTAGGGTGGCTTGAGGGTGAGTAAATCATGGGGTCATTTTCGAACACACCTTCTGCAGGCGTTGGGTGGTACAGCGAGAAAATTACTAGTTTACATTGCAATTACAGGTTCTACAAGCACATGAAGACTTCTTACAGTTCAGAATTGTTACGGTAATTACGTCACGGCGTGAATGCACCTTCAGTTTGAACTTCAGCAGATCTCTAGTGCTGTAAATTACTCACAAATCTTATGATAGTTCGATAATCTCCATTCAGTTTTCACACAGTATTAGTTGTTTTCATGCCTTTTGCATAACATTGCACCATTTCATGCTTTTCATCTTCAGAAGGATCTTTCTTCCTCCCCGTATTGCATGAGAACTGTGATTTGCTTGACAATGTGGATCAACCTCTTTAAGTAGGGTTTCCATTTACCTAATTGGACCTGACGAACAATTTAACAAACCTGTCTGAGATCGATACCAGTTATCTAAAAAAAAAAATATGGAGAAATAAAACACTTTCTTTGAAAAACTAAAATCTAAATGTTTTATGTACTGAAATCCTTCTGATATGTCACTTGCATAATAATTTGGAACACAGTGTATATACACCTGTTCAACTGCTACAGTCCTGATCTCCACACACATAAATACTCACAGACATAAGGGCAGGTAGATGCAGGTGAATGGCATTTCAATTATATGAGGGGCTATGCAAAGTATCAGAAACAGAAGCTTGAAGGTTTTTCATACTTTGCTGCAAGAACTGTATGCCGCTGCTCTATATGCATTAAAAATTAGGAGATTACTTTGTGCAAACTGAGCAGAAAGTTAAATGTTCCTCGTTCTTACAAAATAATGTTTTTCCTTACTATAAGCCTGAGAGCCTTTCAGTTCTGAAAAATCTCTGATTTATGACCCCTGATGAATAATTCAAAGTTTTGTACTGGTGCTCACAGACACAATGTTCTACCTGTGAACATGGACCTCATCTGAGATGCCACTGTTTTTAATGCAGATCTCATTTGAGGATGAATGTGTAAGACATGGGGAACACAAAGAGGAAGAAAAATGTCCCAGTTCCACTTTTTTTGTTGTTCTTATAGGGCTTCACTGCATCTGGTTTAGAAAATAAAACAGTGTCCTGCTCCAGGCCTGGATTAAAGCAATTAATACCATTCATCTCTGTTTTTCTCCACTCCCCTCCCCTTCCTTTCTTATATCTGATTTTATTTCCTAATTTTCACACCCCTCCCAGAGGTGTCATTAATTTTGAGATTGATATCTCTCTTCACCCTCCCATCAGTCTCTTGATAAGAATCTATCTTTAATGATCCTATTCTCTCTATTTCCACCCTCATCCACACCTCTTCACTCTCTTCAAATGAAATCGCCAATTCAACAACAACAACAACAACAAACCTTAGTGTGTCCTCTTAGATGCTAACGGTAAGATGCAAACACAAATAGGATCTGTGGAGTCAAAACAATATTTTCTTGCTATGCACTAGAGAGGATAGATTTTACCAGTACATACTTTTAGTGTATATACAAGTATGTGAATTAGGATGTAGCATGTAGCATTAACTCTATATCTGCGAGGGATGGTGCTACGCGCCCCTAGGAGGTTTTTTCTTCCTTGTGTCTTTCATGTCTCACGCTGTTTGTTTCCCAGAAGACACCGTTCTTCTTGTAAGGCTTTCCCCTTTCCTCCCACCTCAAAGTCTCCAATTCCCCTTCCTGGGGGCTAATTTTATCTCTCTCTCTCTCTCTCTCTCTCTTTGAATTTTGGCAAGACCCAGGAGCCCTGGAGAATCATCTCTAATCCTGCAGCATCACTGGGTGTAACTGTCAACCCTCATGAGCCCCACTGGCAGCTGCAGGGCCAGGGAATGCCAAGATTGCCGGAGATGGAGATGAAAGGGAGCTCGGGAGGGAGGAATCGGCAATGACAGCCATGGTTATGTCTGCCATGTGGAAAGCTGCCCTGATCTGAAATACATTTGACCTGTGGTCTCAGTGAAAACCTCAAAACGGTTGTTTTTAACTCACTGTAGCACTTACAAACATATGTCTGCAGGGCAAGGGCAATGCTATTGCAGAGCATTTACTGTAGCTCATATTCTCTTTTCAAGCAAAAATTTAAAATGTCATAATTTACATTGTTCTAAACTTGCATGATTTATTTCGACTATAGGCTAAATGTTATTTTGCCCATATAATGAAAGTCTAATGCCTGGTTTCACAGACAGGGCTTAGATTAAGGATTAGGCCTTAGTTCAATTAGACATTTAAGTAGCTCTTATAAACATGCCTTATAAACCAGGTGATATGTGAAACAAATGTTCACTTTTTCATAAAAGCATGAATTTAGTACACTTGTACAGTTTGGGGCCCTGAACATTTTCAGAAATGGAGCCATCGCAAAATTTCCTCTTAGTCGCCATGGTTGATAATCAAACGTGTTTCTGAAATACACTGCTCAAAAAAATTAAGGGAATACTCAATCATCACAGTATAATTAAACTTAAAAACACAGTCAATTAGGGCAGCTGACAACCAGGGAAAGACCTAGTGATGGCTTGGAGACTGATGACAGGAGGGAACAGACCTCACTAGGACTGGCATGGGTTAGCTACCTATGTCGGTAGGACCCTTCACTACATAGTGTATTGGGTCCACCCGTTCATGGCTACAACACTTTTGAGAAGAAGAATACACCTAGAGTCTGCGATAGCAGGGGTGCAAGATGACTCAGTGATGGA
Source organism: Paracanthobrama guichenoti (assembly GCA_018749465.1). Classification (NCBI taxonomy): domain Eukaryota; kingdom Metazoa; phylum Chordata; class Actinopteri; order Cypriniformes; family Gobionidae; genus Paracanthobrama; species Paracanthobrama guichenoti. Next base: position 42,890,766 of record CM031945.1, read on the forward strand.
TTACATGGCAACAGACCCTGGAACGGAACTGCCAATGAATCAAACGATTGGCACGGCAGTTGAAGGTCCAGCAATGCTAACAGGACACAAGCTACAATGCTGTATCTGTGGCTGGAAAAAGATAACAATCAGACAAGGATCTAAAGGTACACCAGGGCAGAAAGAAGTGCCTGAAAGAGTTTAGGGAGGGGCCTCGCATTGACCACTACTACTTTCTTACTTTCTTAGAGGTAGAGCAAATCAGTCAAGTGAAACCCAGTGGCAGGACAAGCACCACAGTCCACAGGGTATCAGAGCCCCAAACAAAACTCAACCAGATACAAATCTATCCTTAGCCGTGACATTAGAGCCCATCCAGCCACAGCCAGCAGCAGAAAGAAAATTAATGGAAGAAAAACTTAGATGCTCTGGCCCAAATCCGGCCAGAAAAAAGAATGGGCAACGATCAATACAGACATGACAGACAAAGGAGAGGTAGAAAACTAGAAAGGATTGTGAGATCATTGACAAAATTATGGAGCAGAGAGATTTGGGGTGAAAAGAATCGAGGAATCGAAGAATCGAAGGGCACAGAAGGAACCATCAACCCAGCTCAAGTCGAGGAGACAGCAAAAGATTGAAAGACTTGTGAAAGAAAGGAGAAGCCTGAGGAAACCAGCTACAGAAGGGGAAAGGAAAGGTCTTGAGGCATTACACTGATACTGACATATTTTAAGATACAGTCTTGCTCAAATGTTTACACACCCCATGCAGAATCTGTGAATAGTTTTAAGAAAATAAAAGGGATCATACAAAATGCGTAACTTTTTATTTAGTACTGTCCTGAATAAGATATTTTACATAAAAGATGTTTACATAGTCCACAAGACTAGCTGAAAAAATAGCTGAATTCATAAAAATGACCTCATTCAAAAGTGTACATACCCTTGATTCTTAATACTGTGTATTGTTACCTGGATGATCCATGGCTGTTTTTTTGTTTCGTTTTGTTTTGTGATGGTCCCTTGTTTGTCCTGGGCAGTTAAACTGCCCAAAGTTCTTCAGAAAAATCCTTCAGGTCCTGCACATTCTTCAGTTTTCCAGCATCTTTTTCATATTTGAACCCTTTCCAGCAGTGACTGTATGATTTTGAGATCCATATTTTCACACTGAGGACAATTGAAGGACTCAAACACAACTATTAAAAAAGGTTCAAACATTCACTGATGCACCAGAAGGAAACATGGTGCACTAAGAGCCGGGCGCTGAAAACTTTTGAACAGAATGATGTCCACATTTTTCTTATTTTGTTTAAATATCAGATTTTTTCAATTTAGTACTGCACTTCGGAAGCAACAGAAGATACTTACATGTTTCCCGGAAGACAAATTAAGTACAATTTACCTTGATCTTCAAATTCAAAAAAGTTTTCACCCCCCTGGAAAGGGTTCAAATACGCTGGAACACTGAAGAATTTTCAGGACCTGGAGGATTTTTCTGTAGAACACTAGGCAGTTTAACTGCTCATGTCGTGGATCATCCAGGTAACGACACACAGTATTAATAATCAAGGGTATATCAATTTTGAACAGGGTCATTTTTATGAATTCAGCTATTTTTTATGAAAAATATCTTATTCAGGACAGCACAAAAAAGATTTAAAAAAAAATAACACATTTTGTATGATCCCTCTTTGTTACAATTATTCACATTTTCACAGATTCTGCAAGGGGTGTGTAAACTTTTGAGCAAGACTTTATGTCAGTGTAAGTTGCTTTCAGTGAAAACAGCTCAAACGTGCATTTTATGGGACTAGGCTTAAGCCTCGTCTGTGAAACCGGGATGTGCTTGCTTGAACCCAAACATGTTCATGTTTGAAACAATATATAGTATATTATAAATATGACATACACTCACCTAAAGGATTATTAGGAACACCATACTAATACTGTGTTTGACCCCCTTTCGCCTTCAGAACTGCCTTAATTCTACATAGCATTGATTCAACAAGGTGCTGAAAGCATTCTTTAGAAATGTTGGCCCATATTGATAGGATAGCATCTTGCAGTTGATGGAGATTTGTGGGATGCACATCCAGGGCATGAAGCTCCCGTTCCACCACATCCCAAAGATGCTCTATTGGGTTGAGATCTGGTGACTGTGGAAAATGTGGGGCCATTTTAGTACAGTGAACTCATTGTCATGTTCAAGAAACCAATTTGAAATGATTCGAGCTTTGTGACATGGTGCATTATCCTGCTGGAAGTAGCCATCAGAGAATGGGTACATAGTGGTCATAAAGGGATGGACATGGTCAGAAACAATGCTCAGGTAGGTCGTGGCATTTAAATGATGCCCAATTGGCACTAAGGGGCCTAAAGTGTGCCAAGAAAACATCCCCCACACCATTACACCACCACCACCAGCCTGCACAGTGGTAACAAGGCATGATGGATCCATGTTCTCATTCTGTTTACGCCAGGCAACATTTTTCCAGTCTTCAACTGTCCAATTTTGGTGAGCTTGTGCAAATTGTAGCCTCTTTTTCCTATTTGTAGTGGAGATGAGTGGTACCCGGTGGGGTCTTCTGCTGTTGTAGCCCATCCGCCTAAAGGTTGTGCGTGTTGTGGCTTCACAAATGCTTTGCTGCATACCTCGGTTGTAACGAGTGGTTATTTCAGTCAAAGTTGCTCTTCTATCAGCTTGAATCAGTCGGCCCATTCTCCTCTGACCTCTAGCATCAACAAGGCATTTTCGGCCACAGGACTGCCGCATACTGGATGTTTTTCCCTTTTCACACCATTCTTTGTAAACCCTAGAAATGGTTGTGTGTGAAAATCCCAGTAACTGAGCTCAACTGGTGCTAGCAACACTTTCAGGTAACATATAGTAGACAATAATAAAATATATTTGAATGCTCTGTAAGCTGCTTAGGATAAAAACAAATGAATTTATGTAAAATAAATGATTATAGCCCAGTTCACTTTGCTGCACTGTAACACAGCAATGTTACATTTTGTCCTGGTAAAGTGCTACTTGTTGGAAAAATTAGCTTGTTAGGGGGAAAGCTGCACTTCAAACAGCTGAGCTACTGTCATACTGAAAAATGTAGTTTTGCATAATGATGTCTGCACACATAATGGCAAAAGTAATAAATTAGAAAATAGTGGGGTCTTTTTTAATCTTTTTAAAAGTTGGGTTTATACTTATAAACTATATAGAATATAGAGGTAATTTATAGAAAAGGATGGTTTCAGTGCACAAGGACTGGTAAATTCCTAGGCAGTGTGCTGACTATTGAACTGAGGAGCAGATGGAAACACACCCTTAAGCCTCACTGAAGACACGACGAGGGGAGGAGAAGCAGCGAACGAGTGCATGTCTTAAACAAGAGGAGGGAGAGCTGGAGAGACATCAAAGGCACTGAGTGCAGTCCGGCACTAGAGAGGAACAGAGCGTGAAGAGGAGTGAGATGCTTTTCAAATAGTTGAGTTGGTGTTTTACAGAGCCCATCTCGATCTGACAGCCTCTGATGAGCTGCACACTGAGGAATGAGAAATGCCAACAGACCATACCAAACCACATCAGATCAGACAAGACCTGCCCATATGAGCCCAAACCAGCCTGTTGATTAGCTAAGACTAGGGATGCAAAACTACTGATATTGATACTGAGTTGAAACAAAAATGTAACAATACTGTCTTTTTACATTATTGCTCTCTCTCTCTCTCTCTCTCTCATATATATGCATATATAAAGAGGCCACAGGCACCAGGGAGTACCGTTTCCATGAACATGGTCTGCAACAATGCTTGGGTAGGTGGTACGTGTCAAAATAATATCCACATGGATGGCAGGATCCAAGGTTTCCCAGCAGAACATTGCCCAAAGCATCACAGTCCCTCTGCTGGCTTGCCTTCTTCCCATAGTGCATCCTGGTGCCATGTGTTCCCCAGGTAAGTGACGCACACGCACCCGGCCATCCACGTGATGTAAAAGAAAACGTGATTCATCAGACCAGGCCACCTTCTTCCATTGCTTCGTGTTCCAGTTCTGATGCTCACGTGCCCTCTGTTGGCACTTTCGGCTTTGGACAGGGGTCAGCATGGGCACCCTGACTGATCTGTGACTATGCAGCCCCATACAGAACAAACTGCGATGCACTGTGTATTCTGACACCTTTCTATCAGGACCAGCATTAACTTCTTGAGCAATTTGAGCTACAGTAGCTCGTGTGTTTGATTGGACCACACAGGCCAGCCTTCGCTCCCCACGTGCATCAATGAGCCTTGGCCACCCATGACCCTGTCGCCGGTTCATCACATTTCCTTCCTTGGAGCACTTTTGATAGATACTGACCACTGCAGACCAGGAACACCCCACAAGAGCTGCAGTTTTGGAGATGCTCTAACACAGTCGTCTAGCCATCACAATTTGGCCCTTGTCAAACTCGCTCAAATCCTTACGCTTGCCCATTTTTCCTGCTTCTAAAACATCAACTTTCAGGATGAAATGTTCACTTGCTGCCTAATATATCCCACCCACTAACAGGTGCTGTGATGAAAAGATAATCAGTGTTATTCACTTCACCTGTCATAATCTTATGCTTGATCCGTGTTTATATAGACTGGTTTTGATCTGGTAGTTTTATGCAGCCTGTCGCAGACTATAGTGTAATTAATATTATTCAATGAACAATACTGACAAGAAAATGAGAAACCTACTTACTGCGCTTCATTTATTTCTTTGTTTATTATAGCAGACTGTTTACTTCAGTAATTACTTGGAGACACTTGGAGCTATGCTAATTTAATTGAAAATAAATTGAATACCATAATTTGAATTTAATTGCTTATATTTTTATCATTAATAATTTAATAAAAAAGCATATTGGATTTGCTGTGGTACTGAGAATAATGAAATGTTACTTGGTTTTGACCATTGTAATTTTAGGAAGACTGTCACAAACTATATGTCAAGAGTAGGGGTGTAATGATACTCATGTCATGATTCGATATGTATCACGATACTGAACTCACAATACAATATTATTGCGATACTCCAAGACATGGTAAAAGGTTAACAGAAAATGTACTGTTGATTAAAATGCTAAATTTGGTATTATACTGGGGTTGAAATAAATATGCTTTGACTTGGTGCTGGTAACCCAGTGCACAGGACAATGGTGACAACCAGAATAAAAATCTGAAAGCTTGCATTCTGTCACTGACTAGATATATTTAAAATAATGTAGGTCACCTTTTGCTGGTAATATAAGACATTTGTCATTATCAGGACCCACAAATATTCTCCCACTGCATTATTATACATTATATTCAACATGACACTAAAACTCTTTAACATTTTCATTTATACGCACATTGTCTATCTACAATACATATTGTTGCATTTTTGTATTGCAATATATTGTGACACGATATATTGTTTCATCCCTAGTCAAGTGTCAAGACTATCAAATGCAGTAAAAGTATTAATATTGTGAATTACAATAAAACATTTTCTATTCAATTTATTCCTGTGATGTCAAAGCATACTCCAGCCTTCAGTGTCACATGATCTGTCAGAAATCATTCTAATATGATGATTTGATGCTCAAGAAACATTTCTGATTATTAGCAATGTTGAATATTTTTGTAGAAACCATGATACTTTTTTTCAGGGTTCTTTGATGAACAGAATTTATTTGAAATAGATAGATTTAACGCACCTTTCTGAATAAAAGTATTCATTTCTTAAAAACCTCTAACTTTTTGGTGAAGCCGTCTTAACTTTTCTTTTGATATTCCAGTTTTAGCTGGTTTAATTATAAAAAGCTTGTTGTGTGATAAGCTCATTTCAAAGTAACTCTATCAACACTGCGTGTGATCATGCTCCCTGAATAAAATAGAAGCTAAAATACAATAAACTAATGGAATGTTCTAAATTCTCTCTTTTAACTCAGACATTTGCACGCAGTGCAGGCAAAAACACGACACGGCATGACTGGTTCATAACCGGATGCCTCAGGCAGCTTTGTAATGGAAATATAGTATTCAGTGACAGAAACACAGCCGCACACACGCCGTCTTTTTATTCATGCCATCTCAGAGATCAAGAGAGAATAAGAAACAAAAAGGAAATCAAATCTTCAAGAATGAACACACGGGAGAGGAGGAAGCACAAGCATCAACAACAAATAGCAGTGAAAATATCACTGGAAGTAAAAACACATTCTGTAAAGAAGTTAAGCAAGGTCACGTTTGAGGACCTTTACAAACAACAGCGACTTGGAGCAAAACAGCACAAAGGTCACCAGCAGTGCCAGAGTCTTCTCTCTTAGATGCCATTCTCTCTGGCTTTCTTTTAAAATTGATCGGCTGCTTTTTTTTCCCTAAGTGAGCTGGAGTGTATACTTCACAATACTTCATGAATTTTTGATGTATTTGGGAGAGTCAATGTTTTCGGAGCAGACCGTGAATTACATGGCACAAACATAAAACACAATTATGGTGGCAGACATAAACGGGACTGTAACATAAATCACACTCATTTAAAAACACTATATTGTATGACATTTTCAAAACAGTGATAAGCATAGCTGTTTAACCAAATAATGATATAGCCAGTTAAAGTTAAATAATTAAGTTTAGTTTAATTTAAATACTTTTAATGATTAATTAAAATATATAAGGTTTTATGCAAACTTCTGGAAACACTTTTGAGTGACAACTCAAATTAATAATTATTTGCAGACCGATTAATTGGAAATAATTAATTTGTTAAAACTTTCCAATACTGAATATGTAATCAGCTGTTTTTGTTTTTTTTTTTTTTTAAAATAAATACTATGTTGCTATCATCGGTATATATCTGCCAAAAAATATACATCTTGCAAAGAAGTAAGGCAGCATCTGAGGCGTCAGACTGTGCTATAGCAGACTGTATGGAAATGCTACGATTCAGTTAAAAAAAAGTCCACCCACAAGTCTCTATAACATTCTGGTCCAGAGATATCATTTAAAATTAACTTATTGTTAACTAAACAATAATCACACTTTCAAGTTGTCTTTCAAATGACGCATTACACACTATGCACCTATGCACTCAACCGTGCAGTTTATGAATTTTATAAGGTTATTTTGTCATTCAACATCAGAGTCTGATAGCCCCTCCCCCTCCGCTCCGTAATTAAAGCTGCAACAGCATGAAGTGTCCAACATTCCACACTTCATTTTTTTATGGTTAATTAAGTGAATCATCCGGGTATTTAACCCTCACCCCTCCCTCGCACTTTGTAACAAATCCTTCTCTCGCGGGTCTTTTCTATAGTTTTCTGTGTGCATGTGTCCAGAAAGCTTATTTCATTTCATTTTTTTTTTTTTTTTTTTTTCTGTGTACTGAAGGATTCCTCGCATTCCATTCATTCCTAAGGGGGTCAAATTGACCCGTGATGGAAGGATTTGTTTAGTTTTTTTTAAATTTCAAGCACAAAACTCCTTGAATCCAGTCAAACATTTTTTTGTGTGTGTGTATTCATGGTTCAAGTGTGACAGAAGTCCTAGGGTCAGGTGCTTTCACACTAGCACTTTTGGTGCGCACCCCGGGTTCGACTGACGTCAGAGTTCGGTTCGTTTAGATCATGTGAACGCTGTCTTCTGAACTACAGAGTCCGTTTAAAAAGGTGGTCTGGGGTTTGGTTCATGTGAACTCCGGTACAATTCGCTGCTGATGTGAACGCAATAGTACTAAATCGTGGAAGTGAACTGCTAATAATGACATACGATATGATAAAAATGTGTGTTTGTGTGTGTTTCACTCAATTTCCTGACGAGCGTGACTGACGTAGGCAACTGCAAGCAGAAAGCTGTGGATCTCATTTCTGCTCGTCTTCAGTGTTCTTTAGAGGATTTGCAGTACATTCGCAGCAGATAGACTCAAGTGCCATTACGTACTGAAGCTTTGGTAACAAAGCCTACAGTTCAAAAACAAAAATATGAAAGTGAGGTGAGCAACGCTATGCATTTTGCCCCATTCTCATGCGCCGTCGTTACCAAGCAACGGGGTAAACAGCTGCTGCTTTGATGATGCAAACACACCCTGGTTCGGACCCAAATAATATGAACACATTCCAGCGGGGGCAGGGGGAGGGAATCGAACTCGGGTTCGGTCCAGGCAATCGAACCAAGTGTGAAAGCGGTTTGTTTGGTCCGGACCAAAAAACAAAAACAAAACATATAGTCCTGGTCTGCTTAGCGTTCACACTGGCATTTTTAACAGCAAACCTAAAGTTACCGAACCAAAGGCATAAGGATACGGTCACAACCTGACTGGTCGGCTTTTATGACGTATATTTCGCAACGGAGCTTGCTTACCGAACATTCAAAACAATGCTGTGTGCTGGATTAAATGCGATCATTTTATACGTGTACATATGGTTTTATTTTTACCAGCTGAGAACTCATGAAGAGCTCATAAAAACAGCACCAGGATTTCCTCTGTTGTATGCAGAAACGAAGATCTGAAGATCAGAAGATCAGAAGAGACACTTTACCTCCTCATTGCTCCACATTTGTCCTCTAATTATTTTGGATACACTGATCTTTCCACGTCGTCAAATCAGCTGACTTGCAGCGTTGCATCTTGTGACATCACGTCCTGTCTTTGGTTCGTTTACATGTCTTTGGTCCGTGTTGCGTTCATATATCAATCAAACCGCACCAGAGTTCGTTTGGAAGCGGACCGAGACCCATCTTTTTAGCAGTCTCGGTCCGCTTGTTTGGTGCACACCAGGGTTCGAATGGCAGCGTTCACATGTGTTCAAATGAACCGCACTAGCCGAGCAATCGCACCAGGGTTCGTATTAATCGAACCAAACATGACAAGTGTGAACGCACCCTTAAAATGAGTTTCGGGTCAAAATGACCCGAGGAAAGGACTTTTTATTTTTACAATTTGTAGTGTGAACACACTACTTGAAGTACAGTATTAATACTACAAAACAACATGGAATAGTGCATATGTATGCAATCTGCAACCACATCAGTTCAACAGCACTTTTTCTTGTGTGATATTGCTTAAATAAAAAAAGCAAGACAATGAAGAACATATGCAATGAGTAAAAATCGTAGGTCACAAGATAAGAGAAAAGATGCAGTGCTTTACAGGCTCTCGTGTTGAAGAGGGCCAACATGCTTCATCTAACAATACAACTCTCTCAGTCTAAAGCCTTGCACGCACAAGATGAAGACCATGAATGAGAAATTATAGAAACATATTCTGCTCAAGCCCAGAAGGAGAGTTTTACATTACAGCATGCTCAGTGATCCATGAACTTAATAAAACACAGCCGCATGTGAGCAAATACAAAGACCACAGCAATCTTTTAGAGACAACAGCAGTGTGAGTCTATTAACGCTCTGAATGGAGAGATGGAAACTATATTTGTAGCTACGGGTAAATATGGAAGCTGGTAAAAAGGCTTTTTAGGGTCCATCAGGGACTCAACAATCAGTTTAACCTTCTGTTTGGAGCATAAGAAACACATTACAACAACAACAACAACACAAACAAATAAATAAACACTTACTGTATCAGACAGACAAACAAATTCTCCATAGAATTGTTAAAGATTCTTTTAATTTGCTGTCACATGATCCTTTAGAAATCATTCCAATATGCTTATTTGATGCTCAAGAAATATTTCTTATCATCAATTTTGAAAAGAGTTATGGTCAGTGATGGAAACCGTGAAACACTTTTTCAGGATTCTTGATGAACAAAAAGTTCAAAAGAACAGCATTTATTTTTATTTTTTGTAAACAGAACTATTTTGTAATATTATAAATGTATTTACTGTCACTTTTAATCAATTTAATAATACATCCTTGCTGAATAAAAGTATCATGATGTCAAAAACATTTTAAAGAGAGGAAGTTGTAATGTTCAGATTTAAAATGTATCTCTGAAAAACCCATAATTACCTCTTTAAAATGCACCAATTCAGAAAATGAACTACGGCTTATATGCTTTCAGAGAAATTCACTAAAAACAAATGTGCACTACAGTAAATAAAAATAAATTATTGGGTCCCTGGAGGATAAAACACACACAGCAAACTCTATCACAAACTTATTATGAAATATTGAAAACCTTTAATGGTTTAGTTAATCATTTGCTCCTCAGAGAAGAACTGATGGAAGAAAGCCAAAACCAGATTGATTTAAAAGTCTGCATTCAGAGAGTAGAAACTAAATTCATGACAGAAAAAGAGAAAGACCATCCAAAACTCATTTCTTTTCACATCAGACACATCAGCTGATAGCCATCAGAAAGGCCGTCAAACAGAGGAAGATGATGGAATGATCGTCTAGAGATAGTCATTGTTTGCTGAGACCTTAGGAAATCTGAATTCTTAAAGCTGCTGGGTTTAGTCACCTTTTGCTCCTCTTACTGGCGAAGAAGAGGACAAAGAGGTAAAGTGAAGTCGACAGAGTGAATCAGGTTCATCAGTACAATCCATCATTGCCTGTAGTGTGCACTGAATCCCAAATACTTCCCCTTCCCTCCCACAATGTGAGCACAGAGCTATGGCGTAGTAACTGCTAGCAACATGCATAACATAGCAACTATATATAACATGCAATATGCATCATTGTTTTCACGTATCGGAATTCAAACTAAGCACAAGCTCCACTCTTCAACACAATGGTAAACACAAAAACTGCAACATAACTAATACTTTAATGATCTTCCTCAAATACACATACAATGCCTTAATTTCAACTTTTTCTCTCCCAATCCAGTCCCATGCAAACCATGCTGGGAGCTAGAAACCTACTGGTGACTTTCAGCAACAAAAATGATTAATGAAGTCCCAAAACAAATTGATTAAGTGAACTTCCATTTTACAAAATGAAATGGACTGAACATGAAATTAAGTTATGGCTAAATGCAAAACATAATTGTGCTGCAGTAGCTCATTTTAATTAAGAAAATTAAACAAGCAGCAAAAATCCTTTGTTTTGCTTTTTAAGTGGGGCTTTTAATCTCCTCTATATCAGTGGTCCTCCACCAGGGGGGCTGCAGTATGACTTATACATTTACATTATTATACACTCACCTAAAGGATTATTAGGAACACCTGTTCAATTTCTCATTAATGCAATTATCTAATCAACCAATCACGTGGCAGTTGCTTCAATGCATTTAGGGGTGTGGTCCTGGTCAAAACAATCTCCTGAACTCCAAACTGAATGTCAGAATGGGAAAGAAAGGTGATTTAAGCAATTTTGAGCGTGGCATGGTTGTTGGTGCCAGGCGGGCCGGTCTGAGTATTTCACAATCTGCTCAGTTACTGGGATTTTCACACACAACCATTTCTAGGGTTTACAAAGAATGGTGTGAAAAGGGAAAAACATCCAGTATGCAGCAGTCCTGTGGGCAAAAATGCCTTGTTGATGCTAGAGGTCAGAGGAGAATGGGCCGACTGATTCAAGCTGATAGAAGAGCAACTTTGACTGAAATAACCACTCGTTACAACTGACGTATGCAGCAAAGCATTTGTGAAGCCACAACACGCACAACCTTGAGGTGGATGGGCTACAACAGCAGAAGACCCCACCGGGTACCACTCATCTCCACTACAAATAGGAAAAAGAGGCTACAATTTGCACGAGCTCACCAAAATTGGACAGTTGAAGACTGGAAAAATGTTGCCTGGTCTGATGAGTCTCGATTTCTGTTGAGACATTCAGATGGTAGAGTCAGAATTTGGCATAAACAGAATGAGAACATGGATCCATCATGCCTTGTTACCACTGTGCCATGAACCTTATTGTAAAGACTTGAATGTTGGTTAAATGAATAATTAGCTCAACAATCAAGCCTACAAATAACACTTTAATTATATGCAAACTGTCATGCTAGTAAAAAGCCATATAATTTGAGCTGACCTGTGTCTTTTTAACAGTTTACAAGATCTCCAAGAGTATGAAGTGGATGAAAGATATACATATGAAAATAATATACATGCTTCACAATTTATTCAGAGAAATTACGCTGACTGAGAATGGATTTAAAAACATGGAGCTTTACTTTCAAGCATTTATATTGTCGCTCTGAGCAAGATGATGCATGGTAAACCTTTTATAATATAGTACAATTTAGTAATAAGGGATTGTTTGTATTGTAATATTTAATGTATATTCGAATACATTTCTGTTAATAATCTCAGATATATGTTTATGCTATCTATTTTGTGTTAGTTCAGATGCTGTGTTGGCAGTCTGAGAAGTATAGACACACCCATCTTAATATATATATATATATATATTATATTGCTTATCTTGCCGAAAAGACCATAAACATTAGCGATAATGTTCGAAATATCAATTAATGTACATACATATATCTTATGCGACTTGATAGATGGCCCTCAGTCATTTATATAGATCAGTGGCTGAAAATCTTCTCTGTATAAAAGTGTTAAAAGACAAAAATCCTTCTCACAATCGATTTCATGATGATCAATGACATCAAACCTGGCATGACACGTATTTACCATAACTGAATGTCAATGAACGTGAAGTAAAGACACTTTTTTTTTTTTTTTGTCACAGAACTATCATATGTCTTCAGAAAATACACCCCAAAACCTCTTTCATTTTCATTCTACAGAAAAAAGAGCAGCATGAACATTCACTTTTTTTCTGTTCCACGGAAGATAACAAAACATCATGGGTTTGGAATGAAATGAAAGCATATAAACTATTTCTTTAAGTTAAGTCATACATTTACAAGATTGTAGTCACACACATTTTCTCACATCTAAGTGATTTTTATATATTCTCCTTTCGCTGCACCAGTGTTCTATGAATCCTCTGTAAGAATAGGATTGGACTTAATCTAATCTAGATCTGGTCTCAGAGTCTGTGCGGGCAGACTCCCTTCTATGGTGTTTAAACAAAAGTCACTTTTAAACCTCAGTTGTGCGGCGGGTCGTAAACTCGTGCTGTTGTGGAGAAACCGCATTGCGGTTGGGAGTCCAATTCTGCTCAAGGTGAGAGATCTCACAAGCCGGGAATGTCAGATCGTCATTACCGTCAATTACATGGGCTATGAGGCACAGAACCAACAGAGAGCTCTGTGTGAGTGAGTGTGTGTGTGTCAGTAGTCCTGTGGTTAAGACAGGTTAACAACCCTCAGTGCATTTCTCTGTTGTTAATGATGTATAATTATCCAAACCGCACTCGACTCGGGGGAAGGAGGATTTGATTTTTACACTCTTCAGTGCTTGTCCTCTGTCTCACTCTGTCTCTATCATTGGTTTTATTGGATCAATACTGGAGAAAGTCAAAAAGTGTCTCTTTCTATTCCTCTTCCTTCTTTATAATGCATGGCCTCACAAAAGTACTAAGTCACACCTTTTCACAGTTGGAATTGTTAACCCAAGGCCATTCACCAAGTAGATGACACAGAGATTTGCTAAACCAGGGTTAAAACAGGCCTTTAATCAGAGTTTAAAGTGATAGTATGTTATTGTAGAGTGAAAAGGTTTTTTTTTTTCTTTTTTCTTTATCCAATAAAACAGCAGATAGGCACAATTGTCTTTCCTACTAAAACAAGAAGTTTGGGAGGGAAAATGCAGGATGAGTCATCACAATTTTTAGTCCGTTTTCCTAGAAGGGAAAGACTGGCTTCTAAATGCACGTATGCTAAAAGTTAATTGTCAACTTTTTTGAACACACTAGTATATGACTTGAGCTCATATGGACAAAAAGCCACAAGACTTCCATTTGATTTCATGGGGCCTTTAACGTGCATAAATGTCTTTATTTTACACAACATTTCAGAAAAATAATTCTATGACTTCAAATGATAAAACAAATGATTTACTGTGCAAAATAAAAAGTGAAATAGTTCATAGTTCAACCAAAGATGAAAATTTACTCACCTTCATGTTGTTCCAAACTGTTCCAAGATTTTTTTTTTCTAGACTGGGTAAACCCAGCTTGATATGCCGGCGATTTGATTTCGCCCTGCAGCTCAGGCTGGAAACCTGTACATATTTTTATCCTGCTTCTGTTACAAATTTGCGGGGACCAATCACAAACCGGCTTATCCACCTGGCGCGCTATTGGCACGTTTAACACAATGACGGATAGAGAAGCAATGGATCATTGCCCGTTGATCACGCCTCTTGTGGTCTGATTGGTTGAAGGACTATATATATATATATATATATATATATATATATATATATATATATATATATATATATATATATATATATATATATATATATAATTATATTATTACTGTAAAATATACAGTATAAGGATATTTTCATTTTTGGCTGAACTATGCATTTTTGTCTCCAATTACTTTTTAGGGCTCCTGTAGATATTAAACTTAACCCCTGCAACTCCTGTACTGAGTGTTGCACTGACATTGCATTAGCATTAGAGACAAGTTCATTGATCCGTGCCAACAGTGTTCCGAACTGCTCCGGTTTATCCACTCAGGAATAGAAAGCACAGCTTGATTCAGGTGTGACCATGTGCACAAGGCATTTTGTCCTTGTCAGACAGATTGTGGACTCCAAGAGGTCTAGAAAGCCTTCTGCTAAAACAGGACAAGCAAACCCAAAACTCATTTGGTTGCTGGTAAACTGAGCGACTGTTAGAAAATAAATGGACCATCTGGTGTAATGCTTTTTGCTGTGGATGCTGTTATGTGAGACTGTCATATTTGTGCTAAGTCTAACACTGAAGTCATTTTACATCAGAAATAGATTTTTTAGGAGTTGGATGTGCTGTATACAGTAAACTGCATGCAATACTGCATGTTCCAGTCCTGAAAACATTCTAATCAGTCCAAAAAGAATGGCTAATTCTAAAAATGTTGAGTCACTGAGAAATTGAAATATATCAGACAAAAAACAGTTGAGATGTCCGTGCACGCTAAACACAGAAAAGCTCATATTCCCATGTTGGAGCATAAGACCCAAAAATAAAATACAGAAAAAGAAAAGGTCTAAGCACAACATTCACAGACATTTTTCTTTATTTCAAAAATATTTAATAAGACTCAAGGACGTTGATGAGTTTTAACAGAGAGACCTTTGGCACTTTTTAATAAAGATTTTTCAAGATTTTTAACTAAAATATTTGACACATGGCCATTTTCTTTTTAAAATATTTAGTGGTTTAGGTATTCTTTACAATATCACAAATTCATTTTTAAATACCAAAATGATGGTATGTATAGTAATTGTTTCAAATAATTTAAAAATACCATAATAATAATAATCATAATAAAAAAGTTCTATACAGGACCCTACAATCACCAGCTGTGAAGTCAACTGTCATTATACATTTTTAAATGTGTCATGCATTTTTTTAAATAAATGTTTTATATATTATTTATAAAAAAAAAAATATTTAAATGCACAATAACTTCAAACATTTAGGATGGCAAGACAAACCATTGCTGAGTTGAATCAGGGAGTCATTTTTCCATATTGCTGCTACTGCAGAGCACATGAAAAACAGACGGATATTCTCTCATCAATTATGGATGGGGGGAGGAGAAGAGGTGCCATGGAACAAGGCATGTGGGTTTCTCAGGACGGCAAAATAAGGAAACAATAAAATGCCTGTAATTCATGCACACAATGAAACATCAATGAGCAGGAGGTCCATGGAGCATGAGCACATCCAACAAAACTAAATGATTTGAGTATTTTGGTGGTGGTGGTGGTGGGGTATAGATTGCATAGATCAAAATAATAATACAAACATTTACTAAAGAGAAAGAAAAAAAAATCCAGGGCTGAAGAGGGAAAGATGAACAGCACCGCAGTCCAACTTAGACACTCCTTTCTCCATCTCCTTCATTTTTATCCAAAACTCAATCAAAGGTAACACTCCACACCTGTCCCTAACACTCGCTCTGGAAGAGACCTAACCATGACACAACTACACTTGGACAAACACAAAAACGCCTTGGGCCGCAACAGTGAGCAATTACATAAAACTTCTTTCGAGTACGACAAAGCATTTCCCTGAATGTGTGTGTGTGTGTGTGTGTGTGTGTGTGTGTGTGTGTGTGTGTGTGTGTGTGTGTGTGTGTGTGTGTGTGTGTTTAGAGATAAGGGCTCAAGAGGAGAACATACAGTACCTTTCTTCCAGCAAAGGAAACTGAGAGGAGAAAGAAAAATAGGTTGTGGTGCATTTCTTGTGTTAAAGAAAAGGAAGATAAGAAAGAAGAAATAGCTTTAGGCTATAAAGTGTTTGTACCAAGGAGGTTTATGATACCTGGATAAACATATCCGTTAAGATTTCGATTCATCCCTATGGCAGTTGCTTCGCTAGTGCAGAACCCCCAGGAAAGAAGTTTGCATGGGACCACAGAACATTTTTAACCAATCATCAGCCATAAACGCCATGTGACTCATCAGTCTGGGACCAAAGGAATATAACAGTCCTGGTTACATTTCCCGTACAACTTAACTACCAGTATGATGCGTTTATGCAGTTTTTTTAGACTAACTAGCTAGTTATGTGTTTCCACACATCCGTCATTTAAACCATGTTGGTTGAACAATACAGGACTGACTTTAAATACGTCACACGCAGGTGAAGGAATAACTTCTGCAAATTAATCGATTGAAGATTGCAATTAACGGCTCACTTACACAAAACAACAGAAAGTCGTTTTTTTTTTTTTTTTTTTTTTTTTTAATGCCGTTAACATGAAATGGAATGGAACTTGCAAGCATAGTTGACTAAGGATGCTTTTGGGAAACACATCCCTGATTGGTTGATGGCACCTACTTGTGACTATCCTGAATTGTGAAGACAGCATATTATAGAGACACACACACACACACACACACACACACACACACACACACACACACACACACACACACACACACACACACACACACACACACACACACACACACACACACACACACACACACACACACACACACACACACACAGATTAGACTGCTGGTGCAGCTAACTGAACTGGGCTAACCAGCCAAACCTTGCCCCTCTGATAATCAGGCAAAATACTTCAAGGGCCAGATTTACTAAAAAGGGCAAATTAGACATTTTTACAATGATAAAAATGGTATCCTTTGGTAAATCCTGACAGTAAATATTTTTATAAAGCATAAAGAAACAGAACAGTGAACAAAATTCTAGGTCTAATTCTAGTTGGGAAATAATAATTTTGGAACTATTTGCAAATGATCTTTGCATAAATTTGCGTCAAATATATTGTTAGTCTCGAGGTTCTTCCCATTAGTGAATAAATACATAGATCCGCTGTTGACATTTGAATTCCTTAGTGGTCTAGTGGTAGAATTTTTGTAAACCGTGTCGAAGGTTACATGTTCTGTATTTCTTTCCCCTTCTGATGTAGGAAGGGGATTTTATTATAATATTACCGCCCCTTAATCTGCATGTTTCCACCCACAGCGCTGACAGACTGTTCCGTATTAGCATAGTTTCCGCAGATGCTGATTTACAATAAACTTCATAAAATTCATCAGTAAAGTTTTGGCCATCATTCGGACAGGTTCCGCTACAACAGGCTTGTACTAATAGTTGAAAAAAGCAAGATGGCAACATAAGTTAAAACCGGAATTAAACTAAACTATACCTGTTCTCTATCTCTCTATCTCCATGCAGCATATATGCTTTGGCTTTGTAGGCATTATTGTCCAAGTTTGGTTCGAACTGAACACTGTTAGTTTCTGACATGTTTTGTTGATGTTGTTGTTGCACAAGCTATTGAAGCTCTGCCCTCTTCTTGAAAGAACAGGCATGGAGCAGCAGATCATTTGGATTTAAAGGGACATTGACAAAAACAATGTAACTACAATGATTACAATGTAACTTTTAAACCTTTTTGCCATCCTAACATGCAGAGCGCTGTGTAATTGATTGCAAGAGATCAATGGGGGGGTTAATTGGGCCATTTCTAATTATTGGGAGGCACTCAATGTCTATGGTGGTTACGGTCCTGGTGCAGATACATGTGTCCAATGTGCCAACAGGGGGTTAGCTTTACCAGTTTCCTCCTTCACATGCTCAGTCTTGCATGAGTCTCATTGCATGCTGCAGGATTCCCATAATGCATCACTGCCTTAGGGCAATGTGGTCCTCCAACTAGCTCATGCATCCCATCCCGTCTACCATACACACACACACTCCATTTATGCTTTCATCTGTCCATTTAAGAACTCCTTTTCACAACACACAACCAAAATTTCCCTCCATCATAGTCCAATCACAAATGGACAATTATGACAACTTTAGCATAAAATGCTAACTATTCTCCAGCCTGCAGAAACTGAGGGACACATCAAAAATGATATTCTACTATTCATTTTAGTATTAAGACCAAAATATTCATGTAACTCATAACCTGGGAAGCTTTAAAGTAACAGACTTCCACTCACACAGGCACTCTTCTGTGACACTGACCTTTGAGTTGCTGGATTCAGAAGTTCAAAACTAGAACTAGACCTGGTGCATTGAAGATCGCTCTTCAAAAACGCGTTTGTAATACCTGACCATCATCTTATGTGTGTGTGCATATGTGTTTGAGTTGAAAGATCAATAATTTGACCTTTGGTGATATTATAGGTGGCATTAGGGGTCAAAAACAGGAGGAGCATCGCTTTAAAAATATTAAAAAAATATTTAGAAACTTAAGACACATTTAAATATTTCTGAATTAGGGATGCACCAATATTATTATTTGATAAGCTGTTAATTATTTCCATGTTATGGTAGTTAGCTGATAAATGGCCAACATTAAAAGTCTATACACTGTAAAAAAGCTCAACTCAACTCGTTTTACTTTCAAATTCAAATACATTGGACAAATCAATTAGATAAACACAGTAAATTAAACATAGTTTACTAAAAGCAAAACAATATTTAAATACAAAAAACAATAAAAAATACAAACCCGATTCCAAAAAAGTTGGGACACTACAAATTGTGAATAAAAAAGGAATGCAATAACTTACAAATCTCATAAACTTATATTTTATCCACAATAGAATATAGATAACATCAAATGTTGAAAGTGAGACATTTTGAAATGTCATGCCAAATATTGGCTCATTTTGGATTTCATGAGAGCTACACATTCCAAAAAAGTTGGGACAGGTAGCAATAAGAGGCCGGAAAAGTTAAATGTACATATAAGGAACAGCTGGAGGACCAATTTGCAACTTATTAGGTCAATTGGCAACATGATTGGGTATAAAAAGAGCCTCTCAGAGTGGCAGTGTCTCTCAGAAGTCAAGATGGGCAGAGGATCACCAATTCCCCCAATGCTGCGGCCAAAAATAGTGCAGCAATATCAGAAAGGAGTTTCTCAGAGAAAAATTGCAAAGAGTTTGAAGTTATCATCATCTACAGTGCATAATATCATCCAAAGATTCAGAGAATCTGGAACAATCTCTGTGCGTAAGGGTCAAGGCCAGAAAACCATACTGGATGCCCGTGATCTTCAGGCCCTTAGACGGCACTGCATCACATACAGGAATGCTACTGTAATGGAAATCACAGCATGGGCTCAGGAATACTTCCAGAAAACGTCGGTGAACACAATCCACCGTGCCATTCGCCGTTGCCAGCTAAAACTCTATAGGTCAAAAAGAAGCCATATCTAAACATGATCCAGAAGCGCAGGCGTTTTCTCTGGGCCAAGGCTCATTTAAAATGGACTGTGGCAAAGTGGAAAACTGTTCTGTGGTCAGACGAATCTGGGACGCCATGTCATCCGGACTAAAGAGGACAAGGACAACCCAAGTTGTTCTCAGTGCTCAGTTCAGAAGCCTGCATCTCTGATGGGATGGGGTTGCATGAGTGCGTGTGGCATGGGCAGCTTACACATCTGGAAAGGCACCATCAATGCTGAAAGGTATATCCAAGTTCTAGAACAACATATCCAGACGTCGTCTCTTTCAGGGAAGACCTTGCATTTTCCAACATGACAATGCCAGACCACATACTGCATCAATTACAACATCATGGCTGCGTAGAAGAAGGATCCATGTACTGAAATGGCCAGCCTGCAGTCCAGATCTTTCACCCATAGAAAACATTTGGCACATCATAAAGAGGAAGATGCGACGAAGAAGACCTAAGACAGTTGAGCAACTAGAAGCCTGTATTAGACAAGAATGGGACAACATTCCTATTCCTAAACTTGAGCAACTTGTCTCCTCAGTCCCCAGATGTTTGCAGACTGTTATAAAAAGAAGAGGGGATGCCACACAGTGGGAAACATGGCCTCGTCCCAACTTTTTTGAGATGTGTTGATGCCATGAAATTTAAAATCAACTTATTGTTCCCTTAAAATCATACATTTTCTCAGTTTAATTTTGTCATCTATGTTTTATTCTGAATAAAATATTGAAATTTGAAACTTCCACATCATTGCATTCTGTTTTTATTCACAATTTGTACAGTTTCACAACTTTTTTGGAATCGGGTTTGTACACTAAAAGCTTATGTAAAATCAATGTTCACTGAAGTTTAAAATTGATATTAAATAAGTAGTGTTTTTAAAAATGAACTTTACATGAATGTTAGATGACATTGAAGAAAATCGTAATGTAACAATAGAGGAATCATGCACAATTAAAAACCCAATAGTGACCAATACCCTATTAAAAATCTCCAATATTGAAATGGTTCTGTGAATCCCTAGTCTGAACATTCAATTTTGAAAAAGAAATCTGCAAAAAATACTGTCAGTTTCATCTTTTCTGTGCTGCAATTATTATGAAGCGTGACGTTGCAACGTGAATTATACACTAGATACAGACATTGAAAGTAAGAGAGAGAGACGTGGGTAAGGACAGATCGAGTTTTCAGTATCAAAACAGACATGAGAGGCATATTTGTCTTAAAGAACCCTTTATCCTTCTGATAAAATCTTCATTCAAGGCCTCAAATACGCCTACTAAAAACACAAACACTGTTCACGCTGACAATCACAGTCACACTATTCCATTAGCTGCAGAGAAAAACAGAGGCAGCTGAAGTAATGAATATAGGCAGTCAGCAGAGGAGAAGTGAAGAAAAGAGCAAGAGCAGAGGAAAAAGCAAAAGAAAAGATGGACAGATTAATGAAGAAAGGCAGTGAGGTCTGGAAGAATGGAGGAGAGGAAAAGGACTAAAAGTTCTCTAGTCTGCTTGGTGTGAAGGCAAGCAGCAAGGCGGAATAAACTGCTCTGAGTTCAGACACCAGGGACAGGTTGTGGCTTGCTGCCAGAGTGCATGCTGGGAAATGTTAGTGTTTTAGTGTACTGTCACTGGCCTCAGTTCTCTGAGATGTGCTCCTTCTCTGTCACATCTAGCAATGTAAAGCAATTTATGAAATTAGCTATATACTGTATACAGAACGCACAGAAAAAAATATATCTAATTTGTTTCTTAAAGACATCAGTGAACAAAGCATCTCCTGAGCTATCAAAGAGAAACCTATACAGAATTGCAACCAGTGTTGGGAAAAGTTACTTTGAAAAGTAATGCATTACAAGCATTGCGTTAATCCCTTAAAAAGTAATTTATTGCGTTGCTTACTTTTTAAGAAAAGTAATGCATTACGTTATATAACCAAAAAGTTCTATTTTTTTGGCAAATGTAAAGACCTATTCACACCAAAATTGAAATAACACACCTCAGGCTGAAGGAAATGCAAATTGACGCGTGTACAGTAGAGGCGCAGATCAAACAAATGTGCATGCTCACATTTAGTCTAGATTAGAACTAAAATAACCATCATGTTTACACACAAAGCCTCTGTACTTACGATTTTCTGCATTTTTCTCAACATTGGAACAAGAGAGCTGTCAGTCAATAAATGGGAAAACAAAGTAACTTATTTGAAAAACTAACAGGTATTTTGTTGTAAATTTTAAAAATAATGCGTTACTTGTTACTTGAAAAAGTAATCTGATTACGTAACTCAAGTTACTTGTAATGCATTACCCCAACACTGATAAAAACTAGTTACTAATCAGAAATAAAATGCAGAAATAAAAGAAATACATAACATATATAATATAGTACTTTTACAGTAGTAACATAAAACTGTAGGAATAATGCAGAAACTTTCAGTGACATAATATGCTACTGATAATCACATTCCTAAAAAAGAGAAAGCAATAAACAATGAAATTAAGTAATTTAATTACAATCTTCAAGGAAGTCAAGAGGAACATGCAAACATAAATCTGCTGCTTATGTGTTTGTACCAGTTGCTGTGGCCGTCTGAATTTGAGCTAATAACTTTTGTACAGCCGTAATATCAGTACAAAGCTTCAGCGTAATTAAATGGTGGAGAAAATGATCTTCAATTTACAGCATGACTTCCGTGCAGATGTTTAATGATGATTTGATTGAAGTGACTGTCGGAAAACAGGCTCTGGTTGTTGGAGGACAGTTTGTGACAAATGTCAATTCCTTGCAAAACAGATTCTGGGTTTACTGCCAAAGTCATTACGAGATTCTTCAGAGTTTGGGCTCTACAGAGAATAGTGCTTTTTGAAAACATCAGATTCATTTACATTTTTACATAACGGGTTTATGTGTCCACTTGTATCTATTGACTTTGGCACTTTGGTATTTTATTGAGAACAGGAGCCACAGCTGAGGTTTTTTAGGTATCTGTGCTGGCAAAGATACTCACCCCTTTAAATTACAGCAATAACAGTAAATAATTGTCAATTAAGAACATCTCTTGGACACAGAAGATTTTACCAAAGCTTTCTACTCATTAACGGAGGTGTTTCTAGTGTTTTGTGTAGCACTTGAGATCAATGTACAAGCAAAACTCTCATTATTAAAAGCATGATGAAAGTGTTGCACAAAATTGCTGCCAACAATCAATGACTGTTAGAACCAGGGTCAAAAGTAAAATTTGTATGAAATTTAAAAAACAACAAAAACATAGCTTTTCCCAAAGATTTTTTTTTTTTTTTTTTTAAGTGGAAGAACATGGAGATTCAAACAATAATAGACCCCATTGACGTTTTACTGTACGAACAAAAACAGAGCGATTTCACAAAAGATTATTTGTGTTCCACAGAAGAAAGTCACACAAGTTTGGAACAACGTGAGAATGAATAAATGGCAAAATTTTATTTTAAAATAAATGGCTTTTCCTTTACTTACTGTACCACGCCAACCGAGAAAGCCACAACAACACACTATGGGTCCTATTTTAATGATCCGAGTGCATTGCAATGGTCTGAAGCGCATTGCAAGAGGAATCCTTTTATTTTTTATATTTAAAAATGTTTGTGTGCTGCTGTGCGTCCCTGTGTGTGTGTAATAAGCAGAGTGTACGCGCGTTGTGCATCCACCTATATGTGCATATTACTAATGTGTCCTTTAAATAGCACAAAAAATACTGCACTGTTGACTTCAGACCAGGTTTTTTCTGGTCAATGGTGCTGTCGTTTTTAGTTGCCTCAAAATAGCAATGTGCCAACAATTCGCCTGAACACACCTCGTTTTCAGACCAGCACGCCATTGGGTGAAAAGCAAATGCATTTTCTATTTAAACAATGTGGCGCTGGACGTGAAAATGATAATTGTGTCGGGCTAGAAGTAGCAAAAATCACTTGTGTTGCATTGTAGCGGGTGTATGATAGATCCCTATTTGTGAACAACTTCATCTCACAGTTGTTTTGGTCCTCGTGGTGAAGTTGTACCACAATGAACCGAACAAGCAAATTCAGAACTGGACCGGTCTACATCATAACAAGACTGAACTGGTTTTAAAGGGGTCCTATAATGCTCCTTTTTACAAGATGCAGAATAAGTCTCTGATGTCCCCAGAGTATGTATGTGAAGTTTTAGCTCATAATACCTCACAGATAATTTTTTTATAGCATGTTAAAATTGTCACTTTTTGAGGGTGAGCAAAAACACGCCTTTTTTGTGTGTCCCTTTAAATGCAAATGAGCTGCTGCTCCTGCCCCCTTTCAGGAAGAGGGCGGAGCTACAAGAACTTGTTTTAGCAGCTCTGATTACCTCACGCAGACTCACACTGAAAAGGTCAGACACTGTTCAGCCTTTTATGTTCAAACCAGAGTCGGATAATGATGGAGAGACTCAAGTGACAACATGTAGAATGCAACAGGACATTTCTGAATGGTTAGTTGATGAATTTATGTAGCTGATGTGGAGTTAACTATCTTCAAGTCATTGATTAGCATGTTCTGTCCTGATAATCTATAAATCACTCCTGTGGGAACTGTTTTAAGATGCCTAAAGAGCCAGAGAATATCTGCTGCATGAAGATAGAACAGGCATAGTTTAGTTTAATTATGGTTATAACTTGTTGTCATCTTGCTTTTATGACATGTTATTGCATTTGTGAAAAGACGAATGTGACAGCTTAAGCAGACTCCCAAATGTGCTCTGCTACAACTCTTCCTCTTCTCAACATGGCCTTTGTTGCATGTTCTCAGGGTTTTAGGGTTAGCGATGTCACTAACCCGTGAATAAGCTCGTTGCAGTCCCTACCGGCCATTTATCAGTCCTTAAAAAGCGATTTCTTTAAAAGATATCTCCCTTTGAGCGTCATAACTTTGCAAATGTTGTTTGTGCTCAAACAGCAACATTACACACTAACTAAAGTTAAAAAAGTGAATTCATAATCAACCACCCCTTTAAGGGAAAGCTATCATTCAACCATCCCACTTTAGAACCAGATGGGGCTTGTTTGTACAACGACTCATTCATTGAGACATCAGATTAATTTCAAACTAATTTCCATGCTCTGCTAATTCATCCCTCTTGGTGCAATCTTAATTTTCTTTTCATTCACACACTCCCAACCTCCATTCTCATTCATTCATTCCTTTTATCCCGTCCTCTATTCTTCCTCTACCACCTCGTTTCTCCGCAACCCAGCAGGCAGCTTACTCACTCTCTCTTTCCCCCTCTATTTCCATTCTTGTCATGTCCACAGCTTATAGCGTGAAAAAAGAGGACCAACATAAAATTATTATTCTCCTCATGCCTGGTGCAATGTGTGTGTAAGAGTATAAGTGTGTGTGTGTGTGTGTGTGTGTGTGTGTGTGTGTGTGTGTGTGTGTGTGTGTGTGTGTGTGTGTGTGTGTGTGTGTGTGTGTGTGTGTGTGTGTGTGTGTGTGTGCATGCTAGAGGGGATTGTTGTGCGCTGTTTAAGAATCCTTGAAAATAGAATTAGTTGAAGAGTCCCTCTGCTGTCAGCAAATCTTCAGTGTACGACACACACATCAACACAAACACACAACAATTCAACAGCAATGAAGACAGCATGTAAAAATGTGTTAAAAGGATAAGTAATTATTAGCCTAAGATGAAATCTGCAGACTTTTCGTTGCTGACTTTGAGAGAAAACCTCTGGAATGGAATGATTAATCTAAAAATGTTCTGTGATCATTCATAGTCCCTCATGTCATCCCAAAACTAAACACAAAAGAAGAAAATCTGAAGAACTCTTTTCCATGCAAATACAATTAATATGGACTGAAGTTTTCAAAAGGCATGCAAATGCACCATCTTGTGCATGCTTGATATTCCAGGTCCTTTGTCTGAAGTAATACAACAGCTTTGTGTGACGAACAGAGCAACATTAATTTTGTTATTCACTGATAATCTTCCTCTTCAGTGAGCCGCTACCCATTGTGACCAAATTATTGAGCCTGTAGCCTGGTTTTCATTACAGATTTGTGCAAAACTTATTGCGAAATGATGGCGTTTCCATTAAGCTTTGTTATGTGACAAAAATTATTTTTTTTTCTTCCTCTCGCGATAAGTCGTTCCAGAAATCATGGCGACGGTTTACATGCAGTATATTGCAGCCACCGTACTAGTCATTATTTTTAATTGAAGGCGTAGGCATGTTATCCAAGCATTAATGGCAAGGAAAGCCCTTTATACTTGGGAGAGGCCACGTATGAGGTATTCCTGGGTGTTTCTCCCTCATATCTGCTTAGAGGTCTTGATAAATTGTGGCATTTCTTTGTTGCTTAGAATACAATATTCCCATAATTCCCATATGGGAATATGTGTCTCAAAAGTCTCGTCTTCTGTCCAAACATACCACACCATCTACGGCAGGTGACCTGCAAATGCGAAGAAAAAAAAAAAAAAACTTAAAAAACCCTTTCCAATTGCAGTTTTGCAAATATTCCTTTTTCAAATTGCCTGAAAAATCACCTCATGTGAGAGTAAAAGCTTTTTTGTGATGTGCGTGACTTTTTGTCCATTGGGCGTATTTTCAATTCGCAATTTGAAAGGTAATGGAAACGCAGCTAGTGAGTTTAAGCTGAGAACTGATTCAGTATGACTTATGAACTAACCGTTCAGACAGGTTATGTGAATGAACCAGATTTAAAAAAAAAAAAAAAGAAAAAAAAAAGATTAATTTGCAAATCAGAAATTGCTGTCACTAAATCACTAAGTCAGTGAGTTGAAACTGAGAACATTGTGAACAATGCATGTGAACAAATCATTCATAGTTCATAGAGATTTTGAAGGGAGGGGAAATTTTACTGCGTGGTAAATATAAGCTGCACAGCAAAACAGTTCATAAGTCATTGTCTCCAAATTATGACCAGAAATGGATAAATATTAAGTCTGCTGTTTAAAACAAATAAAGAACCAATGTAGGAAAATTATTATTATGTGCAAACAGCGGGAAACTCTGCATTTGGGCAGTGTGCATGCCCAAAAAATCAATTCCGATTTGAACCTTATGACATATTAGCACATCAACCCGATCACTTTGTTTAGCGTTCATGTAAACACTACATTCAGATTCATCAATCGGAATTAATCAAGTCCGACTGAAACAAACGTTGTGCATGTAAACGCTACAACTGAAATCAACCAGGTTCACTAAAAAGATCTGACCCAAAAGAATGATTGAACATTGTTACTTCTCTCAAGAATAAATCCAGTAGTTCTATATGACTCACAAGTGTTATACACCACTTTTACAATAGTTTCATTGTAATCAATCACAGTATTTTATAAATGAAAGGCAAAGTGTTGGTCTAGTCATTA
Organism: Paracanthobrama guichenoti; assembly: GCA_018749465.1. NCBI lineage: Eukaryota > Metazoa > Chordata > Actinopteri > Cypriniformes > Gobionidae > Paracanthobrama > Paracanthobrama guichenoti. The sequence goes on from CM031945.1 coordinate 42,917,855, forward strand.
GCATATAGCATGATGCTTTCTGAAGATAAACACCTGTGCATATATACAGTGTGCTTGTGTTTAACCATGACAGATTGTCTCCGGCATGTCTACAGCTAAGACACAGACAGAGGTCCTGCATCAGTATCAAGGGCAGTAGAGCACTACTCTGCTTCTTACAGCAGTTCAGATATTGCGACATAAATCTACACAAACACACACACACTTATACAGTTACTTTACACTCCAGCCTGAGCCCAAGGCAAAAACAGTGCGCTAAAAGAGAGAGAGCGAGAGAGAGAGAGAGAGAGAGAGAGAGAGAGAGAGAGAGAGAGAGAGAGAGAGAGAGAGAGAGAGAGAGAGAGAGAGAGAAAGGTCTTACATCTCATGGTCGTACAGAACATAAATGAAAGCTCTATATGCAGTTACACACACACACGCACGCACACACACACACACAAACACAGAGTAATACTGTACTAATGGCTTCTTACTGTAATTGTCCAGAGCCCTGTGGGTATTAAAGCACTGCTCTGCCTAATTAAGTCACTTCATTCCACACCATGACCATTACTATCTCCAGGGCTATCCCAGAATTCACTGGCTTTGAGCAGTACCAGTGTTACAGTACATGTTTGTGCCTTGTCTGTTTTGCAGGGGGCAAAATGACCTTCAGAACTGCGGTGTGCCCTCAGGATTGGTTGGTTGTGATTGGTCTGGCAAAAATGACAATGATTCTGATTAGTTCTTGGTTTAAATGTGGCGCTGAGAGCACTGAAGTCATTTGTTTGTATGTGGTGGAATATGACCATATCATGATTAATATCAGAATATTCTTTATATCAGATTAGCGGTTCACCCTAAAAGCATCCATTTAGTAACAAAACAGATTTATCAAAATATGTTCTTTTGTGTTACACAGAAAAAACAAAGTCATACAGCTTTGTAACGTAAAGGGGAGTAAATTATGGCAGGATTTCGATTTTTGGTTGAACTTTCCTTTTAAACATGGATTTGATTCAGCTAGAAAAGAACCAAATTCATTTGTCCCCTTGTGCATGTGAATCATTGCCATTGGTTCACTGAGAGTGGAGGAGGTCAAACTGCAGGATAAGAAGGCTAATTATATCTTGGAGGACAAATCAAAACTAATCTTGATTCAGCGGGGGAACGAAACACAGTTAGTACGGACTCTGAGGCAGTATCCTTAACCTCAGGAACTCTGTCAGAGTAAAGGACTTTTCTACTCCCCACAGGGCAAATACATGAAATCCTACTGGCTGTCAGATTGAAGTTGCGAGTTCATATCGACTGTTGTGACTTCTATTATTTTGCCCTTTAGGTGCAAGTGTCCCTTGAGATCAAGTGGATTTCTGAGATGACAAAGCAAAGATACTGTAATAGAAAACCGCCATTCAGTGAAAAGCAAAGGAACGCACTCTACCTCTCCTTTTCTGCTGACTGAATAAACAATTGACCTCTGCAAAAGAGACAGAAAGAGAAGGAGCATGCACATGCTGCATATATTCAGAAGGGACACATTATATTGATCAAAGATGACAGTATAGAAGACAGTAAAATGTTTCAACTTCAAATAAATGCTGTTCTGTTTGAAATTTAGTAATCAAAGAATCCTGAAAAAATTATCACAGTTTCCACAAAAATATTAAGCAGCACAATTGTTTTTAACACTGATAATAACAAATGTTTCTTGAGCATAAAATCATCATATTAGAATGATTTCTGAAGGATCATGTGACACTGAAGTCTGGAGTAATGATGCTGAAAATCCAGCTTTGCATCACAGGAATAAATTACTTTTTAAAATGTGCATATTTTTATGTCCAAGTGCTTTATTTCCTTTTAAAATAATTAGATAAATTCATGACATATATCACCTTATTCTACAAAATCTTTTTAGTTTGAATTCATTATTAGAACATTTAAATAATACATATTATTTTATGTTTTGTCATCTTTTGTCCGCATTTTTTTACTGCTTGTTCAAATTGCTTAATTAAAATGAGCTAAAGCAACATAATTACTATACATTTTGTCCTAACTTAATTTGATTGTGTTCAGTCCACTTAAATATAAGTCAAATTGAAGTTTACTTAATCCGTTTGTGTTGAGATTACATGAATGATTTGTGTTGCATTAACTGAAACTGGGCGGGCTTGTTAGTTCCCAGCATGCTTTGCATATGGCTAAATTAAGAGAGAGTAAATGTTATTTTATATGTAAAAGTGTGATTTTATGTATTTTTGAGTAAGGTAAGAAAGGGGGAGACTTGATTGTGTTTAATATTCAATTATGTTGGAATTATTAGAAGAATTTAAATTACAGTGGGTTGCCATTGTGGAGAAGAGTGGAGCATTTGCTTAGCCTGTGGACTGATACAGCTAAAGTCATAATGGCTTTGTTGAAGGAGCTTTTAATGCTCAGCATTTACGATGCTAATGTGTGCTGTTGCTAGCTAAAAGTTTGTCAACTAGCTAGTGCAGTATTATAATTCAGTTGTATAACATTAAAAGTGGATGAATGAATACATAAAATTAAATGCCTGAATCATGTCAGAGAGCCATATAAAATTCACTTTGAGACCACTTAATCAGGTCACTTAAAATATATTAATTCCATGATGTTGAAGTTACATGAACAAATTATGTTTGTTTAATTTAATTGATTAATGTGGGACCGATGTACACAGTTAAATCATGTAAATCCAACACACTTTTTTTCAGTGTACTCAGTGTACCTGACTGCTGAACTAGGGAGCTGATTGAAATGCACCCTAAGAAAACTTTTTAAAATGGTGTCTTAAAGGTACAGTGTGAGAATTTTAGCAGCATCTAGTGGTGAGGTTGTGAATAGCAATCACCCACCGCTCACCCCTCCCTTCAAGCACACATAGAGAAGCTACAGTGGCCGACACAGGACAAAAATGTTGTCGGAGAGAGCAGAGAGTGACTAGCGCTCTGTAGAGCAGTTTGTCCATTTAGGGCTACTGTAGAAACATGGCAGCACAAAATGGTGACTTCACAAAACATAATGGTTCATTATATAAGGTCTTTCTTTATACACCACATCTGACATAAAAAAATAAAAAAAATAACAAAAGAACACTTTCAAATTCTATTTAACAACTGAAACTTGTTTAACAAATTGTTCATGACTCAAAAATAGTTTTGAAAAGATTTAAAAAAATAAATTAAAAAAATTAAGCTTTATTTGTCAATGAACCCATATAATTTCCAAAGTCTAGCTGCTTTTAAATCTATTGTGTGAAATTTAGGGCATATTACAGCATGTAATCAAGATCATCCAGAAAGCTAAAGAAAGATTGAAAGATTCACTAAAAGTGAGAGTAACAGGATAAGACTGAGTGAGTCCATTTTAGACTGCTCTCCCAGTGGACCTCCGACACAGTGCTGACCTCATTTAGGAGGTCAGGGATTGGTTAATTGAAGGTGTGACTCCTGGTGTGACAGAGTGACCTTAACATCAGTCTAAAGTTAGAGTTTTCCCTTGCCACACACAAGCCAGGGTAAAAAAATACTCCCCTTAAAATGGTACAAAGAGCTTAGAATAGATCAGTCACACACATATGGCTCTGCTTTGCCAAGATACCAAAGTCTGAAGAGATTTCAGAAAACAAAAACACCATAAAGGTATAATAGAAGTGAGTCTTTCCGAGGGCATAAGATAGATTTGTGCAAGATGTATAGGTATAAGGGTTCAAGATATAGCACACGTCCCTACATGTTCAGAATTTGGCACAAATGTATAAATCAGTGCAGGTGAGTCAGTCTTCTCTCTTCTTGTTGAACACCACACTCCTACAGAGAACATTCACGCACTGCCACACCAAATAAAACAGCTTATTAACAGAAAACCTCTCATGTTTATCGGTTCAGAGTGCCTGATACTGCGTGTGTGTGATAATGTGTGTCTGGCCATTAGCATGCGGCTCAAATCTGAGTGGATAATTAGCAGGTGTTTTAGCATTATGGATAAAATCCAAATGAGATAAACACAAACACATGCATACGAAAGGCTTGGCATCAAACACACACATATTAATTTCAAACATTCCTGACACCCACACAAATAACACAAACAAGATAGCAGGATTTGTTTCTTGATAATAGCGACATATATTATACACACACACACACACACACACACACACCGATCAGGCATAACATGAAGTGAACAACACTGATTATCTCTTCATCACGGCACCTGTTAGTGGGCGGGATATATTAGGCAGCAAGTGAACATTTTGTCCTGAAAGTTGATGTTTTAGAAGCAGGAAAAATGGGCAAGCGTAAGGATTTGAGCGAGTTTGACAAGGGCCAAATTGTGATGGCTAGATGACTGGGTCAGAGCATCTCCAAAACTGTAGCTCTTGTGGGGTGTTCCCGGTCTGCAGTGGTCAGTATCTATCAAAAGTGGTCCAAGGAATAAACAGTGGTGAATCGGAGACAAGGTCATGGCCGGCCAAGGCTCATTGATGCACATGGGGAGGGAAGGCTGGCCTGTGTGGTCCGATCAAACAGACGAGCTACTGGTTCAGACCAGTCAGGGTGCCCATGCTGACCCCTGTCCACCGCCAAAAGCGCCAATAGTGGGCATGTGAGCATCAAAACTGGACCACGGAGAAATGGAAGAAGGTGGCCTGGTCTGATGAATCATGTTTTCTTTTACATCACGTGGATGGCTATGTGTGTCGCTTACCTGGGGTACACATGACGCCAGGATGCACTATGGGAAGAAGGAGAGCCGACGGAGGCAGTGCAATGCACAACAACAAGCTTGAGGTGTAGACTTGGCTTCCAAATTCCCCAGATCTCAATCCAATCAGGCATCTGTGGGATGTGCTGAACAAACAAGTCCGATCCATGGAGGCCCCACCTCACAACGTACAGGACTTAAAGGATCTGCTGCTAATATCTTGGTGCCAGATACCACAGCACACCTTCAGGGGTCTAGTGGAGTCCATGCCTTGACGGGTCAGGGCTGTTTTGGCAGCAACAGGGGGACCAACACAATATTAGGAATAATGTTATGCCTGATTGGTGTATATATAGGGATCAATATTAAAGTGATCATTTCCCCTATTTAAATTGTTAAATTTAAAGTTTCTCTGAAAAACAATGCTACAGCCAGTTATTCTATCTGGAAATGTGTGTGTCTGAGGAAAAACTATTTTGACTGCAGTACCTATTTCAATCACTAGCTGTACATAGTGCACCTTAAAGGGGTCATGAATTCAATAATTAACTTTCCCTTGAGCTTTTGGTAATATAAGAATATCCTGTAAATTTCAGAGCTGAAAAACTTCGTCAAAGAAAAGCTTTTATTGACAGCTGGCCCAGCAAACGATTGATCTCAGAATATGCCAGGCTGTGACGTCAGAGTGTGGTGAAACACCGCCTCAACATAAGATGCACATTTCTAAACATACCGCATAAGCTTCATTCGGATTCCAATATTATGAATGCATGGATGAACTTCATGTTCCTTCATTTTACCACAGATTCGTTTGTAAACAAGAGACTGGATTTGCAGACAGGATGAGATTACATGAATGAATGAAGCAACACACTAATGTGAGTAATTTTTTAAATTTTTTATATGTGATAGTATTGCACTGTTACAGATCGTTTGATATAGATCTATTGATTATGTGTATGTGTCTATCAGAACATATCTTAGCACGCTGTCAAAGGCTGAAGAATCCTTTATTTGTGGTGTTGTTGGTTCATTGCGATTCGGGATCAGACTCAGACATGTATGGGCCAGGGCTCGCATAGCCCAACATCCCGGTACTATGTGTTTTCCAGATGGCCTACCAAAATGTATCACCAGCCTGCTGACGGGCTATCTTAAATGGTGAAATAACATTCCTTTCTTGATGTGCGTTCACTCTCTTGACTTGATATTTGAAGGAAAAATACAATCGCAGAAGTTTTGATCATGTTGTCTGCAACATACTTGGCACACACATGTGTTACTGATGCACGGTTTGTGCTTGTATCCACCAATTGGGCGGGTCAAGTAATAAAAAAAATAACATTCCAATCAATCGCGGGTGGATGAGAGATAAGTCACTGTGTTTGTTTGATAAAGACGTTTTGCGAGCCCTGTGAGAGAATCATTCCGGTTTCCATTTCCCACACTCTTTCAAAACAATTCCCACATGTACTGACGAGGGAGCTGAAGATAATTAAATATGCAAATCTTATCCAATCCTAGCTATGGGCGTTTACTTCAAAGTCTTCAGTGTGGCACGCCCATCAAAACCGAGTGTGCAGGAGAAAGCCTCAAAGCCTCATTATGATGTTTTTGAATTAAAAAAGACGCATCATTAGTTGATCATTAGTTGACCTCAGACATACATATATATATATATATATATATATATATATATATATATATATATATATATATATATATACACACACACTCACCTAAAGGATTATTAGGGACACCATACTAATACTGTGTTTGACCCCCTTTCGCCTTCAGAACTGCCTTAATTCTACGTGGCATTGATTCAACAAGGTGCTGAAAGCATTCTTTAGAAATGTTGGCCCATATTGATAGGATAGCATCTTGCAGTTGATGGAGATTTGTGGGATGCACATCCAGGGCACAAAGCTCCCGTTCCACCACATCCCAAAGATGCTCTATTGGGTTGAGGTCTGGTGACTGTGGGGGCCATTTTAGTACAGTGAACTCATTGTCATGTTCAAGAAACCAATTTGAAATGATTCAAGCTTTGTGACATGGTGCATTATCCTGCTGGAATTAGCCATCAGAGAATGGGTACATGGTGGTCATAAAGGGATGGACATGGTCAGAAACAATGCTCAGGTAGGCTGTGTTTTTTAAACGATGCCCAATTGGCACTAAGGGGCCTAAAGTGTGCCAAGAAAACATCCCCCACACCATTACACCACCACCAGCCTGCACAGTGGTAACAAGGCATGTTCTCATTCTGTTTACGCCAAATTCTGACTCTACCATCTAAATGTCTCAACAGAAATCGAGACTCATCAGACCAGGCAACATTTTTCCAGTCTTCAACTGTCCAATTTTGGTGAGCCTGTGCAAATTGTAACCTCTTTTTCCTATTTGTAGAGGAGATGAGTGGTACCCGGTGGGGTCTTCTGCTGTTGTAGCCCATCCGCCTCAAGGTTGTGCGTGTTGTGGCTTCACAAATGCTTTACTGCATACCTCGGTTGTAACGAGTGGTTATTTCAGTCAAAGTTGCTCTTCTATCAGCTTGAATCAGTCGGCCCATTCTCCTCTGACCTCTAGCATCAATAAGGCATTTTCGCCCACAGGACTGCCGCATACTGGATGTTTTTCCGTTTTCACACCATTCTTTGTAAACCCTAGAAATGGCTGTGCATGAAAATCCCAGTAACTGAGCAGATTGTGAAATACTCAGACCGACCCGTCTGGCACCAACAACATTCCATGCTTAAAATTGCTTAAATCACCTTTCTTTCCCATTCTGACATTCAGTTTGGAGTTCAGGAGATTGTCTTGACCAGGACCACACCCCTAAATGCATTGAAGCAACTGCCATGTGATTGGTTGATTAGATAATTGCATTAATGAGAAATTGAACAGGTGTTCCTAATAATCCTTTAGGTGAGTGTATATATATATATATATATAGATCCATCATGCCTTGTTACCACTGTGCAGGCTGGTGGTGGTGGTGTAATGGTGTGGGGGATGTTTTCTTGGCACACTTTAGACCCCTTAGTGCCAACTGGGCATCGTTTAAATGCCACGGCCTACCTGAGCATTGTTTCTGAGCATGTCCATCCCTTTATGACCACCATGTACCCATTCTCTGATGGCTACTTCCAGCAGGATAATGCACCATGTCACAAAGCTCGAATCATTTCAAATTGGTTTCTTGAACATGACAATGAGTTCACTGTACTAAAATGGCCCCCACAGTCACCAGATCTCAACCCAATAGAGCATCTTTGGGATGTGGTGGAACGGGAGCTTTGTGCCCTGGATGTGCATCCCACAAATCTCCATCAACTGCAAGATGCTATCCTATCAATATGGGACAACATTTCTAAAGAATGCTTTCAGCACCTTGTTGAACCAATGCCACGTAGAATTAAGGCAGTTCTGAAGGCGAAAGGGGGTCACAGTATTAGTATGGTGTTCCTAATAATCCTTAGGTGAGTGTAATATATATATATATATATATATATATATATATATATATATATATATATATATATATATATATATATATATATATATATATATATATTTTTTTTTTTTTTTTTTTTTTTTTTAAGCCAGTTCATGACACCTTTAAATATTATTAATAAAATATTATTTTATATTAATATTATTTATTGGCCATAACATGAAAATAATGATTACTTATCAACATTCAATACATTTAATAATATTGGTGAATCCCTAATCATGATCCATCCCTGATCAGACCTAAAGATTTTCATTAGTAGCAGTAGTCTGAAACAAAATCCATCAGTATGTACTGCAGCCAGGGCTGGATCCAGGCATGGGCAGGGGTGGACTGAACCCACCCAATCAAAATTTAGGCACAGATAGTGTTATCAGATTTTTTCATGATTTGTGCACTGATTAGTTCTGAACTCAGGTGGACTGCATGTGTGAGAAGTCTGATGAAGGGCTATATGCCACAACCAATCAAAAAAAAGAAAAAGGAAAAAAAAAGAAAAGAATAATACAAAAAAAAAAAAACACAAGAAAATTGCAGTATTATACACTCATGAGGCGGCTTCAGTCTGTAGTGTAAAAGCAGCGGCTGACAATCACACAATAAAAAACGGACAGAAATATGTATCTTCATATTTACATTTGAGTATAAATTTCTATAACTCTGAGTCTCTGACTGATTTTAAAGTGTAATTTGGCCACCACTAAAATGGGCCATACCACTGCAATTACCTGAGCAGTTGAAATATGCTAGAAAACATTTTTTGCATTTATTGTATGGACGAATGCATATTCATATTCATAGTTCAGTTGAAACCTTGTCCCCTTTGGCCTGCTGTTGCTGCTGTTAACCTGAATGCACGAGGCAAATTGTCACTGGATGGTGGAAAAGTGAAAATGGTAGCATTTTATAAAGCTGCAGTCCGTAACTTTGTTTTGGGTTAAAAATGATCCAAAATAAATTTGAGTAAGTACAAAACCAGCCAGTGTTCAAAACTATCTGCTTATCTTAGCTCAACGGTAAGCTTGTAATAATGTTTTTAATTCCAGTGGTACTAGTGGATTTCCGGCGGGAAATTCGAGCATATCTTTGCGTCATTACGTCACATCTGTACACATAAAGAAGGTGTCCCAGCTAGTAGGCTAGCTATATTGCGTGTGAGGATATTGGAGGTGGAGATTTATAGCCTTTTCTCACAGTGCTTGATATAATTAAACTTATCAATTTGATGGCGGATCCAGAAAGGTTCAAATGACAATCACCAGTGACAACTGGAGATTCACCCGTTGGAAAATTCAATTCACCTCTGCTCCACATTAATTTGTTGGTATATGACAATTACAAATTAGACTGCACAGAAATGGAAACTGAACTACAGGTAGCCCTAATACACATTACATATAGTCACGCAATGCTGATGTTGTTAACATTAACGATTTGAAAACAAAGGATAATTTGCATGGTTTGATGTGATGCGATAAGTGATCGTTAGATTTAATCATCACAATTTATTGCAATGATTTTTTTCCCTTAGTTAGTCAGAACAAAAGTGGATGTTACTTACTTGTTCAGATGACATTCTTATGTTGGTCATACTTTCAAAAGTAGAATCTGTGATTCCGAATGACAGTATCCACACCACCACGGTGACTGACAGCCGCACATTCTCCTCAAAACATTGGATTCATCCACGCTGTGCCGTGCCAAGGCACAATTCACGCAAAGTTGATAATTCCGCCAATAACTGTAATTGCAGATTTTGAACAGAGATGGCGACAAAGAGGACAAACTACGTATTGATACAGGCCCTCAAATCACGGAGGTGTTACAATCAATTATAAAATGTTCGTTATAAATAAATATGGTTACTAAGAATAATTAGCGGTAACCATGAGCCAGAGAAAGTGAACAGAGATCTATCCATCCATCTAGTTTTTTAACAGGATATCTGCCAGCCTACAACCTTCTACAACTGCCAAGAATCAGGTCTGACTGCAGTGACTGCAGAGTGGAGGCAGTCATCAGACCGTTTGACCTTGACTGAGCATGTGATCAGGTGTAAACGGTTAAAGGGAATTTAAACCTGAATTTGTGAGAAATCTAGGGGCTTTGACAGCTCAAATATTGAGTTATAACTCAAGATCAGTCTCCTGCTTTGTGAATGTGACTGGAAGCAGAAAGCTGTGGCGGTCTTGTGTACGTGTAGCTGTTCAATACACACGGCTATGAATATGGTTCATATACACAAATGCATACAGTGGCTAATATTAAAGGAATATTTCTTTCTTCCAAGGAACATTTCCATTAAAATTTCAATAAATAAGTAAATAAATAAAAGAGCATATATATATATATATATATATATATATATATATATATATATATATATATATATATATATATATATATATATATATATATATATATATATATATATATTTTTTTTTTTTTTTTTTTTTTTTAACAAAGCAAAACTCTTTACTGTCACATGAATTTACACACCCTTGCTGAATTATCACTTATCATTTTCGCCTCTCGAAGACGATGGTAATTTACGATGGTACTTTTTAGTCATTCACCACCATTATAGCCTATGTAAAGAAAGAGAAAGAAAAAGCTGACCCAAAATTGTCCAAAATCTTTTTTATTCTAAGGAGAAAAAGTCATGCAGGTTTGGAATTACATAAATGGGAGTATAAAAGGCATACCTTCTGACTGAAACTCTTTGACTCTTCCATCAGATAGGGTATTCTCTGCTTTTACTGTTATTTCTTATGCATTCCATTTTATTCTTATGTATTTGTTTCCTTTTCATGTAAAGCATGTTGAATTACCACTGTGTATGAAATGTGCTATATAAATAAACTGAACCCATTTTATATCAGGTGGCCTTAACTATGTACTAACATTTAAATTAACTTGATACAATGCACTTAATGTGTACATACATGTTTTTACATTGTACTTACTGTATAAAAATTACCTGCATGTAATTACATCTGAAATTAATTTCTGTAATTACATTTATAATTACACTGTTGACACTTCCCTTACACCTAACCTTACCTTCAAACTTACCCGTATCCCACATCAATATCAGCAAAAGTACAATTGTACTTATTTTTTGATGCAAGTACATAGTTAAGGCCACCTAATATAAAGTGTGACCAATAAACTGTCCTGGCCTTCACCATATCCTCCACATCACAAGTCACTTCAGCTTTAATTAGTATGCATACGTAGTTCTGATGAGACATCGGCCGTAATTGCCTTGATCGTTTTACGTGAGGCCACTAATGCGGGGCTGAAATAACGCAGACCTCACAAAGTCTTGAATCAATTAATCTATCATTTCAAGACTGTCACAACAGTACAGCGCATTAATTAACTAATCTCCAAAAAGCCTCACTGAGTGATGTGTGTGTGAAAAAGAGAAAGTGAAAGATAGACAGAAACAGATCATGAGAGATAGGTGGCTGTTGAGTCTCATCTAAAAGCTGCCCACGTAGGAGAGAAATTCAAACGTACACACATCACCCCACACACACCAACACTGCATTCTCTATCTGCCAATAGTCAATTAGTGTCAGCTGTCCAATCTCGACAACTCTCACATCCACACATATACGTAATTACACACACACACACACCAATTCAATGATGTCTATCTGTTCATCCAAAACTGTATGAACAAACACAAACACCAAAGCACATTTAATGGCCCATAACTACGAGAATTTTTTTTTAAAAATAATAAAAAATTCAATGGGTCAGACAAACATCACATAAACATAAAAAAGCAAAAAGAGTGTATTTTTTTGTTTTATCTCCTATAATGGCAAATGTTAAATATGTTCTCCTTAACTCTTGCCCCAAGTTTTTCCAGCAATCTGTGTTTTCACTGTTATATGGTAGGGGCAGCTGTTTCGGATCTTCTGAATAGTACAACATCTCCAGGATTCAAAAGCAAGCGACGAAGATCTGTGTAAACCAGGGCTGTGTTTAAGTCCAATTTTTAATGCCTTTCCCCTCACTAACTTCCCTCTGTCTCGTTCACTTGAATGTACGTCATTGCTTGCGTTGCACAAGTGCCTACTAAGAGAACTCTTCCCGGGGCTCTCGCCAGCTTCTACAGGTTCGTTTGCGTTACCGCACTGGGAGCCTTGCGCATTTAAAACGGCATTTTAAAATAAAAACGATCCTCATCAATGACAGAAACGCATGTCACATGACCGTTCATGCACGTAAAAGGGTAAACAGTTGCCTCTTGCTCATGTAGACAGCTGCAGTATTATAAAATACAGCATTTAACTGCACCACAATGTCAGAAAAGCATGCAGTTCCATCTCCGTGTTATTGTTTATATGGAACGCAGCACTGGTCTGTTATTGTCGTGTTCAAGTAGCGTAATGTGGGCAGCCAAGCCAGCCACCTGGGGGCGATCGAGACGCTTTGGCTTCACTTTTCAGGACTTGTGCGGCACGCTTGGTTTCAACACAATCACTGGTTCTGACAACTGTAAGCACCAGCAGTGTTACGGTGACCACAAGGATGTCGATATCCACAAAGACATAGGATGTCATTTGTCATTTCAGGTTTCAGAAGGACTTTGTGGGCTTTGATGTGATCAAAGTGTGGACCGCTCCTATGGGACAGAACCATTCTATACGGTGCCGCTAGTGGCCCAGAAATTACACACTTCACCTTTAAATCAGGACAACAGTAAACCACACCAGAGAAACCACAGGGGAAAAAAAAGACTATTTCAAGAAAACACACAGTTTAAACTGGTAACCTCTGGAGGACAGTTAATCTAGTCAAAAGAGTTAAATGGCCAAAAATGTGCAAGAAACTGAGCGTGTGTGACTGATTTGGTTCATTAACCAGAGCAGGCAGCCTGCAGGAGTAATGCATCTCTCTCTCTCTCTCTCTCTCTCTCTCTCTCACACACACACACACACACACACACACACACACACACACACACACACACACACACACACACACTTTGTGCCATCACTGCAGAATGAATGTAATCTTTCTGCTATGCTATCCTTTCAGCTAACACACTAACAGCACTCCAGCAGTCCTCACACACCCTGACAGCAAGCATCAGAGAGTATCTGAACCCAAAGATACGTTACTGCACCAGGACTGAAGCAGCCCTAATGCAGGCACGCTGTCAGTCTTGTGAATCTCTCCCTCTCTTTCTGTGCAAGTTACATTTCCAGATTGCAATTGCAATATCTGGACTATAAGAAAAGCTGTATGCGTACATTGTGACCAAATGTTCCCTTAAGGATGGTAAAACCTGAAATTACCATTTATAAAGTCTCCTTAATAAAAAAAGACAATAAAAAATATCTAAAAAAAGAGACTAAAAGTGTTTCTGTAAGGCTTAATGTTTAGATTTATTGAAATTAGCTCAATATAAATAATAGACGTCAAAGGAAAGACGCAAATGTTGCAAATGTTAACTAGTATGAGAGAGATGGGTAGAAAAAGATGAAAGATGCACAATTAGAAAAGTGAAAGAAAAGTAAATCAATTGATGCAGACAATATAATTATTACAGAATTAGGCACATTATCATTTATCTCAGTGAATTTATAGTAGAATCAGCGTGAGTTTATGAATGAACTCAATATAGACGCATTAAATGAAACATGCTGAATAGAAACAACACTCCAACATCAGAGATAGACAGACAGAAAGACAGACAGATAAATAAAATGGACAGAACAACGGACAAAATGAAAAAGACAGACAGACAAAATAGAAGACAGAATGACAGAACAATAGATAGAACGATAGATAGAATACAGATAGAACAATAGATATATAGAATGATAGAACGATAGATATTTGATAGATAAATGTTATTTATCCATCAATAAGCTAGATAGACAGACATATAGATAGATAGAATGCTCCGCCACATTGCCTTCATCATCGCTTTTTAATGAATGGTTCCTCAAGTTTGTGTCTTCCTAAATATCTCTGCTAGTCTTTTCTCATTATACAGTCCCATTTTCTGTAGATGTGATCTATTACATTTTCAGTAATGCTGTACAAGCTCTCTCATTCCCTCCATCACACACACACAATGACTGTGCGGAGGGCTGGCAGAGCTCAGCTGTGGTTTGTGAATGGGATATTACATGAAGATGATGTTGCAGCCACTCTGATTTTGATAGGAGATGACCATCTCTTTTTCTGCATCCTCTAACCATTTTAATCTTCCTCATATTGATAATTTACCCATTTCTTCCACTTATCATTGTACTTTCTGTCTCACTTCCCTTAAAGCTGTCTGTGGTACTTGTTCTCCTTTCTGACTCCAGTCCATCAAACAGTTCCTTGTTTTACCCTCTCTAGTCATTCCATAACCCTTTCCTCTGTGGTAGTGAAGCATGCTGGAGTCTTACCTGCTGTAGAGTGAGCTGGAGTCCCGGGTTCAGCTGGAGGTTCAGGTCTGAAGAGGAACGAGACCGGCAACGCACAAACAGACAGCCAACCAAACTGGAGCTTAAGCACACCAAAGAGAGAGAGAGAGAGGGAGACAGACAGAGAGGGAAAAAGAGAGAGACAGACCAGGACAGAGAGACAGAACACTGACTAGTTGGAGGTGAGATGAAGGGGAGAGAGAGAGTGTGAGAGGAAGATAAACGGACAGAGAAAGGGAAAGTGAGTGAGGGAGAGAGAGAGACACAGAAAAGAGGAGGGGCTTAAATCGGATAGGAGGGACCGTGCGATGCCGTAAGAAAAGCAGTGAGAATCAGTGAATGAATGAATGCCCAAATCAATGAATGAATGACCGAATGAACAAATGACCAAATGACCAGAATAGACAAATGAGCAAATGAATGAATAAATAAATGACAGAATAAACAAGAGAATGAACTAATTATCTAATAAATGAAGAAGTGAACAAGCAAATTACGAATAAATCATCTAAATAAACGAATGACCGAAATGGATGAATTAATAAACAAATTACCTTTTAAATGAACAAAATAAAGAACAAGCAAATGAATGAACCAATGAATGAATGAATTGGCAGAATGAACAAATAACCAAATAAATGACTAAATGAATGAACAATTTGATCATTCAATAATAAGGAATAATAAATGAATGAGAAAATTAATAAATAAAAGAATGAACAAGTTAATGAACTACAAATAATTGAATTAATGAATGCATCAATGAATAAGCAAATAAAATGACCAAAAACTGAACAAACAAACAAAAAACAAAAAAATAGTTTTGAACAAATCTATGGGAAATCACTTAAAGGGTCAAATTCACCTACAAGTCAAACTCATTTGACTTACTTACTTTTGCGGAACACAAACAGATATTTGAGGATATATATATATATATATATATATATATATATATATATATATATATATATATATATATATATATATATATATATATATATACACACACACTCACCTAAAGGATTATTAGGAACACCATACTAATACTGTGCTTGACCCCCTTTCGCCTTCAGAACTGCCTTAATTCTACGTGGCATTGATTCAACAAGGTGCTGAAAGCATTCTTTAGAAATGTTGGCCCATATTGATAGGATAGCATCTTGCAGTTGATGGAGATTTGTGGGATGCACATCCAGGGCATGAAGCTCCCGTTCCACCACATCCCAAAGATGCTCTATTGGGTTGAGATCTGGTGACTGTGGGGGCCATTTTAGTACAGTGAACTCATTCTCATGTTCAAGAAACCAATTTGAAATGATTCGAACTTTGTGACATGGTGCATTATCCTGCTGGAAGTAGCCATCAGAGAATGGGTACATGGTGGTCATAAAGGGATGGACATGGTCAGAAACAATGCTCAGGTAGGCTGTGGCATTTAAACGATGCCCAATTGGCACTAAGGGGCCTAAAGTGTGCCAAGAAAACATCCCCCACACCATTACACCTCCACCACCAGCCTGCACAATGGTAACAAGGCATGATGGATCCATCTTCTCATTCTGTTTACGCCAAATTCTTACTCTACCATCTGAATGTCTCAACAGAAATCGAGACTCATCAGACCAGGCAACATTTTTCCGGTCTTCAACTGTCCAATTTTGGTGAGCTCGTGCAAATTGTAGCCTCTTTTTCCTATTTGTAGTGGAGATGAGTGGTACCCGGTGGGGTCTTCTGCTGTTGTAGCCCATCCGCCTCAAGGTTGTGCGTGTTGTGGCTTCACAAATGCTTTTTTTTTTGTAGATTGTGAAATACTCAGACCGGCCCGTCTGACACCAACAACCATGCCACGCTCAAAATTGCTTAAATCACCTTTCTTTCCCATTCTGACATTCAGTTTGGAGTTCAGGAGATTGTCTTGACCAGGACCACACCCCTAAATGCATTGAAGCAACTGCCATGTGATTGGTTGATTAGATAATTGCATTAATGAGAAATTGAACAGGTGTTTTTTTAATAATCCTTTAGGTGAGTATATATATATATATATATATATATATATATATATATATATATATATATATATATATATATATATATATAATTTTATTTTTCTCCTGATCAAAAGACCCTAGTAATATTAAATGTGTCTCTTACAGCTTTTCAAAAGAGATCTCAACAATGTCTCAAAAATGTCAACATGAACTCAAACCTCACTCATCAAATTCTTTCAAGAATAAATGATCTATTCTAAACTATATATCCACGTTCATTTTATATTCTAATCTTATTTCTCCCAAGTAATTTTAGGAGGAAAGGTTTATACATAAATGAGAACAACTTAAAATTAAATCTTCTGAGACATGAAAGAACAATGCAGAAGCCTTTGAGCAAACCCTGAGGGTGAGTGGGGAAGAATGACTAGCAAAAATGAGGAATGAATTCCCTGGAGGGGTAAAGAGAGTGGCATGAGTCTAAATGATGATAAAATGACCTAAAGGCACATACACAATTATTTTTGGAAAAAAAAAAAAAAAAAGCATGAACAAGAGGTTTAATGTGAGATAGAGCGCCCCAGAGACAACAGAATTAAATGCAATTTGTTTTCAAGCATCTATATTCATTCAACATCACAGAAACCCAGCCGCCTGTTGCCCTATCACAGTCCTGCAAATAGTCCATATGACTCGCGCACAATATTCCAAGTCTTCTGAAGCCATGTGATACCTTTTTGGTTTAATTTTAAAGTCGCGATGAAAGCAGCGACAGATTGTTTCTTCTGTATTGTGATGTAGGCTACATCCGAGTGAAACGAATTAGGGAAAAAGAAAAAAAATTAGGTTGGAAATTTGGCTTTATCCATTAGATAATTGAATTATCTAATGATTAAGTGAATGAAGGCAGATCTGAACTCAAGCTTGCAGACAATTTTAAGAAATGGGTGCGTTATTGCAGATGAAATGACTGGAGAAGTCATACATCACACAGACAAATCAAGATATTTTGATCACAAATGATGAGGTTATAAACTATAGATAGGGTGGATTTTCATTTTATGCTGACTTCAATATCATTTGCACTTCAGTATCATTAACTTCGTCTGTCACAATTGGTTATGTAAACACAACAACCAATGGTGTTTGGCATCACTGATCCATCGCATCTCAAATGCATTACAATGATTTTACATTTATTCTCTGAAAACATATTTGTATATCCAAAGTGTGTGACCGGTGGAAGGGAAAACTTTCAGCAAATACTGATATTTCAGTTTGGTACTTGACTTCAGAAGACTTGGAATACAACATCATCATTTGCCATAGCATGAATGTGAAATGAGTGACAATCAGTGACTTTGACTGTCAAGTGCCTCGACCAATCACGGTCAACGTTTGCTTGTTTTCACAATTTTAGGGCATGCATGCTTGAGTGGAGTGATTTGCACTGGGCTATTGGGTTTCTTTGGTGTATATGAAAGAAAGCTTTTAGGCCAACGGCCAACACAGCTCCCAAATCAGCTAAACGCTAATGACGTTCAATATCACATCAAGCAACATGCTGTACTGAAATCAACCTTCAGGAGAAGCACTAAAACAAGCCACATTACACAATTACTCAAACTAGGGTTAAAGTTTACCTCAGCTGTTTGGTAATTCACAGACTGATTCACTGTTTACATAATTTACACAAACTGGTTTGGCTATTAGTACGCAATCTTATATTATTCAGCTGGTTGAAAATGACAGGAAGCAAACTCATCTGAAAACTTAATCTGGTGTAAAGGGTTTCATATGCATAGAGTGAGGGATGCACGTACACAGGAGAGAGTTGACAGATTTACCAGAATAACCTACTAAAGCTTGCTTTCTCCTCTCCTCAGTTTGCTTTGGGATCCATAAGGGAATTTGTTCATTTAATGTGCATTAAGCTGATCCCTAAATCCATTTAGACATGGAATAAAAGAGCAAATTATAATGAGCTCATCTCTTATCCAGTTCTTCACAAAAGACTTCATCAGCATCTCCAGCACCACTAGGGGCGGTTCAAAGCCTTTAACACACACTGTGATCACGTTTACTGCATCTGGAGAGAAACTGCAGGGAAACGGACGATGATCAGGTCACAATGTAGATAATTTCTGCAACAATCTCAAGTCTTTTTAGTTGAGTTTTAAGCACGGTATGTGCATAGCTGAAATATTCATTCATTGTAATGATTAATAATTAAATGGATAAAGCTGTCCTGAGAAAACCTTGTACCTACAAATCATGAGACAAATGCAGTGCTCTGTTAATCTGTGAGAATATTAAGTGAATATTTCATGAACAAACCTCTGAAGTACAAACCCTCTTTTGACTTGAACCAGCGAGCATGAGAGTAAGCTGGAGTCCCGGGTTCAGCTGGAGGGAGGAATGAGATAGCAAACCGAACTCATGAAAACCCAAAATACCCCATAATTGTAGCAGTGAGTTTTGCACCTGCAACAACACACAAATGTTATAAAGATTCAGAACTAGCAATCATGTTTCTGTACATTATAAAATCTCTCTATTGGAATTTTAAGGCCTTCAACCAGCTAACTGGGATGAATATCAAAAGAGAGGATGCAGTATCCTGTGGACATCCCATGGGAATTGTAGTCCATTTAAGCCTGCTGAAGAGTAAATTGTGCAGCCCTAGCATGAAGGACAAAGGCTGCATAATTCCCGCTGGATCACACACGCACTAACGCTCTCAGTGTAAAATCACAGCCCATGGCTTATGCTTCTGAAGAACAGAAAAGGACACACTGCAACACAACATTACACCCCATTAGACCTCTATCAGCATTAATCGCTCTAAAAACGGCTCTGGAACCTCTTGTAAGTGCTGCTTATAAGGAAAGTTTTAAGGCACAAAACTTTACACAAAACAAATTCACAACTTTTCGGGTAAGAAAAAAGTCCCATAAAAGACGGTTTCTCTTTCCTGAAATATGCTAATACTATAATGAAGAAGTTTCCAGATAATCTGCCTCCGCTTGGTTTGAATTTAAAAAAACTCTGTGGAAATCTGTGTTCACAGGAAGTAGACTAATGTCTGAAGGAAACAGTATTACATAATATAGAAACCGCAACTTCTAAGGAACTTCTTATAACCAAGACACTGTTGGGAAACAACATTTTTTCTGTGTGTTTGGTGTGCGTCTGAACCCTAGTAAATCCTGGTGAACCCTAAGAGGACAAAATGTCCCCACAAGGATGGCAATACCCAAAATCCTTGTCCTTGTGGGGACATTTTGGTCCAAATGAGGATTTATAAAAGTTTATAAATCGTACTAAGTGATGTTTTTTGAAAATTTTTAAATGCAGAAGGTTTTCTGTGATGGGTAGGTTTAGGGTTAGGGGACACAATATACAGTTTGTACAGTATAAATATCATTATGTAAATAGAAAGTCTACATAAAACATGAAAACAACGTGTGTGTGTGTGTGTGTGTGTGTGTGTGTGTGTGTGTGTGTGTGTGTGTGTGTGTGTGTGTGTGTGTGTGTGTGTGTGTGTGTGTGTGCGCGCATGTTTTTGTGACATATCAGGACACAAATGTGTATAATGACATGGGCATGACATAGGTATTGCAAGGAGAGGGTGCCTTATGAGGACATTACCCATGTCCCCAGTTAAGGCTTATAAATCATACAGAATGAGTTTTTTTGGGAGAAAGTAAAAATGTGCAGTTTCCTGTGATGGGTGGGTTTAAGGGTAGGGGTAGAGTAGGGGGATAGAAAATACGGTTTGTATTTGTGTGTACTTGTTTATATTACATTGTGGGGACCAAATGTCCCCACAAGGATAGTAAAACCTGAGATCACCTACATTGTGGGGACCAGCCAGTGGTAGTGTTAGTGTAAGGGGATAGAACAAACAGTTTGTACGGTATAAAAACCATTACGTCTATGGAGAGTCCCCACAAAGATAGTAAACCAGACGTGTGTGTGTGTGTGTGTGTGTGTGTGTGTGTGTGTGTGTGTGTGTGTGTGTGTGTGTGTGTGTGTGTGTGTGTGTGTGTGTGTGTGTTTCTTCTTATTCTTCTGTTAAAGAATAAGAGAAAGAAACACACACTTTCATACAAAACTACTTCATTGTGTGATCTGCTGTTAAAATATAAATGGATATGTCAAGTAAAGAACTCTAGGTGGCACTATAGGGGCAAACTTCCATTCATTAAGGTGCACAAGAACTTCTTCAATACCTGGAGAAATCTATCTGTTAGAATTCCCATGCAACATATCAATAATATTTCCTTACTGTGGACATTTTACCAGTGCTAATTGTTTTAGGGCTCGATGCTGTAACACAGTTTAATAGTATTTGCATTCTCATCAGGTTATCAGAATGTTCCTGTAGAGCTTTCTTCAGGTATTATACACCACTAAGTATTACAGAACCTAAAACACTACACTAAATCACACTATGCCACATAAATCAAGTGGGTTAAGCCATTTATACGACTTTAAAACCTTGAAGTATGTGGTATAGAGTGCTTTACTGTTTTTGTAGTTTTGTTTTGGGGTTTTTAAATACACACAAAAAAATTACTCCAAAAGCTATTCCTGTAAAGCACCTATCTTGAAGTGAAAGTAGTTTTTGGCCACAAAACCTTCCTACCTGTTCATGAGTCATCGTCTAGTTTTAGAGTAGAGCGACTCAAAATAATCTATATAAAAACCAAACTAAAGGTTTAACAGTGGAAAAAGAGGTCCTGAAAAATTAAAATGAGGAAGTTCTAACCTTATTGTGGCTTTTTGAGTTCACGCTGACACTTATCACCAGGAAGTTGGGTTCAGAAGTCTTGAGAACGCAAAACTTCTAGAGAATTGTTTGAGAGAATTAAACGCATGGATGAAAAGAGCTACTCACAGGATGAAGTTTTACAGGGTGACCTTGGGGGAAAAAGGGAATGAAAGGCCAATAAGAAACATTTGTACTCAAGAGCATGTGACTTTTAAAGTTTCTTCTGGACTGAGTCACAACTTCAAATGTCGTGTAGTGTCAGCAGCTAAATGACTAACAATTGTTATAAAAAACCTGCACTTCAAGACCTTGTGAATGAAAGACAATAACTTTCTTAATATGCTGCGATGTTACTGAACTCGCTAAAAAGTACACTCAAAACATTTGCATCTTACATATGCTCCTCGAAGAATAAGTATACAAAGATATCGAACATTTTATCTGTCAAAACACACATACAAGCAACGAAAGCATAAAGGTGTGAAATTCAACTGATTAAATTAGAAATAGGGGAATCCAGATATCAGTCATGCATGAACATGCAAACTTTCACACACACGATTCTGAGAAGATAAAACTACTCTGTAAATGAATACAACCACAAAAAAAGGAAAGGACTGAATAAAAAACCCAGATAGATGCACAAGACCAGCCTCCTGTGGCTAATGCTAACATTAAGCTAATGTGCAGCTAACCATTCAAATCTTTATCTTACGAAAATATAACCCAAACCCACAAACCCCAATCTTGCTCTGAAGATACGTACACAACAATTAGTCACAAAACAACACTCACCAAACTCCTTTATCACACACCGGATGTACTGCACATTAACAATTCAAATACTATTTGTACTACACAGCATATTTCTGATATATTTTTTACCAGACTGAAAATAATATGCAAAAATGACCATCCTATGTACGCTTATATTGCTCCAAACTTTTTGATCACAATGTCAGTAATGAATTTAGCTATACAGTGCATGCTAGCTTTAGCATAAAATAGAGCATCCACAGTTCGTCACAGTTCAGTCCACAGTTCGTCAGATGCATATTACATGCAAAAATATCAAGAGTTGGCTAAAATTGCCTGTTGTAATTTTCCATAAATTCTAGAGGGTCTGGGAGGTCAGGGCTTTTTTATGAGTCTGAAGGACACAAAATGATGTTTAAAAGGCACCAAATTCATATCATGAGTGCTTTTGTGCACTTAAAGGCACAATATGTAAGATTGCATATTGTGGATTTGGATTAAAATATCCAAAACCACTAGAACAAAGTTATATATTTTGTTGACTTGTGTACTTACATTATCCCAAATGTTTCCAAGAGCCCTTAAATCCAGAGAAATAAGCAATTTTAACCAGGACACGGGCTTGAAAAAAATAATTAATTATTGAAAAAAAAAAAAAAAAAAAAAAAAAAACTCCATCCGTCAATTCCATCAATTCTAACCTAGAATACTGTCTAACACCCCTGATGGCTGCTCTGTCAAGTCCTAGTCATCAGTTAGTAACCTGGGTGTGCTCTTGATACCAATCTTTCATTTGAAAGCCATGTTTCTAACATCTTGAAAATATATCTAAATTACGGCACATGCTTTCAATGCAAAATGCTGAACAGTTAGTTCATGCGTTCATGACCCCAAGGCTAGATTACTGTAATGCTCTACTGGGTGGTTGCCCTGCTCGCTTAATAAATAAACTCCAGCTGGCCCAAAACGCAGAAGCTCGAGTTCCTACTAGAACCAGGAAGTATGACCATTCTGTCAACACTGCACTGGCTCCCTATTAAACATTGTATACAAGTTTTTTTTTTTTTTTTTTTCATTAATGTACACACAGCACCCCATATTGACAGAAAAACACAGAATTGTTGACATTTTTGCAGATTTATTAAAAAAGAAAAACTGAAATATCAAATGGTCCTAAGTATTCAGCCCTTTGCTGTTACACTCATATATTTAACTCAGGTGCTGTCCATTTCTTCTGATCATCCTTGAGGTGGTACTACGCCTTCATTTGAGTCCAGCTGTGTTTGATTATACTGATTGGACTTGATTAGGAAAGGCACACACCTGTCTATATAAGACCTTACAGCTCACAGTGCATGTCAGAGCAAATGAGAATCATGAGGTCAAAGGAACTGCCTGAAGAGCTCAGAGACAGAATTGTGGCAAGGCACAGATCTGGCCAAGGTTACAAAAAAAATTCTGCTGCACTTAAGGTTCCTAAGAGCACAGTGGCCTCTATAATACTTAAAATGGAAGATGTTTGGGATGACCAGAACTCTTCCTAGAGCTGGCCGTCCGGCCAAACTGAGCTATCAGGGGAGAAGAGCTTTGGTGAGAGACGTAAAGAAGAACCCAAAGATCACTGTGGCTGAGCTCCAGAGATGCAGTTGGGAGATGAGAGAAAGTTGTAGAAAGTCAACCATCACTGCAGCCCTCCGCCAGTTGATTCTCTGGTCTGATAAGACTTTTTGGCCTTAATTCTAAGCGGATAACAAATCCAGGTGTGAAAAACTTGTTGCATCTTTCCCAAAAAGACTCATGGCTGTATTAGATCAAAAGGGGTGCTTCTACTAAATACTGAGCAAAGGGTCTGAAAACTTAGGACCATGTGATATTTCAGTTTTTCTTTTTTAATAAATCTGCAAAAATGTCAACAATTCTGTGTTTTTCTGTCAATACTACAGAAATTTCTGTCAATACTACAGAAAATTCTGTCAATACTTCCCACCAAGCTAACCTCCAAACTCCTGGATCTCGGCCTGAATCCTTCTCTCTGCCACTGGATTGAGGACTTCCTCACTGGCAGGCCTCAGGTGGTGAGAATAGGCCAGTCCACCTCCACCTCCATCACCCTGAGTGTGGGAGCTCCACAGGGCTGTGTCCTGAGCCCCCTGCTCTACTCTCTCTACACGCATGACTGTTTGTCCACACACAGCTCCACCTCTATCATCAAATTTGCTGATGATACTGTTGTCCTGGGCCTCATTTCCAACAACAATGAGACGGCATACTTGGACGAGGTGGAGCATCTAACATCATGGTGCCAGGACAACTGTCTCTCTCTGAATGTTGGCAAGACCAAAGAAATGATTGTGGACTTCAGGAAGAGACAGCAACGGACATACTCCCCCTCATGATCAGCGGGTCACCAGTAGAGAGAGTGAGCAGCTTCAAGTACCTGGGAGTAAACATCTCCGAGGACCTGACCTGGACTGCTCACATTCAGACACAGGTGAAAAAGCCAGGCAAAGACTGTACCACCTGCGCCAGCTGAGGAAATTCAGGGTTTCACCAGCTATCCTGAAAACTTTCTATTTAGGGGCGATAGAAAGTGTTTTAACTCAGTGCATCACAGCGTGGTATGGGAACAGCACCAGTCATGACCGCAAAGCCCTGCAAAGAGTAGTGCGCTTATCCGAGCGTATCTCAGGGTCAGCTCTCCCGTCTCTGCAGGACGTCTACACCAAACGCTGCAAAGGTAGAGCTACCAAGATCATCAAGGACTCTAATCACCCTGCAAACCCTCATTTCACGCTGCTACCATCTGGTAGCGCTTCCGAAGCCTGATGGCCAAAACTGAGAGACTCAGGAGGAGCTTCTTCCCCAGGCCATCAGACTCCTGAACTCAGTCACTTAACATCACGTGACTTCACTTCAGGATAAACATCGATACACTGACATTGCACTGCACTTTCTGTTCTCGTTGTTACTGTGTGTAACAACCTGTCATAAACCTGTTTGCACATTATACTCTTTATACATTTGTTAACCACATATTTATAAGTCTACAGTTTACTCACTGCAAAGTCTACTTCAATTATTTTATTCCACTTTATCCTTATTTGTTACCTTTTTTTCTCTTGACTTGATTATTTATAATTCTACAGATATAGACATATATATATATATATAGAGAGTACTTTTTTTTTATATCCTATTTCTATTATAATTTCTTCCTTGTGTTTTTAACTGTGAATTTGCACTGTCCATGGAGCGGACCTGTTTACATTTCACTGCCGGTTGTATATTCTGTATATAACTGTGTATGTGACAAATAAAACTCTTGAATCTTGAATCAATATGGGGTGCTGTGTGTACATTGACGAGAAAAAAAAAATAACTTAAATGATTTTAGCAAATGGCTGCAATATAACAAAGAGTGAAAAATTTAAGGGGGTCTGAATACTTTCCGTACCGACTGTAAATGTAACAAATTATTATTTTTATTATTAGAACTGAACTGAGCTGGACGATGACATTACTGTTTTCTCCAAAGCCTGTACAGCCGAGGCAAATTTTGTTGCATTATTTTCCTGTTACCACTGTGAAGCTGCTTTGAAACAATCTGCATTGTAAAAAGCGCTATATAAATAAAGGTGCCTTGACTTGACTAGTGTTGAATATCCTGGCCTACTGTTTAACTGCATACTTGTGTGCATACTGTACTCACATCATCATCACCAGTGCAGCACATACTCTTCATACATAGAAGTATGCTGATCAAGATCCACCCAGAGATCTTTTCTGCATATGAAATGGAAGACAACAAAAGAAACACCATTTTTTTCTGATATTATTTAAATATCATACGACATGTTTTCTGTCATCACAACATTGTGAGCTACAATGGCTTGTTCTGCTCATCTGCATAAAAAAAAAAACAGCCCTTTCCGCTACAACATGTCATATCTTCACACAATCTCTCTGTTTTTCAACATGTGGTCTGACAGACTCTTTCTTGAGAAGTCCAAGTAAAGACAGACTATCATTTGTCACGTAAACTGTACTCACATCATCATCACCAGTGCAGCACATACTCTTCATACATAGAAGTATGCTGATCAAGATCCACCCAGAGATCTTTTCTGCATACAAAATGGAAGACAACAAAAGAAACAAAAATATTATTTAAATATAATAAGACGTGTTCTCTCATGACAACATTGTGAGCTACAGTGGCTTGTTCTACTCATCTGCATTAAAAAACAGCCCTTTCCGCTACAACACAATCTCTCTTCTTCTTTCATTTTTTTCTTTTTAACATGTGGTCTGATAGACTAGCACTTGAGAAGTCCAAGGAAAGATACAATAATTTGTCAAGTAAACGGAAATCATTACAACATTATTTCAAAATAAGGCTCTGAAAGGGCTCTTTTGTAATGTGCTGATTAAATAGCAAAATTGCGTTTATGTAGATGCAAATTTCACAAAGGCAGCCGGTTGTCATCCAACCAGAGCTCAAGCATTCACAAAACAATTTTTTGTGGCAGAGAGATCAGTATCTCATTTATATCCTGTCCCATGTGGTCAGCAAATATCACAGTTTCACATCACTTTAACACAAGTGAACTGATAATTCATAGATCATGGACAACAGCACACATTCAGACATCAAAAATGAAGAGAGAATAAAACCCAAAGCATTAGGCCATGAAATAAATCCTTCAGCTTTTTAATATGAATCTTTATAGCTTAAATTTCATTCGTATACGTATAAGTTTTAGCCATGTTATACATCAAAGTATTTCTAGACAGTTTTGAAATAATTATCTCTGTGGTCATGGCCTATTGGTTAGTACGTGCATTGATAGTGGTTAGTAATGAATTTGCTGTGTCCGTAATAGAATACTGTGTATCACATTTGGTTCAAAACTTGACTTCACTGTCATTCACATATCCTGTGATGCACAAATCAAAATCTCTCCAGAAGTAGTAGCTAATCGAAGTACTTTTCGCCTACTGTTTTATGAACACTATGAATCCGGACATACTACTCGGTTCACATACTGTTTTTCACCTACTATATAGTACAGTGGGTACGGAAAGTATTCAGACCCCATTACATTTTTCACTCTTTGTTATATTGCAGCCATTTGCTAAAATCATTTAAGTTCATTGTTTGAACTTAAATGATTGAACTATCATGAGGTCAAAGGAACTGCTCAGAGACAGAATTGTGCCAAGGCACAGATCTGGCCAAGGTTACAAAAAAATTCTGCTGCACTTAAGGTTCCTAAGAGCACAGTGGCCTCTATAATTCTTAAATGGAAGAGGTTTGGGACAACCAGAACCCTTCCTAGAGCTGGCCGTCTGGGCCGTCCCAAACTGAGTTATCGGGGGAGAAGAGCCTTGGTGAGAGAGGTAAAGAAGAGCCCAAAGATCACTGTGGCTGAGCTCTAGAGATGCAGTCCAGAGATGGGAGAAAGTTATAGAAAGTCAACCATCACTGCAGCCCTCCACTAGTCTGGGCTTTATGGCAGAGTGGCCCGACGGAAGCCTCCCCTCAGTGCAAGACACATGAAAGCCTGCATGGAGTTCACTAAAAAACACCTGACGGAATCCAAGATGGTGAGAAATAAGATTCTCTAGTCTGATGAGACCAAGATATAACTTTTTGGTCTTAATTCTAAGCGGTATGTGTGGAGAAAACCAGGCTCATCACCTGTTCAATACAGTCCCAACAGTGAAGCATGGTGGTGGCAGCATCATGCTGTGGGGGTGTTTTTCAGCTGCAGGGACAGGACGACTGGTTGCAATCGAGGGAAAGATGAATGCGGCCAAGTACAGGGATATCCTGGACGAAAACCTTTTCCAGAGTGCTCAAGACCTCAGACTGGGCCAAAGGTTCACCTTACAACAAGACAATGACCCTAAGCATACAGCTAAAATAATGAAGGAGTGGCTTCACAACAACTCTGTGACTGTTCTTGAACGGCCCAGCCAGAGCCCTGACTATTTCTACAGTACTAGTAATTACCAGAGTTAGTGGGCAGAGGTTTTAAAATAAAAAGCATTTGATGAGCGCAGATTTTAGGGCCAGTTCTCACGTCATGTCTATAAATGCATGGAAAAAGCCACGGAGCGCTTTCTCCTCATTTTCAAATATTGCGCTCCTATGCTCTCCATGACGATGGATGACGGCAAGGAAGTTTCAGCAAGGGATAAATGGATTTACAGCAACGAAAAGTGGAAAGCTCATTTTCTAAACTGCGCTTGTCAAGAACTGGTACAGGTAGCTACATGCTACTGTTAATCTGACTATGCCAAATGCCACTGGATCAGTGCGCTGTCAATGTACTTGACGTCACTGTTGACCGGAGTGACTGCGGTTATTTCCACTGACTAGCAAAAAGATTGAGAAGCAGCATTGGTTTTCAACGTGAATGTGCCATGGACATCCCTGTGCCTGCCTCCGAGACAGACTTGATAATAGTGAGTAATTTTCTCAGTCAAACCACTGCCGCCTGCTGCTTCTGCTGCTGATCGTGGATCATGAAACCCTAAACCAAATTTTCTGAGATTTTAACAGAAGTATATGTGTTGAACATCATAGAAGACAATGTTATCTGTTAGTTTTGAATGTGGGAGAAAACTAGTTAATTTTAAACGTTTTTGCTCTATTTATAACTTCCTGGTTTAAATTTGTCTTCATGTCAACGTCATATGTTTTCTCGTACTATACTTGTCACAAGCACGCCAGGCTCCACCCACTCCCAAGCACCACGCACAGCCTCTCCCGAGTACTGATCACGCACACCTGCACCTCATCGTTACCTCATCACTGCCTGCACATAAGCCCCACGTACACACTCAGTCACTGTCCGGTCTCGTTAACACTACCCATGTTAGTTGACTTACCTCAAGGTCTCTCCCGTGCTACTTACCTGCTTCCTCGTCTCCAGTGTGTCCCCTCGTCCTCACCTCCTGTCTCCATTGTCTCCCTGGTTCCTGTGTTATCGTCATCTTGAAGACGCTGAGTATCAAGTCCGGGACATCTTGGACTCCCGGCGCCGTGGTGGCCTTCTCGAATACCTGGTAGATTGGGAGGGGTACGGCCCCGAGGAACGCTCATGGGTACCCAGAAATGACATCCTTGACCCCAATCTGCTTGTGACCTTCCATGCATCTCACCCTAACTGGCCAGCACCTTGAGATAGGGGTCACCACCACGTCGTCGGGGTCCTCGGCCCTCAGGAGCGGGCCGTGGAGGGGGGGGGTAATGTCACAAGCACGCCAGGCTCCACCCCTTCCCAAGCACCACTGAGTATCCTACCCTGTTACTCTGCCTATCATTCCTCAGACTGCACACTTTATCTGCTTTCATCCCGGATACTCAATAAACTGCCTTTACTTCCATCTCCTGTTCTCCGTGTCCCTCTGTTCGTAACAATACTACGGCGATGACTCATCGGTGTCTCATAATTATTCATGAGACTGCGTGTCTTTATCCTATGAGAAGACGCATTGCTTAATTCATGACAGCACTAGTTGATAGGCATTTTCCTCTGACTGGCCCTTCAAACAGTGAGATCACATACAGTAAGTAAGCGATGCATTAATGGATCAAAAACTAGTGTTTTTTCCCACTTTGTATGAGTGTCTGCATTGCCTACGTTCTCTTCAATAGATCCTGAGTCCTTCACACAAACGTGATTCATCCGCACTGTGAGTGTAACCGCTTTCTACAGCCATTTAACCGACCAAACGGCATATAAAACTCAACAAAATAAGCCTCAAAAGTTTTCAAAGTTATGCAACAGCGTGTTCATATATATTTTCGATGCAGAGAACAAATTGCGAATGGCATGTGCATTTAATTGTGCATTGAATAGCTGTCACAGGATACATGTATTTGTGTAACGGTGAGCTTACAAATCCATGTGCATATTGTGTTGCGTGTAACTTAATGGTAATTTGCAGCATGCATTTGTGGGACGCTTTGATGCTTTTAATGAGAGAGAAATAAAATTGTCTGAATCAGAAGCCGCTGATGTGCTGACAGTCTCCCCTCGCCCCCCTCCACTCCGCCACTAAACCACACCCACTTTTATAGCATTTTTCAAAAAGCGGACCGAGGTTGCCTGTTCGGTGTGATGACGTTTAATCTCCCCGACAACCTCTGTGGTCCCATTTAACCACTTGTTAGCAACTGCCTTTTTCAAGACATGTAACATCTTAAAAAAAAACATGAGTGGGGTAATACTTATGTATTTTATGTCGTAGAATAAAACGTGAACGTGTCTTGAGCTTGTGTTCACCACAGACCTTATTTCAGCCATTTAACCAAATTCCCATTCAAAAAACCCATTGACTTTGGGACGATGGAGCCGGAAGTGCTAAAATGCTAACTCGCTTCCGCGTTCCGGTGCAGGTATGACATAAGCGATGCCATACCTGCACCACTGTATAGAAGCTCAACTTCCAAAGGAATTAATTGAAAACACTCGCTCTGGTGCGCACCGTTATGAATGCCCGTGCGCATTTGCAAGCGAGGTGCAAAAGAGGGAAAACTCCAACGTCCCCCCCGGTGAGACCAGTATTACCAGAGTTGGCAAATGTCAATTAAACGTCACATCCCTATTATCACAAAGAGAAAGAGGAAGAGAAAGAGTGAGAAATTTCTGACACTTACAGGATATCCTGCCTTTTACTGGAAAGCTCTCATTGCTATCTGAGTATATGTGAGGTTGTGGGTGTGTCTTACAATTTGTGTGTTAGCAATTGAATGTGGGAGTTTGAGTGTTTGAATGTGTGTTTGTGGGAGTCTTCTGTACGAAAGCTGTGACATTCATTCTCCATAATAGGTGGTGTTCATGCTGTAAAGGTGAATACAGTCAATGTATTGATCAAGATATCATTATTCAGTAGTTCTTGGTTCATATTCAGCAGCATGTTGTTCACCCTGTTCCTGAAAAAAACGAAAAAAACAAAACTGTTTTTGATGACCAAACAACTATTGTTTTTACCCAGCTGAGAAAAAAAGGAACTTTTGGTTTTGAGCTAGTTCAAGTAAATGATCTCATGTGTGCATACGCATTTTAATAACAGAACACAGCCTTCAAACACACACACTAGGAAAGAATGTTGATTTAATCCAAAGCACTCTTTAATCCAAGCAATGATACATTTGAAAGTTTACTGCTTTTGATGACAGAAGTACAGGTAAGGATTTTTAAAAACAGATTTGTACTTTTAGATGAGAATGAAATTGTGTAATAGGCTTTCAGCTATTGAAATTCAGACATACATATATGTGTGTATGTATATATATACATATATGTGTGTGTGTATGTATATATATATATACGTGTATATGTATGTGTATATGTGTGTATATGTGTGTGTGTGTGTGTGTGTATATATTATATATATATATATATATATATATATATATAGAGAGAGAGAGAGAGAGAGAGAGAGAGAGAGAGAGAGAGAGAGAGAGAGAGAGAGAGAGAGAGAGAGAGAGAGTATTAAAATTCGGCAAATTTAAAAATCACAAATGACAGAAGTAGAAGATATATTTAGGATATTTATTTAAGATAATTTGAGTGAGTTCATGAAATATTCAATACTCAAATATTCATGAAAAATATCAAATCTTTCCTTTATATTGGACTGAAACAACATTGATAAAACAATGGGATACAGGAGGAAAAAGATAATTGATAAGTGATCATGAAGAGGCAATTTCACAATTTTCAAAAAACAGCTTTGTTATAAGTGTCTCTGAAGACTTCGAATCAAAAAAAATGACTTTTACCCTGATCTTTATATGGATTAAAGATCATCTCAATAATTAGTTGTTGAAGCAGCTTGAGTTTGAAAGCTAGAAAATACCACTGAACAGATAACCAAAACGACTAGAGATAATTATATTCAGAAAAAATGATCCCTAAGATTCTCTGAGAAAATACAACATTTAACCTAAAAAAAGCAACAAAAAAAAAAAGCATGAGGATATATTCGGAAGATGTTTTGAGAAGAAAACTGAAAGCATATAACTAAATTCAGTGAGTTTTATGCTTAAACCAAGAAAGAAAAAAAAAAGACCTAAAATGTATTCGATTTCTGAAAACAAGTTACCTCCTCAAGTAAATCTATCTTGTTGCAGTGTTTTATTGCTTTGTTTTTTGGAGTGCATTCACACGTGAAGAACACCAGGAGTTGTTGTGGAGAAAACACATTTCACATCAGTGTAGGAACAAGGAGTGAAGTAAAACATGTTTTTGTTTCTTTTGCCCTTTCAGTGAGTTCACTCACCTACGTTCTCTCTTGTAATTCACCGCATCTAAACATAGCAGCCCTACCGTACACCCTGCAACCTCTAAATGAAAGCATGAACTTAAAAAACGACAGAAAAACAAACTAAACTAACTTTTACAAACTACAAACATTTTAAAGTCAATTTCCGACAGAACGTCTTCAGTTTCACCACATCTCTTTCCCCCAACGCCCCTCACAGTCTTTTAAGCTCAGGGAAATCCCATTCTTTACAGTTTCCTGGCAGTTGCGAGAAGTGTGACAGAGTACAGCGTCTGTGTTTTTTTTCATTCGTAGCTCCACTAGTGGGTTATGGGTAGATGGGCAGGAGCGTAGTTTTATGTACAGTTATTGTACGAAAAGTGTGCCATGAAGATCTAGGGCATTTATCAAGATCTGCACCTGTTCCTTTAAGTGCTCCATTAATTAAAAGATGGATTTTGAACTCTCAACTGAAAGATGGATTTGGAGGTCACCATGCTTTTGTATCAAACAGTAAGCAATTTAAGATATGCAACTTTGTGATTTTAAAGATTTGTGTGCATCTTTCATTTTTAAATGCTTTGTTATGTTTTCAAAATAAAGTGAATTGTCATTTTCTATGTTAAAACACTTCTAACTCTAGACATAACCAATGGTATGTGTTTTGCACAGGACAATCTGTTTGTCGGACCAATGGCAGACGGGAGTAGAAAACATGCTTAAACACTCAATCAAAATGGTTAATTGTACTGTAATTTTACGGAATGTTTTACCTGTATTTAGAATTGTGAACTTCATTGCATTCTATGTAAGGGTTAACAGAAATGTCCGTAACATTACTGGACAATGTCCAGGTAATAAGCTGCCAGAACTTTTTCCGCTGTTTTACAGATTTATTTTTTATAGTGTGCTTTAAAGTTTTCTGTGTGGATGGAGCAATTTTTTTGATGACACAAAAAATGTTGTGCTTAAAAGCAAAAATAATTTCTCAGAAGAATGTATATGGTGTTCTTTCTGTGTGTTTTATAACAGCATAATGTCGTTCATCTAAAATGAAAATTCTGTAATCATTAACTCACCCTCATGTTTTGTTCCAATCTGTATGACTTTTTTCCTTCTGTGGGACACAAAATTAGATATTTTGAAGAATGGTTCTGTTTTTTGAACGCCAGTGACGTCCAACGTCCAAATTCCTCAAAACAAAAGACTGGAGGGTGAATAAACAATGGCAGAATTTTGTTTTTTGGGTGAACTGTCCCTTTAAATTGAATGGTTCTAACCATCAACACTGGTCTGTAAATATTCAGATATCTTGGAAGTAACCAGAAGACTCGCCTGCTGTAAAAAAGCGCCTGATCGTGCACCTCAGCTACAATGTTCTCCACATGGATTCTGCATATGGTTTCATTCACTCTGCTGGTCAGAGGGGACGATAGTAACAACCAGTGTCTTCATCATGAAGTCAAGCCTGGGAAAGGTGAGAGAGAAAGATGACAACACCTTCAGATATTATTGCATTGAATTTGTCTTTTATAAAACCTGTGCAGTTCAGGCCTGTGTCCACTAGATAGACCTTATCAGTGGTCTCTCTAATCTTATTGTGGCCTCTATCCTGGACATATATTTTATTATCCCAGCAAAAATAAACCCTTATCTTGGACCTAACTGGACAGTCAATAGAGATTTTCCTTTGCAGACGCAATTGAGGAAGTGGCAGTGTAAAGCAGTTCTAAAGATCTGATTTTAGAAATTCACTTCCAAGTAATCTTGAAGGCCTTGTCGAATCTAAGAATAGGGAGAAAAAATCCCTTTAAGTTTAGCAATCCAAAGATGACATCACCCAGAGCTTTGTTAATCTAAGCCTCTAGAAGTTCCTGTCTGTGGTCACATGTCTGTGAGACAGCAATGTTCTTAGAGAGAAAGCTTTGACAAAGTTTTTTTTCAAACTGGAGGACAGATCATCTTTTACTGTGCAGTGTGGTTCACATGAAATTATTTTGGGAATTGTGTGGGTCTTGTAATGCGACATGTTAAAGGCACCAAGAACAGCAGTTATGTTTCCATCCACTTATTTTTATGTGCATTTTGGGATATTGCATCTAAAAATGCTGAATGGAAACGGCAAGATGTGCATAAATTCCAAAAATGCGCATAAAAAACGTATGCGCTCGTTTGAGTCGGAAAATTTTTCTATCTGATACGAAAACATGCGTATAAACTACAACTGAAATGCATTTACAGAATAAATTCCTCGATGCGCATAAAAAAATTCATGTGACTTTTGCGATGTAACAGCATAACTGTACTAACCAGCGGAAAAATCTTGTTTGCAAAGCATCTGAAATGCTGTTTTGGTCATTCAGAAGTCTGTTGTCAAAGATGCTCGGTATATTTCCCTCCCAGAACTGTCTTACATGACTGCAAATAATTTATTATATATGAAAATGATTATATATGGTGGCTTCTCCTATGTTTCTTAGTGATTTTTTAGTGGTGTCTATCAGGAAGAGACGATTATGTTCTCTTCAACTCACTGGATGGAAACGGTGCTTTATTCGCAAATGTTTTATGCGATACTTTTGCACATAAACTTTGGATGCAAACATAGCTAGTAACTATAAAAGATATCCATATTAGCGTCCACACCAGCGGACAATGTCGTTCTGTTTATTATGAGCACATGCTGCAGTTTTAAATGCTCAAACTTTTAAAACAGGATGTATTCTAATTCTGTTTTACTCTTTAGAATTTATATCTCACAATTGCATTTTATAGTCAGAATTATGAGATATAAATGTGAGTTTATATTCAGTGGTGGAAACAAGCTTCCATCATTGCAAAAAGTGTTTAAAAACTTAAAACCATTATAGCACCTAAAATATACATTTTATATTCATATAAATTGCAACTAAAAATCGTGAACTGATGTTGAAAAACTGATGGAAATTGTATGGGTCTCTTACCTGTGCCACTGTAATCAAATTAAGCCTGTTTGAGGTATTATTTGGCTGAAAGCAAGAATATGACCATTGATCTCTTGTTTTAGAATCTCCATTGATGGATTCCTTGCAGTGCTACAATGACTTCAGGACCCATGTACAATGCAATTGGGAGGTCGATCCACATCTTCATCCACAAGCTACAGGAAACACATCCTTGTTTGAACTTTACTACTGGAACAAGCCAAAGAGGTAGGTGAAAGAAAGAAAGAAAGACTACAATGGGGAAAAGAAGACTACAATGGGGAAAATTAACTCCCCCTCCCCTCCCCCTTCTCTGTAGAGCACAAATCCGGTGTGCCCAGCACAAACCCGGTGTCTTTTTACCCAATGGGAAGATATTGCACGAGTGTCGCTTTGACACTAAAAGGTTTAGCTCAGGAACACATCACACTCTTTACTTCAAAGTACCCTGTATATCCGAAGCCACAACTCTCAAAGTTGCTCAGCACGGTGAGTGTGTGTCTTGTGCATGTATTTACCTTCTAAAGCATCTCTGGTGTGGAAAGGCATTTCACCGTTCTCTGTGTGTGATTTCAGGGAAAGTGAAGGCCCCGGTTAACTTGACAGAGATGGTGGCTGATGGTGCAGGTCATCTGCTGTCCTGGGGAAGCCCATATCCTGCATCCTCAAATATCACAAGAACTCTCGTGTACCAGCTTCAGTATCGCAGATACAGGCATGACTGGATTGTGAGTACACACATACAGCACATTGTCAGAAAAAATACTGTGCTCTATCTACACCAAAAGGGTAAATATTAATTTAAGATAAGGTAGTAACATGCAGAAATTCAATTAAACTTAAATTGATTACAAATAACAAAAGACATTATAATGTTACAAAAGAATGCTAAAAAAGTATCATGTTTTCCACAAAAATGTTAAGCAGCTCAACTATTAAAACTGATAATCGTAAGAGATGTTTCTTGAGCATCAAATCATCACATCAGAATGATTTCTGAAGGATCATGTGACACTGAAGACTGGAGTAATGATGCTGAAAATACAGTTTTACCATCACAGGAATAAATTACATACGAAAAAATATTCAAATTATTTTAAACAGTAATAATATTTCACAATATTAATGTTTTATTGTATTTTTGATCTAATAAATGCAACTTCAAAATCTCACTAACTCCAAGCTTATATGTAATGAAATATAAATCGTCTTAAATAAATGAGGAAATCCATCAAAACTAAATACACATACTCCAGTATTATCTGATAGCAACATTTTCTAATAGGACACCTTGTGGATTCCCTGTCTACCACAAAATCTGTGTATCAGCAGCTTTGTTTCACTATACTATCAAACAACACAATCTGACACTGTAAGGAAACGTCATTATAACCTCAAACTCAAGATTCCCAACTAAGATAATGCCTCCACATGAAAGAGTGATGCTCGCGGTCTGAAACTGGAGATAGATCCACTGTCAAGATTTGGATATTTACATGGGTGAATGCTGAGTCTATGTATTTATGCGATAAGTTGGTTTGCTACTGCGCAATGTTTGTTTACCAATTAATGTTCGTTTGCACGTGCACATCAGTGTGTTACTGCTGTAATGAGTATATGCCTGTGGAAAAATAAGTGGTTGTGTGGTTTAGCATGCTGCCACAATACTTGTAATATTCATACAGTATACAGTGCACAACTCATCTTTCCAGTGTGATAAAGTAATTAAAAACAACAGTGTAAATATGTATCAGTGGTTTTTAGTGTACTCTTACATGTAGTTTTATGTGCCCTGCAGTGACTAATAGAGATAATAGAGATATTCATACTCTTTTATCCACTCAGTAAAGCAGTCCACAAACAATACAGTCCTACTGTATGTTTACTAGCGATAAAACACCCAATATAGAACATTTATTCACAAGACCAATGTGCTTTGAACGGCAGGCACTGATGTCACTGCCATTTTATGATAGGCTGAGGTGCCTCACGTGATCCAAATTAGCCGTTACGCTTTCTCCAATGGTAAGAGACGCTGGCTCACTACACATTGGGACCACTGATCTATATAAATGACTGGAATGCTCATTGCGTTCTAAACCGCCATCAGCCGCTGAAGCCACCGGAAGTGTTCGAGCGGCCATCTTACTATTCCCTACTGACGTACAGCCAAAACATTGACCTATTTGCAGCATATCAGTCTCACAGGATTTGCTTCACGGTATATGTAAATTAATAGTTACTTCAGCTCTTATCTGTAATGTTTATGGTCTTTTCGGAGAGTATGAGTCATATTGAAATCGTTGATGAGGGTGTGTCTACTGAACACTGCAGAGTACTAGTAACTGACCAAACACAAAAATATATTTCTTTATGCAATGTAATTATGGAGGAAATAGTAAACATTAACGTATATATGCGTTTAGCTCCAGAAATTGATTTGAATAGCTTACAATAAATATTAATACAAGCCTCTATATTGTACTATAATTCAAAGTATGCCATGCATCATCTCAGAAATAAAGCAGTCAGCGTTATCTGCCTGAATAAATTATGATGTGTGTATTTTATTTCCTGATTGAGCAACATCTATTTCAGACTTTTAAAGACAGCGCAAATGTATGCCATTTACAGTTTCCATATAAGTGTGAGTGTAAGTATTCCATTTAAGTGTTATGTATGCCATGTTGTTGAATTAAATATTTATTTAATCATCGTTTAAATCATTAACTGCATCAAAATGCATGCTGTTAACTAAATCATTGTTGAAACATTTGTAGTTAGCCTACTGTATGAATTAAAACAATACTACAGCACGACATAATTACATAATCACAACAGTACCAAACGATTTCAGGTTACATAAATCTTTATTTCGATTTCAAAATGTGCTCTGTGACATTTGTAATACATACACTGAAGTGTCTCGTCCGCTCACGAGCTGATGTTCACTACTGTAATGAATGAACGTAACTTTTTAATAAGCAGAGGAAATCCTCGACTTCAAACGAATAACAATTTACATGCTTAGGACGTTTGTGTTGTAAGCATGTACAGGAGACTTCAGATATAAAACGGTGTCTCCTTAGGCAATGTTTTCTCAGTAAAATCATATCATTCCCTACCAATATGGCGGCTTCACTTTTTATGACGTCATGAGTAATCCAGTTCTTATAGATCAGTGATTCAAGAGTTTTATTTGTACAACATCATTACTGGTATCTATTAACAACAACAGAGCTGATATCTTTCTGACATCGCTTGTAATATTACTAAAGTATATTATGATAAATACTTTGCTTGTTACCGAAACATTTCAGACGTATATAAATTATAAATGTTATCTAGATTGTGTTCATTACCTGTCTAACGATGTATGTTTTTCCTGAAATATAATAAAACAATGATTTCTATTTTTAATAACAAATATTGATTTAAAGGGTTACTTAAGCGATTAGCATTAAGCTTTGTATCAGTAGAAACCTGGTAGTATATATCCCCTGAGATCATCATCATTTTGCATTATCGGGGGTCATTTTTGGCCAGAGACTACAGCCAGTAGTAGAAGCTAGTTCCGCATGTTTTCAACCCATGTTTTAGGGCGTTGAAGTTCTGAGAGTGAACATTTCAGTGCACCGGGAGGATTTTGCGATTGAGACAGCCTTTAAAATGTCCGACTCCCTGATCAGTGCCATGACTACTGAACTGGGAGCTGATTGAGACACACCAAATCTCTGCGCACACACACTTGTCTCGATCATGAATGAATCATGGTTTTTGAGCGAATCGTTTCAGTGAATGATTCAGGTGAATCACAACATTACAAACTTTTATTTGAAGTAAAAGATTATTTGAAAAGTGAACAAATAGAAAGGTAAACATGCAGTTTTAGTGAGGGAAAGAACTACAATCCTATTGAAAATGACATTCAAAATAAAGGAGAAATACAAAACTAGTTATCTATATTATCAATATATCTACAGAAACAATATATTTTACCTTTATTGCAAAATAATATGCATATATATATGCACCGTCCTTTTGGTGACGTTTTTGTACAGCATCATGGGTAATGTAGTTTTTTTATCATGAATTCAACTGCTAAATGCATTATACTTTAAATTAGTTGAAATAATGAAAATTGTTGGCTTCAACAAGCATACCATCGATTAACAATCTCAGAACTTACAGTAGGTCTGTCTTTTAAGTTATTTATAATATAAATGTTATTGAAATATTACCTTTTGCTAAGTTTTCTCATTCTGTTTCACTGGAACAGATTGTGGATAACATCAATTCGTCTGAGTATATTATTGACAAGAAGTCACTGTTGCCCGGCTACCATTATCAAGCCAGAGTGAGGGCGAGGGGTCCTGTTGGACTCTGGAGTGACTGGAGCCCCCTGGTGTCCTGGAAGACTCACAATGGTGTTATTTTTATCTATTACTTTATTTTTGCTAATAATCTAAAATCTTTTTTCCTTATACTGTAAATACCGGTTTAAATGAAGTTCATGTGCTCTTGCAGGCAATGGAGTCTTTAACCTGCAGTGTGTGATAGTGGGAGAAAAGACTGTGACATGTACCTGGCAAATGAAGACAGATCATTTTCAGTTTATGTCTTATCATCTTTGGTGCAGTGACAGTGATAACACTGATAATAAGTGAGTTCTCCATCCATCACAAACTCATGTGATGTCACTGTGATGATCTGCAGTGTGATGTCACATCCTGTACACTGACAACCCTTTCTCTATCCCTCAGATCCTTTGTTTGTTGTAAACATCCTCAGCTGAAGTCCAGTGACGTTGAGCTATCCGAGTTTATGTGTTCTGTGAATGTCTCTGACCCTTACCTGTTAACAGTGGAGCTGAAACCAGTGCTACACAGTAGGAAGTTCATAGCTAGTGAACACAGTGAGTGTTGTTTAGTGGAGTTTTGTGTGCCAGTGCTGCCCTCTGGAGTTTAGGAGGAACATTTACATATGTTGTTCTTCTCTTAAAGTTAAACTTTCACAACCTGACAAGATTCAGGTAATGGAAGAAGATGACTTCATCAAAATGAACTGGTCTGTACCAGTTGTTCCAGAAAAAGTGAAGATTAATTACATCACCCAGATAAAAATTTCATCCAGCAAGGTGTGTTACCTACCTTTCACTATCTGTGTTGCATTAACTGAATGATTCATTGTAGCTGTGACTGATCACATGCATGGTTTTACTTTCTTTTTTTGTAGGAATCAATGACCAAAAACAATTCAAAGGGGGTCAACCATTTAAAAATTTTCTCTAGGGATCTAAGCCCTTCAACTAGTTACCAGGCCCAGATCAGAATACTGCCTGTAAGTGTACCAGAAGACACTGAAGGGCAATATAAAATTCAGCCATCAGATTGGTCAGAGCCAGAAGTGTTCACTACTAAGCAAGGTAATACTTTTAGCCAGGTAACGCTGAATTACTAATTTCTTGGTTGCAAATGCAACTAAATGTAAAGAATAAACTACACACTAAATTGTTAATTTGAGAAAAGTAAATGATTAATATTGACATACAAGTTAAATTTGGGTATTGAGTGAATTTTGAGATTACTATTAAAAGTGCATATAAAATCACACTGCTGCATGTATGTTTGTTTATGTATGCATTTATGTTCATTTATTCGTTCAGATACAGTCAGAAAAAAAGGTGCATTGCTGTCACTGGGGCTGTATCCCAAGGTACAAAACCGAAAAGGTACTAATATATACTTTTAAGGTACTAATACGCACTCTTAAAGTACTGATATGTACCTTTTAAGGTACTAATATGTACCAGTTAGGGGTGAGTAAAATAGAAAGATGCACCTTTACACTTTTGTACCTTAGGGTACCGCCCCAGTGACAGCACTGTACCTTTTTTTTCTGAGAGTCTATACTTATTGGGTGTGTTAATATTTCAAGACTTAATGCTAGAAACTACATGTGTCTTACTCCAAGTTTTTAGCATAAAAAAAAAAAAAAAAAAACTAAAACTTTACACATGTGTACTAAATTCACAGAGAGCTTCTTTTAAAATAACAAAGATGTAAGAAAAGTTATGGGAATATCTTTGTAGAATTATTTAAAGGGATAGTTCACCCAAACATGAAAATTCTAGTTGGGTAGTGTAGCGAATATCGAGCCCCAGGGGAAATGGTGCGGGATTTATGCATGCGTTTAATCGTGTTACGATCAAATATGCATAAATTGGCACAGAGGGGGAATTGGATATTAACAGTTGATTATAACGGATTATAACAATTATTAATATCTAGGGCTTGATTCAACTTTTAGAAATTTCTTTGATTCTAGAATTGAGTTCAAAGGATGGATAATTGTCCACAAAATATCTCCCTTTTAATAACTCTTAAACACCTCTCTGGCCAAGAGAAGTATCTTTCTTTTAATTTGTAACAGGGTCGGTTCACCGTAAAAGTGACCTATGTATGAACAACTCAAGCGCAATCACGTGTGAATATATATATTTTAATAAATCAACAAACAATAAACAAACATACACAAATTAACTGAAAGAAGGAAGGAGAGAGAGGGAGAGAGAGGGAGAGAGAGAGAGACAGAAGGCAATGGTGATACTATCGACACAACCTATTGAGCACAAGCAAGAAATCAGTCCAACTTATTGGTATAAGCTCAAGACTTTATAACGACAGCTTAAGGGATACTTGCATATGTTTCCTTGGTTGTGAGTTTGTGCGTTTAGGGGAATTCCGCGATCCGGTCCGTGTTTGAATCTTGCAGGGTGGGTCCTTGGAGTCCGCGGGAAATTCAACTTTGGTTCCTTTGTGTGATGAGATCCGTTGGAAGATGGCGAAGAAGAAGAGGAAGGAGGAAAGCCAAAAGAAAAAGCAAGGAGAAGAGGTGGCAACAGGAAGCAAAAAGAAGAGAAGAGGCAAGAGAAGCGTTTCTGGCCCGTCTTAAAGGGCCGTGATGGGGCACGCCTCTTTTGTCGGAACAGCCAATCAGAGCGAAGGAACTCAGAAGCGGGAAATCTCCCTTTGTCTTGGGTCTCGCTTCATTAACATGTTTATGGCTCTCTCTCTTAGATAAGCAGACTTGGGGGTTTTGGTACGCAGACTTTGGGGTTTTGGCATAAAAGAAAGAGTTTGATGCATCATAGTACCACACAACGCACCTAGCCGGCCTACAAATTGCGAGACGAAGATTTCAAGACCAAGCATGGGGAGTTTAACTTAAGAGTTAAAGGAACGGCGAGGATTGACGTCATTCTTCCTTAAACATTCACTGGCTATAAGTTTCTAACCTATCAAACACATCTAAAATGGTTATAACAAAAAGCATGCATACATACAGGGAACCCGGCACACCTAAAATGAAAAATAACTAAGTTAAAAGTCATATAATCTATTCGGATGTCCTTTGGTATGTGTGAGGGTTGGGGCTGTTTTTTATAATGGTCTCTCATGGGCTGCACGAGCATGGTTTGTGTCCTTTCAAGACCATTAACCTGTCGGTCTGTAGACTTCACGGCGCCGGTCTTGTTTGAGTCATTATAACTAATCAAAGTATTGGTCCGTTGATCATTTATGAGCACCGTCCATACGCTACAGTAGGAAGTAGGGCTGCACGATTAATCAAAATTGAACCGCAATCACAATTTGGCTTATATGCGATTATGAAAGTGCAAAGGCTGCGATTTTAATGAAAGAAATATATGCCCAGCGTGTTAGTGAAGAGCGGCTCTGTGATCAGGAGTAAATGCTGCTCCGTCTGAAAGACTGCGCGTGTGAGTCGCTTCTAACATGAGTTTGAAAAAGCAACACGTGTCAAACATTTTCACAAACTAGTGATGCGAAGCGTTCATTAACCTGTTTAATATAACGTTTAATAACATGTTTTAACTCTCTTCATATCTTCAGTCGAGTGTTTGTGAGCTGATGTGGCTTCTTTTCACAGAACAAGGCAGAAAATGCATTATTTCATAGTATTCTATACAGTGATAAAGTCTATGTCAATCAGCACTGCATTATAATATACTTTATTATTATGAAAATACCCGAGATGGCTTGAAGAACTCAAATACACCATATCTTGATGCAGTCGTGTTTATTGTCGTCATGTTTAATCAAAGCGTTTCGATCTTCTTTTTACTCAATCAGTCTACAGCGCTAGCTTCACATTAGGGATCTTTTCTAGAGTGCCCTCTGGCTTCCAGTATAAATGAAACTTTTGGGTAACAAATAAGAAAAAGAATACTTCTCTCTAAATAGATTTATAGGACAATCCATATGTTTTTCTTCAATGTACAGGAGTTTTTTCCCCACAGTGGATGCACAAGAGGCTCATTTTTCATATTAAAGACAGACTTTAAGAAATTGATATCACAGATAAAAACACAGATTTTTATAATAATATATAAGTTTTTATATAGACCTTTCTAATGATTTTTGATTATTATTATTATATTGTTATATTTTTTCTAACATACTCTATTTTTAATTTGTAATAATGAAAATGTTGTAATAGTAATATTTCTCATTTTGTTAAATATTTTTAGCAATAATAATCATCATAATAATTATTATTAGTAGTCATAATGTCATTATAAACACAAAATGTTATATACACAAACTTTTCAGCTGTAAAAATAATAATAATAAAAATCGCATTTTAAATCACAATCGCATCGCAATTTTAACCAGAGTAATCGCAATTAGATATTTTCCCCAAATCGTGCAGCCCTAGTAGGAAGGAAGATATTTGGAAGAATGTTTTTAACCAAGCAGATCTCAGCCCCTATTGACTACCATAGTAGTTTTTTTTTCCTACTATGATAATCAGTAGCCGTGTTTCCACTGTCAGGCCAAAGGTGTGCGTGCTAGTGCATGCTAGGGACATTTCCACTTCCGGGGCTTCCTCGGGGCCAATGGCCAGGGTTTTTTGGCCCGCCGAATACATTGTCCAGCTCGGGCATGA
Source organism: Paracanthobrama guichenoti (assembly GCA_018749465.1). Classification (NCBI taxonomy): domain Eukaryota; kingdom Metazoa; phylum Chordata; class Actinopteri; order Cypriniformes; family Gobionidae; genus Paracanthobrama; species Paracanthobrama guichenoti. Next base: position 42,962,275 of record CM031945.1, read on the forward strand.
GGAGTAGTTACGGACAAAGGCAGAGTTTATTCTGGAGAAGGCAGTACCGCAAATGATTTCAAATACCTGCTAACATCAGCATTAAAGACTTGCACTGATGCGCAGCATTAAATAGATGCACTGCAGAGCTTCTAGCCCGATGGTGGAAATGCAGTGTGGTTTTGGGCTCTGTGCTACAGGTCCAAGGCTATTAGCACAGCCCGGCCTGTTGAAAGCCCTGGCTCGCACTGGCCCGACAGTGTAAAAGCAGCCAATGGGGGCTGAGATCTGCTTGGTTACAAACATTCTTCCAAACATCTTCCTTTGTATACAGCAGAACAAAGAAATGTACACAGGTTTGGAACAACTTGAGGGCGAATAAATGATTGGGTGAACTATGCCTTTAAACTTATAGGACAAAAGTAATTGATACCCACAGGACAGAACTCAATACATGATGCTCTTTTTGTGTGTAGGTTTATGGGTCACCCTTGTCACCTACATTTTGGTTCCTGTGTTTGTGGTGGTGCTTTTTGTAATCTTGTACAACACCCTTCCTGCCTGTCACAGGTAAAACATACTACACTATGACATTTATGATCTATCCAACATTTGATAAATTCATGCATTACCTGGAAATCAAACACATTACACTCTGGCCCATGATGTTTGAGCTACAGGAACATTCATTACATATAGATGTTTTTGTCTGTGTGTTTAATTGTGTGTAATTCCATTAACAGAAGGATCAAGTTATGGAGTGGTTCGGTTCCATCGCCCATAAAGAGCAAAGTGCTGGAGGGGATGATCAAGGTGAGTCTTTACTGACTGACCTTGGAACAGTACAAAAGTTTAAGGTGAATCTGGAGTTTGATGCACAATACACATTTTCAATTTGTTCATTATCTCAATACTTTTTTTCCAAATTACTGCTTTAGTTTCAGTAATAGTTTTCTTTTACTTTGCGCTAAAGGTGTAGTAGTCAATTTCTGAGAAACACTGTTGATATTTGAAATCAACCCAAACAAACACACCCCTCCCTTCATTGCTCCGCCCCCAAAATGCACAAACAATGCAAGAATCTTTATCATAGCTGAAGCGAAGCAAAACAATGCTTAGTGAAAAAATAATATGAAGAGGACAAACAAACGACAAGGAAGAACAAAAAATAAGAGTTGCTTGTTAGCAGCTCCAGACAAACACTGGCACTCAAAACTGTCCTGTTACTAGAACTAACATTACAGCAACAGCATACCTTGGTTCTGTGAAACAATTCTGGTTCTGTTACTCACACATCGAGCAGAAACAACGCAACCTCTGCAACTGTTTTCAGGCCTTCCCGTTTAGGTCTCTTCAGTGCTGGAAAGCTTTTCTAATATTAACACGGGTCCTAAAGCTCTTGCCTGATCATAACCCTTTTTTTCCAGTGATATTCCTCTGACCTGTTCTCTTTTTTGTAATGATTCTCAGCCATCTCTCTGGCTGCATCCAAAATCGCATACTACCCTACTATATAGTAGGTGAAAAACAATACGTGACAAAAATAGTATGTCTGAATTCACAGTACTCATTATATAGTAGGCAAAAAGCGCCCGGATGACTTCCGGCAAAATTCTGAAGTGCGCATACGATGAGTTCTGGAAATGTCCATTCTGGAGCACAACCGCTAAAATGATGGCAGACATGGCTTTTTGTCTATCAGTTTGGTCTTTATAGCCTAAGTTTTATAACTAGTAATCCACTCTTTAAAATTACACCTGGTTATGTTGTAACTGAATTACATATTTGCTTTTCTATCTCTCTCTCTTTCAGAAGCCTCCCACCGGATGGCCGCATATCATTGAGAAAGAGGCGACCTCTATTTGTGTTCTGCTGGCTACAGAAAATATCAGCATCTGCAAAAGCAGGTAAGCTCTCACTCAAATGAAACAATAAAACGGTTTTAAAGTCGGCATGAAACGGTTCCTATGTATATCTACGTCTATAATTGCATGATCATGGTCTTTTGTGTTGGAATTACAGTATGGTCTCTGAAACAGAGCTATTTGCTATTATCGCATATATATTTCATTTTGAATTAGCTGTAACACTTTACAATAAGGTTCATTTGTTAACTATGAGTTGACATGAACTAATAATGAACTGCACTTCTACAGCATTTATTAATCTTTGTTAATGTTCATTTCAACATTTAATAATACATCATTAAAATCAAAAGTTGTATTTGTTCACATTAATGCACTGTGAAGTAACAATGAACAGCTGGATTTTTATTAACTAATGTTAACATGAATAAATACTGTAACAAATGTATATCCATTATTGTTAATTCATGTTAGTTAATAAATTAAGTAATGTTAACAAATGAAAGCTTATTGTAAAGTGTTACCAAATTAGCTTTACTTTTCATGTTTTGTTTTTGTTTTACTCATTTTAGTAATTCAACAAATTTCAGTTATTTATCAAGGCTGTTGCTAAGTTTTTCATGTAATATTTGGCTATAGTTTATTTTATTTATTAACTAAAAAATGAACTAATTTATTAATTGATGATCTTTACAACGGAACTGAATCATCACTGAACTGACTTCAGCAGAACAATGACATTATATTCATTCAGAGCTGCTGTACAGCCAAAATTACTACTCATTTTACAAATTTTTGTTTCAATTAATCATTTTACTAGTTTATTTTATTTATATGAACTAATTTATTAATTTTTTCACTGAACTGACTTCAGCAGAACAATGACATTATATTCATTCAGAGCTTGTACAGCCAAAATTTAGTCATTAATAGTTTTATTTTTGTTTTTAGATTTAGTCACTAGTACCATAGCAACACTGCTCTGAAATGACTTCCAGCTTCCTCTTTTCTTTGCAAACCCTAAAAAAAAAATGTTGCTTTATGGTGTGGGTATTGTAATTCATGTTGACTTTAAAGTCTAAACAGTGTTGTGCATCTTAAATCTCTATGTCTGACAATGTTTTACGTTTACCCATAATTTTTTTACAGTGTTTCCTGTGAGCCGCTTTTGTTACACACTGAACATGAGAGTTTTAATTCTGTTAAAATGGGACAGTCGTGTGGATCGAACCACTTGTGCACCTATGTGGAGGAAGGCATGTGCAAAGACAAATCAGGCATGAACTTCAGCGGGCCTTATATTCTCTGCTGTGAGGATTCCTGCACTCAGGACAAAGTACTGGACGGGTCTACAGACAGAGATCACACATCTGTGTTAGGAAAGTCGGAGAGTTTTGCTCCAATAAATGGAGGCTACGTTGTAACTCCTCCCACCGCCAGGCCAGCCATTCAAAACCCTGCCCCTGTTGACAGTCCCACCAATAACCCATCAGATGAACCCCCTGCGTACACCCCCAGCCCAGAACAGGGTTGTATAGTCCTCCCTCATCCATCTGGCTACTTCATGATGCCATGCGTTGACATGAAACAGTCAGAGCCAACATAATGACCAAGTTCAACTGTCTGGTTAACGACAGTCTGTAAAAAACCTTAGTTTGTGGGTTTTGTATATCAGAAACAAGTTGAGGGTGAATAAGTAATGACAACATTTTCATTTTGGGGTGAACTATCCCTTTAAGAGCATTGTATATCTGCACAGATGAATGTTTCACATGCACAAAATGAAAGCTGATGAAAAACCTGTTGAAGCTTCACTAGGACTTTGAGGCGTGTTAAAGGGTTAGTTCACCCAAAAATTAAAATTACCCCATGATTTAGGAGCATCGCAAGCTTTGACGCCTGGGCAACAAACTCAAGCCCCTATTCTCTTATCCCTCCACCATTTCTCTTTAAAAATTCTCGTTTTAGACTCTGTCCTCTGCGCTTCTGCGTTCGTCAATACGCATGTGTCAAGGGTTATTCTTTCGCTGTAAATCGATGCATACGGCAATCTGCCGGAAGCTAGTTATTTTAGTTTATAAAGTTTTAAATATGGATATTTTTCTTACACAAACGCACCACTTCACTTCAGAAGGTTTTTATTAACCCCCTGGAGACGTGTGAATTACTTTTATGATGGATAGATGCACTTTTATGGACTTCAAAACGAGATAACAATTCACTGCCATTATAATGCTTGGAAGAGCCAGGACTTTTTTAATATGACTCCGATTTTATTTGTCTGAAAGAAGAATGTCATATACACCTAGGATGACTTGAGGGTGGGTAAATCATGGGCTAATTTTCATTTTTGGGTGAACTATCCCTTTAAAGCTGCTGTGCTGTGACAGTCTCACCAACAGATGGCAGTAATGCTTTAAATGAATGTAAGAAAAGTCTTTTTTGTTTTCTCTTTTCCACATTGCACACTGTGGAAAGCAAATAACGCATTAGTCAAAAATGAATGTGTTTGTATGTGCCTAGCTCACACAGGCTACTCTCTGCATTGAATGTCTACCCTTTGACATACAAACATCAAATGTCTTCAAGTAGAAACCAGAAATTACAATTGTATCAATAATGAGCTTCAATACCTGGCCTTAGAAACAAGTCATATATAGGCTATTATTAGAAATGGAAAGCCTAGGCCAAGTGAGTCTACAAAACTTTGAACTAAAAAATTATTTTGGGTAACAATAAATTACAAAAATTACATTTCTGAGAGTTTGCATGTACTATAGGCACATATAAAACTGTTTGTCATATTTTAACTGGTTTTGAGAATGTTACCGTTACCAAAATCATACTGCGCATGCTCTCGGGCAAGAGTGTTGCAGAAGTGTTTAACGGAATTATTTGTGAATGACACTCTTTTTTTGTAGTAGTAGTGTTTTAGTAGTGTTGGCTGTTTTCACCAAATAATATAACTATAATAATTTAACTTGATGGTAAAAATCTATTGTTTTCCTTAAAGCCGAGTTATTCCCACAGCAATGGCATCACCAAACCAAAGTGCAAAAATAATGAGGTTTCCCAAAATTCCCAATGTCGTCCATTAGACGGCCAAACTTACATCCTTGGCTGATCCCAGTCTATGGCTGATCCAAAGGCACATGGTGCACCCGAAACTGCATAATGTCTGAGTAGATACTGCATTTGAATTTGAACTTACTTCACGACCGTTTAAAAAGAATGTTCTACATTGTATGAATATAGCTAGGCTGAATGTAATTCAGACATACTACATCCACCATGTTGTTACTGACACGTGACGTGACCTACCAGCGTCAGTTGTGTCGCTTCACTGCCATTAATAAATACTCTCCCGAGGCCTCATGGGACAGTAAAGTGTCCATCAAATGTGCATTTTTTTCTACTCTTTTGGCGTACTGTTTTTTGCATACTATATAGTAGGGAAGTACTCGATTTCGGACGCAGTGACAGTCTCAGGTTGGTCACGATGCTCCAGTAAAAACATGATTCGATTTTTTTTGATAGAGCCACATAGACGATCTTTTTGGTGAACAGAGTTATACTTAGAGTACAATTTATAGTTGTCTCTGGTTAAGGAGAAAGTATAAAAGTGCTTATTTTCTTATGCTGGTGTGATCGCAAACTATCTGTACTCAAGCACAATGTATTAAAGATGTTTCTAAAGCTCAAGAGTGCCTCTTCTTTTAAGCATACTTCATTTTAGTGTCTGTTTATGTATGTTTATCTCCGTCTCTTTCTCAGTGTTTCACATGTGTGTTTTTTGGCAGACTGAAGTTTATGGAGTATGTCTGTATCATCGGTTTCACACAGAGCAAATGTGATTTATCGCAGACTAATCTACTTCACTCTGCACCTCATATTGGCCTTGTATGTGTGTGAGAGAGTGTGTGTGCGACTATGTTTTAATTATACCAACATAAGTCACTAAAAAAAGAGTTTCTAACACTTAATTTCACATTTCCTCCTCACTAATATGGCTCTGACCGTGACGACAGAATGCAGACACGTACACGCACAGTTATTGTTTTTCCACAAACATTCCAGATAAATTCTGATCTTGCTCCTGAAAGCAGATACATTCCACACAAAGACTTTAAGATCCATTGTTCAAGAATGAATGAGAGAGAGAGAGAGAGCAAAACCAAGAGAGACAAGGGAGAGGTGAAATGTTCTTGGTAGACAACCTGTCCCCTTTGCTTTGCTGTAAATCAACAGGAAAGCCTTCAAGGAGTTTAAAATCTATGGCGATATGAGACCATTATGCAATCACAGAGCTCAAATACCTTCATTGGTCTATAATATCTACCTGAAGAAGGCCTACCGGGAGAATATTTAAAGTAGAATAAGAAATAAACCCAAACAAAACGAACCCAAATGTTTACTTTTGATTGAGTACTTTTTTTACCTTACAAACTGTCTTATAAACTTACTTGTTTTGGGATCCACTAAAGAAAACAGATATGTTCTTTATTCTGAGTAGGATATGTGATTATTTGTGTGGTTCACTGGTAGTGTACATAGGAATTTACTTAATCTACTTACCTTAAAACTCTTTCCACCCCTCATTGACAAAAATCTCAATCTCAGTGTCAATGACAATCAATATATTTCGCTGTTATGCGGCTGGCGGCGCTATTACGCATCTTCTGAAAGAGCAGGGTGGGATTTCTCCGGATCAAAAACACAGCAGAAGAAAAAGCAGAAACATAGAAAATTGCTTAAATCGTAATTTAACGAGATCATCAACATTAAACCGCATATAAAGCAAAACTGTCTGACGTTACCGAATGAAATGTCCACCCAGGACGAGGAATATGACTGTGAAGCTTTTGGGGTGTTGATGGATGTCGATGATCATTGCGATCATCGTTCTGAATCCGAACAGAGTGTGCCTGTGCCGCGCAAGTCATGAAAAGTGACGTCAGGTGGTCGATCGCCCCCGGGTGGCTGGATGCAGTATAGCTCATAAACCATGTAATCGAGTTTTGTGAAATTGATCAAAAATGCTGGCGCTGTCTGGCAACATATTACCATCATATAGAATAAATACCTAAATATTAGAAACGTAATAGTGGGCTATACTTAGGGGTAACGGGGTTAGTTGTAACACGCATGGTTTAACACTTTCCACACATGCCAGCATGACAAAACTTAGTGTATTTACTAGTTGCCATATCAACATTATTTAGAGAAATTAAAAATAAAAATAAAAATCTTTGGAAGATATCACTGAACATTTAACCATAGCAAAAGTACATTTCTGAAGTAATTTTTCATCTCTGACAAATCTAATATTAGGCCTATTTTAATCTCATATCTGTTATTTAACAGTTGAGATAGTTCTTTAATGCTGACAGAAATTATTCATTAGTAGTATGTTTTGAACTATGCTGTACAGCTGTGTTATGCAGTCTCAAACTCAAACTCAAACTCAAAAAAAAAAAAAAAAAAATATATATATATATATATATATATATATATATATATATATATTAAATGGCATTATTTGAAAAAGTTAATTGTATTTTATTGAATAATATTATAGTTTGTCTTGTATATTTTTGATTATAGATCAGATAACATTTTAAGCTGTCATACACCTCAACAATTAACACACAAACCTAAATGGTGGTAGTCAACACATAAAATATCACTACACAGTACTTGACCAACTGTAATGACAAAACCACCTGAAACAACAGTATTAACGCTGCTTCAGAATTATTGTAAATATGAGTTTCCTCAAGTCGTATTTACCACTGGGAAGCCCATGTTCCAGAGTTGGGCGGGCCATAAACTTTAAAAATGGCGGAGGGGAGAATGATTGCTGCTGTTACTGCTATTCTTTATTCTTTTTCTCCACAACAGCTACATCGCCTTGTCGTTATATATTTACATACAGTAGCTATATGAATAATAATTTGAAGATTAGGGGAAAATGGGGTAAAATGAGCCGTTTTTACTTATGTGGTCCTTAAGATAAGAGAAAATAAGGCAGAAGTACAATGAAAGTATCTAAAGTAATTTCAGGATGTTTGCTATCATTTGAAATGATCAGAATATATCTATGACAAAGGGTTCTAAACATATAACTTCTTATTTAAAAAAAAAGTGTTCCTGTGGCTCAATTTACCCCAGGGATAGATGGGATGGTTAGTTAGGGATGGTTAGGTTCAATGAATGCCATTGAAACTAATACACATTCTAGTCAAAAGGGTCTTGGCATGGTAGTTTTTCTGCAATATTGAACATGTTAGGCCATTAGGGACTACAGGTATACAAATATATACCACAAATATATTTGATTAATCATCTTCTGGTTCTTATCAATTAAATAAACTCAAACTAAATTTCTTTTTTTTTTTTTTTTTTTTTTAAGAAAATGATAACCTAAACCAGTTGTGTAACATTACATTGAAATTATACCAGTTTATACTTCAGAGATTTAGCCTTATGGTGGGGTAAGATAAAACACTGGCTCAATTTACCCCACAATATTTGGCTCACTTTGCCCCATATCTGCCATTTTGGATAAAACTAGCTAGCTTACCAATTCAGGCTAATATTTAGCTAAATTATTTGATCTGTTATGCTAAAATTTTACTTTGACAAGCCAAGTTTTTAAAGTAAATGGGTGCCGTCACTCCTCTCATGTGCTTTTCATTTTCACAGTCTGGTAGAAATGATGGGTGGTTTCAAAATATATGGCCACATGACAATAAAAGTGTACAGTTGCCAAGATAAAGGGGGTGGGACAACTTACCCACTGGCTCATCTTACCCCACTGTTCCCTGTAGAGTTTACCCAGCGAAAAAAGCCTGTATTTGACCAAAATTCCAGAATTGTCCGCAAAATGACTATAGATAGCATGGTGAATGTTTATATTGTTGTCAATGAATGTGTGACGGTAAATATAATTAAGGCTTTGATAAGATTTTCCCAAAATTTGGCAAGAATATTCCTGTTCTTTCCGACAACAAAGCACTCGTATTCATGACTTAAGAGGTCATTGGACATTTCCAATAGCAAGTGAAGGCAGCATAAGTCATCCAATGGAAAACAATAATCATAACAGAAATCGCATAATTTATTCTTGCTGCAATGCATGTTGGGATCCCACAAACCAGTAACATATGAAATTGTTTCGCTTTTCTTAGAATGCGCTACTCAGATGTCCCATATACATAATATTTTGTACAATATTGATAAAAAAAGTTGTTTCCCCTTCTCTATCAAACTCTTTAATTTAATTTTAAAAGTATTTATAAAAATACTTCTATTTCACTTTAAAAAGAGTTTAGGCTGTCCAAACAGTAGCTGGGGAGACGCCAGAGTGTCACTCTTTGAGAAGTGACGAGGTCAAAGGTCATAAAGAAGTTAAACTGTTCTGGTATTTAGTTAAAGGGACTAAAAAAAAAAAGACATTTACCATTTAAAAAGCATTTTAAAATATAAAAAAAAAAATATATATATATATATATATATATATATATATATATATATATAAGGAATAAATAAATAAATTCTAATGCATGCACATTCATAATCAATAGGCCACTATAGTCCACTATAGCTTTCTATAAAAATAAATAATTCTAGCTAATCTGTTTAGCTCAGTAATCCTGCCCCCTGAACTGACCTCTGACCTTTAGTGAAGCGCTCATGGAAGACTGAGCAGTACTGATGTGAATAGTGAGTCAGAACAAAACTCGCCCACCCAAAAGAAGTCTCTGAATTCTGATGTAAATGTACAGTCAAAAATCTTAACACATAATGATCTTCTAGTGAGTTGTGAGATGAAACATGGCAGGATTTTTAACTTGCTGATTCTGAGAATTCAACAGACATTCAACATTTGGATAAACAAATAACAAATGAGCACTCAGCATTCAACAGAGGAGTATTTATTAAACTGATCAACAAGCTCTTAGCCAGCACATCTAAAGTGTAAAAATGCATTATTTTGTAAAAAGTTTGTGATAATGTAATATGAATATGATATACAGTATGTCACTGGGGTTTTGGCATATTTTATATTATTGCAGAAATGTTCTGATATCATAGCACAACTTCATAAATCAGTTTTATGTTATGATATATTTTATTTCCCTTTTTAGTATTAGTTTACCTATATGTCTCCCACACTTTAATGTTATTTTCAAATTATTTCTTACTCATAGAAGTGCTTAAAACCTCAAATACATTACATATTAGACTACTTTAATAAAACCTACCAGGTCTTTTCACAACCATTTATATATTTCAATATTTTCAGTTCAATTTATGTTTATTTGTGCACTTTTCCCAATACATATTGCTTCAACAGAAATGCGTGTTTCAAATTTTACAATCAAAATGCCAGAAATGATGAGTCATGGTAAACTAAAATATATTATTATATAATATTGCAGTTAAAATATAGGCTAACATTTGCGAGTTTACAATTGTTTTAAAACTTTTTAGTACAATATACACTACTTGCAACTAAAATATAAGTATACTATTTATATATACTTATATATACTACTTGCAAATGTTCGTTGAGAGAACATTTGCACTTGCTGATCACGTAAAACCTGACTCATGTAAGTGACTGACAGCAGAATGTCAGTTGAGATGCACATCGGGGTAACAGCTGTAGAGTCTGTGACTGTATACGAGGCAAATACCGTCAGTCTCAGAAGGTCTGGGGCAGGAGGTTATTTGAGGCTCAGTGTCACACAAATATGCACAGAGATAAACATACACACGCTCACAAACATCTGCGGAAGAGCGCACATATTCGCACACCCAAACCATACACAAGCCCACACACAATAGATCAGATCTTTATCTGTACCGGCAGCACACACTGTCTTCCTGTTATCTTTTTTTAAGGCCCTGTGGCTTGTGCTTGTGTGTAAGAGACTATTTGTATATGCTTGATTAAACAGCTTGAGTTGTCTTTGACTGGATGTCTTTCAATCATATCTCAGAAACCAGTTTAACAACCAGTGTAAACAATTACCATTAAAATCAAAGTGTTATGTCTTTATGTAACACTGCAGTGTTTGTTTATTCAAAATAACTTCCAGCAATAGCAAACCACAACCATCCAATCAATTCCCTATGGATAAAAGTCCCGCCCTTGTCTGGCTATCACCAGACCAAGCTCAATTTAAAGGGGTCATGAATTGAGAAATCAACTTTCCCTTGAGCTTTTGATATATGAAAGGTCATGGTAATATAAGAATATCCTGTAAGTTTCAGAGCTGAAAACGTCCTTGTTAGTCAAAGAAAAGCTTTTATTGACAGCTGGCTCAGCAAGCGATCGATCTCAGAATATGCCAGGCTGTGACGTCAGAGTGTGGTGAAACACCGCCTCAACATAAGATGCACAACGCCTGATTCTGTATCCACACCCACTGACTCGTGCCACTAACATAACACGGGCCTACATGGAGCAAAGCCGGATAGAATTTCTAAACATACAGCATAAGCTTCATTCGGATTCCAATATTATGAATGCATGGATGAACTTTATTTTAAAATGAATATCCAGCTCACATGGGGAAGACATTGCTCGTCTGTTCCTTCATTTAACCACGGATTTGTTTGTAAACAAGAGACTGGATTTGCAGACAGGATGAGATTACATGAATGAATGAAGCAACACACTAATGTGAGTAAAAATGTTTTTTATATGTGATAGTATTGCATTGTTACAGATCGTTTGATATAGATCTATTGATTATGTGTACGTGTCTAACTGAACATAAAAAATCCTTTATTTGTGGTGTTGTTGGTTCATTGCGATTCGGGATCAAACTCAGACATGTATGGGTCAGGGCTCACAAAGCCCAATGTCTTGGGGCTATGTGTTTTCCAGATGGGCTACCAAAACGTATCACCAGCCTGCTGACGGGCTATCTTAAATGGTGAAATAACATTCCTTTCTTGATGTGCGTTCACTCTCTTGACTTGATTTTTGAAGGAAAAATACAATCGCGGAAGTTTTGATCATGCAGTCTGCAACGTACTTGGCTTGTTGTGTGTGTGTGTGATGCACGGTTCGTGCTTATATCCAAAGATCGGGGGCGGCCAAGTAATAAAAATATAACATTCCAATCAATCGCGGGTGGATGAGAGCTAAATCATTGTGTTTGTTTGGTAAAGACATTTTGCGAGCCCTGTGAGAGAATCATTCCAGTTGCCATTTCTCCACACGCTTTCAAAACAATCCCTTGTGTACTCACGGGGGAGCTGAAGATCATTAAATATGCAAAACTGTTATCCAATACTAGCCATGGGCGTTTACTTCCAAGTCTACAGTGTGGCACGCCCATCAAAACCGAGTGTTTCTTGAGAGAGCCTCAAAACCAGGGTAGAAAATAGCCTATTACTTATTCATTATGATGTTTCTGAATGAAAAAACGCGAACATCATAAGTTGACCTCAGACAACAGTATAAAATTTTTTAAAAAGCCAGTTCATGACACCTTTAAGATTGAACATTGGTCTGGGGAGTCTGCTATGTAATTTCTACTGCACAAGAGGCGCGATCAACGAGCATAGTTCAAATGACTCTGTACGCAATTGGATAGTCCTTCAACCAATCAGACCACAAGAGGAGTGATCAACGAGCATAATTAAAATGACTCTGTATGCAATTGGATAGTCCTTCAACCAATCAGACCACAAGAGGTGTGATCAACGGGCAACGACCCATCGCTTCTCTATCCGTCATCATATTAAATCATATTAAGCATATGCAAAAGTGTAGCAGAAGCAGTAGAAATTAATGTTTACAGACTGAGTTGCAGGGCGAAATCAAATCGCTGACAGATCAGGCTGGGTTTACCCAGTCTAGTCCCGCCCTACATTTTTTGTTGTTTGTGAAGCTGTTTCACTCACATATACGTAACAATATAGGACAGAAAAGATTATCACAACTTCTGTTTCATGATGACTTTAAATCTCAAAAGTATCTTTTTTGCTTTTTTCACTTTCATACATGAAGGATGACCCGAAGTTTGTCTACACTGAGAAACAGCATGTTGCCTGAGATTTGTTCCAGTTACTCTAATTGAGTGTCTAATTTATGTTTTTAATCTTAAAAATCTTTGTCATCCTCCTACAAAACGCACCATATGACTCTACTTTATATTTCATGTCGTAGGAAGCCATATTATTGATAGTTTGAACAGACCAAAAGTTGCAATTTACAATATTGTTTATAATTGAAATATAAAGTAAAATTGATTAAATATATAAATATAATTTGCTCTAACAACAATAGAAGTTTATGGTAAGTATGTAAATTGTAAATTGTGAGTTTGGATGATTTTCGGTACAAGTTTTGCATCATGGACTTGTTATCAACATCTTTTCTTAGCTGTTAGCATGATTTTCTTAAGTTCTATTCATCAGTTCATTGAATTTCACACTCATTCTTAACATCAACAGGCCTGGACAGAGCATGACAATATCCAGACGTTATCTTACTGCCATTGAAAAGTGCTGTGGGTTTGTGGACAACTTGTGCGTGTCTGTTTATATGTGTGTTATGCTAGCAGGCTAATGGAGGCTAAATCATGCAGAGGGAGGGTGCAAACTCTTCTCTCTGTTAGCATACGTGAGATTTATCTGCTTTTAGTGCTTTAACTCTTGCAAACATGAACGTTGAGTGCCTGTACATCATGCTTTAGCAGCAATAATAATAACAAACTTTATAGCACCTTTGCTTAAGTGTGCTTAAAGGGAAATAAGTGTACTAGCAGAGAGGAATATACCTTCTCATCCTCTCTGTCTTAGGGGTATCTTTCAGTATGTGACCTTTTTGGTTGCCAAGTATTTAAGTGATTTTATTTGTAAATATCTTTGCTTTGGCTTCAGTAATAATTTCTAGTATAATTCTGAAGCACATGATATTTCAGTGATTGTTTTGCTCTGTTGGAAAAAATATATCTTCCTTTTGGAGTAATAAAAATGCATGAATGAAACTGTAGGAATCAAGAGAGTAAATTGATTAAATAATTTATCATTTATCATTTATATTTGCTAAGCAACAGTAAAATATAATTGAATTTAGTTCAAGTCGACGACATGCACTGTTTTAAAAACCCTGATAAAAGACATTATCCTTAAGTTTGCAGACATTACCTTTAACTCTTAAACACAACACTGCTAAAAACTGCCAAGAAAACAGAAAACATCTTTCCACATTTTTTCAGCATTGCTATTGTAAACTAAAACTAAAACTACTAAAATTGTTTTTGCTAATTGAAATAAAACTAATAATATATAAAATATAAATATTAGATTAAATAAGTACTAAACTGACTAAAACTATAACTATAAACTATAACTAGATAGAAATATAAAAACTAGCCTAATAAAAATGGAAATAACAATAGTGAAATAACAATATTTCTAAAACTTAAACTAAAATTAAAATGAAATATAAAAATAAAGGCTAATTCAAATATTGAAATACTATGATAGTATAGAAAAAAAAAGTATCATCTTCTGGACATATTTCAGACGCCAATATGTAAATTAATGTAAAATATTAAAATCCATGCCAAAAAATGCAGATAGTGCTAATAAATAGCACCATTAGTTGGTGTACTTCAGGTAAACATAAACATTTAAAATATTGAGTGAGGTACTTAACATAACAGTATAACTGTGTTTAACTTCCACTGAGAGGGAAGTTTATTCCAGGATTGAGTTGAATCTTAATGCACCAAAATGTCAAGCTCATCTAAGGTCATGACGTACAGTACAATGCCAACACTGAGCTGATCCACTTTACTAGCTCTCACTGTCTCTCTCCTCCCACAGGAATGCAGGGACACATAATTAATTGCATTAATTCAGCACATAAATTCCGGTTATCAAGGGAGCGAGTCAGATATGAAGTGAGGGAGTGCATCCATCTGTCCGGGTGGGCCGCCCGCAGCAGAGCAGGGCACCATCACAACCATTCACACACAGACCAAACAAACTGCATGATAGGGCCTTTTTTCATTGCTGATGGTCAAGCACACTGTACTGCTACAAACATTAATGGATTATTCATCATAGTTAGAGGTCAGGAGTCTGAAAAAAATACAGTCTTGTTGTTTTTAAAACAGGCCTTCAGAGATCCACCGTTTGGTTCCAGTAAAGTTAGCTGAAGACTGTAGATCTGTCAGTGCCCTTGAGAAAGAGCCTCTTGGCCACTTTATGCTCAGCGAAGAGGGGAATTTTAATCAGGATCCTTTAGTCCAGGAACATATTTGTCACCTTCCCAAAAACAAATACAAACAACACGACTCCCTTGAGTAACAACTCAATAAATTTTCCTCCCATTTCAGGAACACCAAAGACCTCCAACTGCCAGTGGAACTTAATGCGGTGATAGGGAATAAATGGACTTCTGGGACGTCCCACTTTAGCATTTACAGGGCCGTGGGACTGCATCAGGCTGGCCTGAGATTCGTGATATAGTTTATTGAACACTACAGTTCAAAGTTCGGGATTGGTTTTTGAAAGAAGTCTTTAGGCTCACCAAGGCTGCATTTATTTGGTCAAAGATAGGGGAGCCATTTTTGGGTGAACTAACCCTTTAAGTGCTGGTTAATATTGTTTGTGGAAAGCATGATACTTTTTTTTTTTTTTTTTTTTTTTTTTGATGAATAGAATCCAAGACTATTTATTTGATTTGACTTAATATTTAATAATAATTTTTGATTGGTAGTGTGTGTAAATTGTGCCTCAGCCAAATCCAATCATAAACAAGCCAAAATAAAACTGAAATGCAGTTGGCAGATACTGTAAGTACAGAAGTGAAGTTTTCTGGGCAAACAGGGTGGGAATAAGCCACCAGGAAAAACACACCATTATTAATGCACTGTGTTGAAAACAAGTATTCCTGTAGCTCAGCTGCTATGCATGGTGCTAGGAACCTCCAGTTCATGGCTTCGATTCCCAGGAAAAGCACTGTAAGACTCTTTGAATAATTGTCTGCAAATGAGTTAAAGGCTATGCACAACATATGAAGCACATGTGAGGATCTAAATAGATTTGTATTTGCTTTTTAACTAAAGATATTGGAAATAACACAACAATTACACAACTAATTGAAAAAAAAAAAAAAACTTAATGAGACAATGTATTACACCTTAATGGTTAGTGTTTAAATTTTATTCTTAATATAAAAAGAGTGCAAATTCTGCACAATCTGCAAGGTTTAGTAAAGATCCAAAACAGACCCTCGGTACATGAACATCCACATTTTGGTCTTCTGGTGTTGTAAGACTATGCAACACTGGGCCTGCTGTAAACAGAACAGATTTACAAAAGAATAAATAATATTAATGAATAAAACTCTTGCTGCTTTGTGTTATAATGTAGCACCTTTACACTCTTAGAGGTATGAGGAATTAAGTGAGACAGAAATGCATTCCCTTGCTTTATCCTGTGTGAATTTCCAGTGTTAAGAATCGCTCAAATAATAACAAATGGTACTGCAAACAACTTGATAGGCAATATATTAAAATACAAAGTTGTTCAAGCATTCTCTGTCTCTGTATGTTTTAGGTAAAAGCACATAGTTTGAAATATGGCATAACATAGCATGTTTTGATTGCATATCTGGAGATAATGTGCTCTTTATTTTTTAAATGTATTTTTTTAAATACTGGACCAGTGGAAAAAAACTATGATTGGTTTATCAGCTTATAAATTCAAGTCTCAGTTTCAGCACAACATAACTGAACATGGCAACCGCTTTTTGGGTGATTCAAAAAGAAAGGTGAGATGTAGCACAGATGCAACTTCTGGTTTGTCTCTTAAGGTAAGTGAACATGGGAAAATATAGTCTTTTCAGGTCATTCTGTTCCACCTTTTACTAGTTCTACTGCATACTGACCCAGTATCATACTATTACTCAGTTTCTGACAAGTGTTCAAAAGATGTTTCATGCTTCTGATGTTCTGAACTTCCTGATTTACATGGTTCTCAAGTCCCACTTCTAGTATTTTTGGAGCTAGAAGGCTGAATGTCAATTTAAAGAGCCAACTGGAGCATGGGAAATCTTCAGCAGGTGCAAGAGAACCTGCAACAATCCTCCATGCAAGCAACTTCTGTGTCAGGATTGTCCTTTTCCTCATGACTTTGAGCAGAGAAGGAGAACTGCAGGTTGTGAGAGGTGAGCTGGAGATGTTTTTTGAAAAGTGATTAGTGCCGCAACTCTTAATGTCCCTGGACACACTGGTTACATAAATAAGAATTCATATGGGTGAAATTGCATCCATTTGAACATATATCTGCGAGAGAGCGAACAAAAAATATATAGTCAGGATACCGCATTAAATGCTGTTATCATTATAAACCATTTTTACTATATATTAAAGGTGCACTATGTAACTTTTCCATCCGCTAGAGGTCATCCATTTAAAACAAAGGCGTAGTTTGATGACGCCAAGTTTGAGCGCAGAATCTTGGGACATGTGGTCTTTCACCTCACAGCCGGTGGAAAAGAATCAGGATAGGACTCGGGCAGAAGTCAAGTTCATGGATGTGATTATTAACGTTACTGTAGTGTGAAGCAGAGCAGGACCGAGTGTTGAGGGAGCTGAGCAAGGCTGCTGGAGCTATTGTTAATAAGATGAGCATAGCAACGCCTCGCGAGCAGCGGGACTTTTATTATGCCACAGTCGCTAGCGCCATTTCCGCTTTTCCGGTCATGAGTATGAGGTAATGCAGCTCTGTTTATCATATCAGATACATTTGAGTGTGTTGAAAATGATGTTATGACGTTACTCTGACGGCTGCTATGACACTTGTTGCACTCTGCAGAAAGAGTAAAGCATTTCTGCTAAATAAAACAGATATGACGCCATTGACAGGCGACACCCTCACACGTCCCGGTTCCTTGGTTAAAATAGCAGTTTTCTCACGATTTACAAATAGTTGGAAACATTTGGGATATTGTAAGTACTCAGTTGAACAAAATATATAACACTGGCCTGGTGGTTTTTGGATATTTTACAGAAAAAATGTTACATAGTGCACCTTTATATCTAAAGAGATATTATTTTAGGATTTTGCTAATCTGCGCATTTTACCTGTGTATGTTTGTGTTACATAAGGAGGGCTCTCATGGCAGATTTGCTGATACGATTACGTTGTTTTCTCCTCCTTTTTGGGGGGTGAGGAGGTGGCCTGTGAGGTTTGTGTGGAGAGAGATGTTGCAGAGGAGGAGATGTAGTTCCTGTTTGCAAAAAAAAAAAAAAAAAAATTTAATTATTCAGCTATATTCTATTCTGATTTTGCAGTGTTGTGCTGTACTGTGTTGTATCGAATCCAATCACATTAACTTTATTATTCTGCACAATAATCAGTTAAGCATTTGATATACACCAATCAGGCATAAAATTATGACTAATACTGTTTTGGTCCCCCTTTTGCTGCCAAAACAGCCCTGACCCGTTGAGGCATGGACTCCACTAGACCTCTGAAGGTGTGCTGTGGTATCTGGCACCAAGATGTTAGCAGCAGATCCTTTAACTTTTTACACCCCAATTTGGCCCTTGTCAAAGTCACTCAAATTCTTACGTTTTCCCATTTTTCCTGCTTCTAACACATCAAATTTGAGGACAAAATTTTCACTTGCTGCCTAATATATCCCACCCACTAATAGATGCCATGATGAAGAGATAGTCAGTGTTATTCATAATGTTATGCCTGGTTGGTGTATGCTATCCAGGCTGCACTGAACATGTTTATGTAGACATATGCAAGTGTTTCTGTGCCTGGTGTGTAGGTGTCTGGTAGAATATTCAATGTCAACAGAGAAATTCATAGGCATTGAGTGACAGCAGAAACAAACTGAACATAGTTCAAATATGCCTATCTATCTATCTATCTATCTATCTATCTATCTATCTATCTATCTATCTATCTATCTATCTATCTATCTATCTATCTATCTATCTATCTATCTATCTATCTATCTATCTATCTATCTATCTGTCTGTCTGTCTGTCTGTCTGTCTGTCTGTCTGTCTGTCTGTCTGTCTGTCTGTCTGTCTGTCTGTCTGTCTGTCTGTCTGTCTGTCTGTCTATCTATCTATCTATCTATCTATCTATCTATCTATCTATCACAACATTTTATTTTTTTAATTTATGTGGTTCAGATACAATAATATTTTGAGTTTCTATTTATTAAACCCATTTCCTTCATTGTATTAACTCAATTTTTTTATTTCAATGAACTCAACATTTTAAGGCAACCAGGTTACTTACTTTTAGTTACTTTAGTTAAACCAACAATATTTTTTACAGTGTAGTTCAGCTGACTATGGCTAATTTCTACCAGACAATGATAAAACATGAATGAATGGAAAAACCTCATTATCTGTTTGTTTGTGTGTTTTGATATTTTACCTGTCCGTTGTGTGGTTGTATAACTGTGTTGTTGTTTATGATGGAGCTGCTGTAGTTTTTCATCCGGCTGTATATTTGTCTGTTGTACTTTGAAGTGATGTTTGTGTTTCTGCTCTTCTAGGAGTTTGTGCTGTAGCAAATCTTCCACCTCGTCCTCCTTGGCCTCTCTGTTCATTTGTCTCTGCTCTCGCTCCTCCTCCTTCGCCTCTATGTCTGTAGTCTCACCTCTCACTTTCTGACCGTTCTCCTCTACATCTCCCAGATTCTGACGGTCTGTTCCTGTGGCATTGAAAGCAAGTTGGTCTGTCTGATTGGTTGTTCGCAATTGTTCAATTTCTTGCGTGAGATTTGACTGGTGCTTAAAAGTCTGATTGGTTAATTCCAATGGCCCCATATTATATTCAGATGTGTTATTGGTTGTACTTTGGTTGGCATTACTCTGTGATTCGAATTGCGTAACGTTTTGCAGTGATGAATCAGTTTCTTCCTGCTCGGTATGATTTGGCAGTGGAGCCGTCGTTCCCTGTGTTGACGTGCCATTCACGTTGCCGGGTTTCCTTCCATCTGCAGGGTGACGGTGATGACCTTTGCCCCCTCCATACTGCGTCCCGTTCCGATCCCAGCCATCACGGCCGAAATGGAAAGTGTCTGGTGCTCCCGATTCAGAGAACCTCTCTTTGGGCAGCCAGCTGTGGCTGAGCAGGTCCTCCAGGCTTAACCTCTGGTTGTGTTTGAGTTCATCTCTGCGATGGAGCTCCTCTTTGGGTCGAGATTTCCCCGCACGATCCCGTGCATCCTGTTTTTGGCTGGATGATTTCCGGCGCTGGGAGGGCCGCGGAGCCGGCTGACAGCGACACTCTACGTGGTCGAGAACGGAGACGACGGCCTTATCGTAGAGCGGCCGCTTGTTCACGTACTGTATCTTCATCACCTAAGGATGAAGAGAAGAGAAAAAGTGAAAATGGTGCATATGCACTCACAGAAAAAAAGTACAAAAGCTGTCACTGGGGTATCAGTTTTTTAAAATGTACACCTTTGTACCTTGTTTACCCCTTAAAGAGTGCATATTAGAATCTTAAAGGTACATATTAGCACCTAAAGTGTAATATGACCTAAATGGTACATATTAGTACCTCCCCAGTGACAGCTTTTGCACTTTTTTTTCTGAGAGTGTATAGAATAGTAATAGGGGTGTAATAATATATTGTGTCAACATTATATCGTAATACAGAAATTTAACAGTATGTTTTTTGGATAGCAACAATTGTTACATGAGTGTATTGTGTACGCACTTGAAAAGTGTGTGTGTGTGTGTACCTGTAGGTATCGTGTGTGTGTAAGTACAGGAACACACTGCAGGCTCTTGGTGTTACAGCAGCCCGAGCATCTCTGCACCTCCACGCATGGAGGCCACAACAGGAAATTTGCATTGCTACGGTCCAACATGGAGCGTGTGACCTCGATGACCTCGGTCCTGACCTTACAGATGGCTTGCTGAGCAGGCTGAGCATCTGCAGACAAACACAGAAACACATAAATACAAAACGTATAGCAATAAGACTCGCCTGGCGTCAAGGGCCTTTTGATCTCTCCCAACTCAAAAAAACTTTAGGGGTTACACCCCTAGTATTTTACAAGTGCCATGGGATTTTTAATGACCACAGAGAATCAGGACCTCGGTTTAACGTCTCATCCGAAGGACGGTGCTTGTTACAGTATAGTGTCCCCATCACTATACTGGGGAGTTAGGACCCACACAGACCATAGGGTGAACACCCCCTGTTGGCCTCACTAACACCTCTACCAGCAACAACCTAGTTTTCCCAGGAGGTCTCCCATCCAGGTACTGACCATGCTCAACCCTGCTTAACTTCAGTGGGCAACCAGTCTTGGAATACAGGGTAATATGGCTGTGGTTTTCAATGAGCTTTCAGACATTTAAGGGTAATCATTCCCAATTTTGATAGGCGTTTAATTCTTGGGGATTTCAACGTACATGTGTATTGTGTGGCTAATTCTTTAGCCAAATAATTTTTTAGCTTTATTGACTCTTTTGACCTGCTACAGCTAGTGAATCTTAATAAGACAATTTTGACAATTTTAGGTCAGTCTCCAACCTTTCTTTTATGTCCAAAATCTTGGAGAAAAGCTTTCTGAGTGAAAACAAGATTTTTGAAGTTTTCCAATCAGGTTTTAGAAAACACAACTCCACAGAAACAGCATTGGAAAAAAAAAGTTCTAAACAATATACTAATGACTGTCGATTTCGGCGAGTCTGCTGTGTTAGTGCTTGTTAGATTTCAGTGCAGCGTTTTAACACAGTTGACCACGCTCTTCTCATCTCATGTTTGGAGCACTGTGAGGGCATTCAGGGAATGCTCTTGCTCTTAAATAATTTCAATCTTATTTTAAATAATAGAAGCTTTTTACTTGTGGTGTTTCCCAAGGCTCTATTCTTGTTCTGATTTCACTCTCCTTGTATATGCTTCCTTTGGGGTCGATTTTTAAGAAATGCGGTATCTCTTTTCAATGTTATGCTGACGATACCCAAATCCATCCAAGAATGGTTTGGATACTTTGTTGGCTTGTCTAGCTGATGTAAAGGCCTGGATGTTCTTAATTTTTTTTTTTTTTTTTTTTTACCTCAATGAAGGCAAAACTGAGATTATAATTCTTGAATCTTTAGAAGCTGTTAATGTACCTTGTTTAAACTTTGGCCATTTGTCTCCATGTGTTAAACCATTAGTGAAGAATTTGGGTGTGTTCTTTGATAGTGCTCTTAAATTTGTAAAATTTAAATTTTTTCACCTTTGAGTCCTAGCTAAGGTAAAATCATTTCTTTCTTTTATAGACTTTGAAAGGGTGATCCATGCTTTTATTTTGACAAAGCTTGATTATTGTAATTCCCTTTATATGGGTATTAACCAAGCATCTCTTACCCGTCTGCAAATGGTTCAAATTGGAACTGCTATAGGCTGCTAACTGGTGCACGGAAACAAGACCACATTACTCTGGTTTGGCTTTCCATTCGCTACAGAATTGATTGTTGTTACTGTTTTTTTTTTTTTTTTTTTATATATTTTAATGGATTAGCACCTGCATACATTTCTGATTTACTATCTGTACACAATCCAGTAATATCTCTAATGTCATCCAACCAGAGACTGCTAAACATTCCTCGGGCTAGGTTAAAATTGAGAGGTGATTGTGCTGTTTTTCTTTTGCTGTCGCTGCACCGAAACTTTGGAACGGGCCTGTTTTTTATTAGAATTGCCCCTACACTACATGATTTTTGAAGTAAAACTCAAAACATATCTATTTTCTCTGGCTTTTAATCATAGCTCATTTGTGTATTTTCTGGTCTTACCTGTGTTTGTAAACTGTTATGTTGTATATGGTTTTAATGTTAATGGTCTTTTAATATATTGTACAGTACCTTGGTCAACAATCATTGTTTATCCATTTTTTAATTTTGTTGTTTAATCAATTTATTTGGTGCCATATAAATAAAGTAGGCATTGACATTATGGGGCCTCTGTATTTATAAAACCCTGCATATAGCTCTGTCTGGTAATAATGATGATGAGTGAATTTGCTGATTTTGGAAGGTTATTGTGATGACCATTATTTAATGCTTAATGCTAAAGCTTTATTTGTGTGTCATATACTGACACACAATATAATAGTTCATAAAATTAAGCCATTAAAGTATAGGTTTAGAATATAGGCTATGAGAAAATAACTAATGTTAATGCTGAAAAGCGTAATTTCTGTGCGCCCCTTTTGATAAATCCACACTTTTAGGGGGAATGAACTTACAAAAGGTATATTTATGTATATCAATGTATTTATGTATATCAAATGTATATTTATGTAGTTTCTGCATATTAAGATAGGACAGAAAAGGTATTTTAACACTGAACAAAAATATACATTTAACAAATAACAACAACATAAAGGAGAATAAAACAGATGATACAGCAACAAGCAAGAAAAGAGAAGAACTAACCCAGAAGACTCCGTGGAAGACGGTTGCTGGTGTCGTTTTCATGATGACTGCCTGGCTCAACCTCTGGGGAACAAATAACAGCAACTTTAAAACATGATCAGGTAGAAAAATAGCGGTGAATATGCATGAAATCATTTAATGGCAGACCTTTGTAAGAAATCGCAACTTGTTTCTATTTTCTATCGGGATGAGAGTATCAGTAAAAGAGGACTGGCACATCACACAATACATAGGTTAAGTTTTTTTCTTATGGTTTTGGATGGGCTCTTTGTACAGTACATGATACTTTGTCACATGAAGCTAAAGCACTTAAGTAACTCTGCATAAGAGTGTCTACTTAATGCCTTAAATCTAAATGAGGACAACATACAGTTCAAAGTCAAAGACAAAAAGTTGCTTTGTAATAAGTATTCAAATTGCATACTATATATCAAGTGTGTGAAACTGGTGTGTTGTAGCCCAGAGTCATAATTAACATTTTTATTAAAGGGAAATAATTGCCTCGAGGAATAGCATTTTGAAGCTTTATCAAAAAAACACTTCAAATTAGCTCCATATTCAATAGCATGCACCTCTAAAACACCAAATACATTTGACAGCTACAGCACAGGTCACTACAGTCTAGAGAGTCACTAAACCCATAAATATAGGCACTTTTTATCCTCGCACTTTAAATGTCTGTCTGTACCATCTTTCTGTGCTGAAGAAGAAAGATTAATGCACAAGACATGCGTCTCTGTGAGATTTCCAGTATGTGAGCCGATTCAAAGAGGGCAGATTTACCTATGGATTCAGAGAATAGTAGAAACTGCAGGTCCTGAATAGAAGACACAGATCCACCCTTCACCAACTCAACCACAGCGGCCGGGAGAGGATCGGCCTAAAAGAGAGAGGAAAAGGAACTGAAGAGTTAAAAATAAATATTCTGTTTTTAATGACAAAAACATTAAGCAGCACAACTGTTTTCAACATTGATAAGAAATGTTTCTTGAGTACCAAATCATCATATTAGAATGATTTATGAAGGATCATGACACTGAAGGCTGGAGTAATAAAAAAACAGTATTTTTAAATTGGAATAATATTTCACAATATTACTGCTTTTACTGTAGTTTTAATCAAATAAATATAGCCTTGGTGAGCATAAGAGACTTGTTTCAAAAGCATTATGGGCCCTATTTTAACGATCTAAGCGCATGGTCTGAAGCACGTGGCGTACGAATCCACTTTTGCTAATTAAATGACTGAAAAAAAAAGGTCAGTGCGCCCGGCACATGGTCTAAAAGGGTTGTTCCTTGTCTCTTAATGAGTCATGGGTGTTTTGGGTGTAACGTGCAATAAACCAATCAGAGTCTCATCTCCCATTCCCTTTAAAAGCCAGTTGCGTTTGCACCATGGCGGATTCGCTTTACATGGCAGAATTTACGGAACGCTTCTCCAAAGAGGAATCCTTGTATTGTTAATATTTAAAATGTTTGTGTGCCCTGTGTGTGTTTAAACAACGTAGCGCTGGACATGAAAATGATAATTGCGTCGGGCTGAAACTAGCAAAAAACACTTGCGTTGCGCCCTGGTGTTGCATAGAGCCGAGTGTATGATAGGGCCTAAAATCTTACAGACTCCAAACTTTTGAACGGTACTATATGTAAAAAAGAAATAAATAATATACTATCAATTAACCCAGAGAGTCATAATGACCTATGGATTTTTATTGTTTTTGTTGTTATCCTCCATGATATACAAAAATAAATAAATGTATATGCAAAACTAAATTAATAATTTAAATAAAAGATATATATATGGATAATTATACTAAATATAAAACACAGTTTTAAAATACAATAATATAATATCTAATCAGTTGACTACAACAAGGGTCAATTGTACAGTTTAACAACATTTGAACACAGAATTCTGAATGACCAATCAGAATCAAGTGCATAAATAAATGAACGTGAATGTGGTGTGTGTTTGAGTGTGTGACAGTGAGACAGAGCATTATGGACGCTGGTTTGTCTCAGGGTGTTAATGCAGGTCTTGGGGACACAATAGCCCTGTTCATACAGCATGTCCAGACAGGGGCCACTGACCCTCGTCTCCTCCGTCTCATCTGGCAGCATTTATGCAGGACACAGGAAAGAGGGCAGAGAGGAAGTGGGGGATGGAGAGATGGAGAAAAGGTGAGTTTGCGGAGGAGAAAGAGAGAGATGGATGAGGGAGGCTACCGGAAGGATGGAGTATTTCAGTAATCAGCGTGATAAGGGAAATCAGTCACATTACTGGCTGGTGATTCAGACCGTTTTGCATGGGCAGAACAAATGCAGGAATACAAGCATGCCAAAAGTTAAGAAACATCCTAAATTTGCCGCACCTCTTGCGGTATGCACTTCTGTGCGGTATGCACAGAAATAGATGCATGGTGAATCACTGGTGTATTTTACACTCTTGGGAGCTTTGTGATCCTGTTTTGTCCAAATGCATAAATCTTGTGAATCATCAGTTTTCCATTGATTAATTTCTTTGCGACATTCTCTCAAGCGCTCTATCATCCAGTTGTGCATGCATGGATTTCTGCCAATACCACAGCATGATTTCAATTCACTGCACAGCAGGACATAAATAACCAGGTAAACGTTGTTTGAACTTTGATGAAATGTTGTCACACTATCGTTCAAAAGTTTAGGGTTGGTACGATTTTGTAAAATGTCTTTAAAAAAGACGGTGATACATTTTATCCAGGATTCTTTGATGAAAAGAAAGACCAAATGAAAACAGCATTCATTTGAAACTGAAAATCTTTTCTAAAACAGTAAGTCTTTACTGTGAACTTCGATTAATTTGTTCCCAAACTTTTGAATGGTATTGTATGCTTGGACTTACACCTTAACACACACTAATTCACACCTATATGATTCATAGACATACATCACACAAACACACTAAAATGCTTTATGGTGACCCAATGTAAATATATAGCATAACACAGACAAAACACACACGCACACACACGTACAGACAACAGATGGGATACAAAATGACCACACACAGATAGAATAGAATAGAATAGAATAGAATAGAATAGAATAGAATAGAATAGAATAGAATAGAATAGAATAGAATAGAATAGAATAGAATAGAATAGAATAGAATAGAATAGAATAAGAGGAAATGAGGTTGCTGTTTTAAAGCTCAGGAGATTTAATCTTGCTCTCATTTATGTATCACCTTCGTCTCAAACAAAATTGTTGACATACACTGGACAGAAACGTTGGTTTTGGTAAACGTCTATCATATTCAGATTTCTGACTTTGGTGACAGCAAATCTTAGCTATAAAACAGTTTGAGATATTATTGAGATATAAAACAGACTTAATCTGATTGCATCATGAGATATTAAAAGATTTAATTTGTACTTTTCTTTCCTAATGGAGAAGACTCAACTGATTCACTCCATAAAAACAACAAAAAGTTGCAGATTTAATTAAAATACTGCAAACAATTACAATATTTAAAAAGAATTTAATAATCATTTAAAATTATTTATTATATCATGAACAATAATATAATAAATCTGAATATCGAGAAAAAAAGGAAAAAAGAAAATGAAGATACTGACACTTGCCGCATCCGAACAAACCAATGGATTGAAGTGGGAGGGCGGAGTGTCACCAGAGCTGAACGACACAACCCCTGAGCCCTGCTGCTATCATCACAGAGTGAAGGACAGACCCAGAGCATTCTGGGATTGTGGAGGAGTGGTGGAATGCACAGGCAATGTTGGGGAGTAATGATACATAATTGCACATCTGCTGACAATGCTGTCTCTCACACACACGCACACGCACACACACACACACACACACACACACACACACACACACACACACACACACACACACACACACACACACGCACACACACACACGCACACACACATGCCCATATCATCTACTAACACATGCAAATATGCACAACCATCAGTTTGTGTAGCTGCAAGAAATAATATTGCATGTCTGTGTGTTTTTATTTTTATCTATAAATTAAAACATATAATCAAGTGAATATGTCGTACTTATCTAATTTTTACCTTGCTGGATTTTTCCATCCAAATCACACATCATAAAGAGATGAAAAATGATGTTCTTACATGGGGAACTTCCGAAAAAGCACATCTTAAAGTTGAGAGAGATCATAATCACAGCTTTTATATAAGTTTTGATCTTGCATTTCCATTCAAGGAATTACATTTTAAGCATTCAGATTTTTTTAAACACCCTTCCATGAGGTGGAAAAGGTGCATGATTTAGAGATGTCATGTCTTAAATGAACTAGATATGAATTAAATCTCTTATGATATGTCTCCCTCTGACTTCTAGTAGGTTTGGGTTCACAGAAATGTCATATTTTGATTGAGTGCCTAATGCAACACAACTGTGATGGTCAACGGAAGGGCAAACACATTAGAACCTGCAGATCTCGGGTGCCAATGTCAACAATCCTTGGTGCACCAGTCAGGATTACAAGTTCCTGGAGCCTTCGGGCATCAGATCATTGATACATTTAATAGAATCAACCATGGGGAATTCTTCATGTGATTCTCCATGGGTGATTTATGATGTTGTGGGCTGCCACTGGTTACACTGCAGAACTACAGCATAAGTTCATGTGGCAGTAACAATATTCAAAGAGGCTTTGAAGCACTGGGAAGAACAATCTGTACACAAAAAAAGGCCTATACACATGCGCAATTCACAAACAACTGACAAAAAGAACTGTTCACCCAAAATGTGCATCATGCCAAATAGGGCTACACAATATATCAAAATGATCAAAATATTGCACATATCGCGATATAGCCTATCTGAATGATTTTAAAGTTGCGAAAAGTCAAAGTTTTAGGTTGACGCATATAGAAGAGAATAGACTGGGCACGCGATAGTTACTTAATGTTAAAAAGAGTTATTAAGCTGCGGAAAACATCTCAATGCAACTCGTTTGACACACACCCGAAGCGCACACGCAGAAAGCCACCTCTCTGACAGTGTGCATTTTTCTTCAATATCGTGCAGCCCTAATGCCAAATCTGTATGCTGTTATTTCTTCCATGTAACACAAAAGGAGATAGAATGTTTATGGAGTTCTGCCAAATCTACAAAGTGTACAAAAAACCTTAATAAAAGTATTCCATAAGACTCTTGTTTAATATTCTGAAGACATTCAGATTGAAATTATTCCCTAGAAATCATTTTCCTCATTCTTCAGATTTAAAATAAATCTGCCCGAAACGTCACGTTTGATGTCATTGACAATGTCTGTTTCCATTGGTCAATGAGTCATAACAAACTGTGCAACAGTTCTGCTATCTCAAATCTATAATGAAGTTTAAGAGTTGCAGTGGAGGGAAGATTTTCAATATGGTTAAAGTATGCAGACGCATCTTGCCCGTTTTAATAACGTTTATGCAAATTGTTGCTTCTGACATGGGTTGCTTTAGAACATGGCTAGCCAGTTCAAATTTTTGACATTGAAAATGTGAAGAGCTACATCAGAGGGGAACATTTTCTGGGATTAAGACTTGCATTTGGGCTTGTATCCCAAACAAATCTATCATATGGCATGAGTTGTATGGAACTCTTTTGCCTGTCATTTTTGGGGCTTGACAGATGTGGTCACCATCAACTCTTATGGAGAACAAAAAAAAATGTAGTTTGGACAAACATGAGAGTGAGTAAATAATGCCAGATTATTTATTTTGGATGTATATCCTTATCGCTCTATAAAACATGTCATTAGGCTATCAAAAAATTATTGTTTTAATTATGGAAAAAATAAAAATAGCCTACGTGTATTGTTAAAGAATTAGGATTTAAGAATGCATCAGGGACCAATGAACTCTACCAGGCCAGATAGCAGTTTGAGATTCATTAGAATGTCCATTGAGTCTCTCTTACCTCCGCACTGCCAAACCGCAGACACGCCGCCGCAAGTACCGCGAGAAGTAGCGGGATCCGCGATCTCATCTTGCTGCCGTGCCGCTGCGGGGCTCCACGGGACAGCGCGCATTTAGAGAGACGCGCACGAGACGCTCAGCACTGGGCTCCGACTCGCAAGCAAATATCGGGTTAATTAAGCAGCAGTTTGAGTCCCTCAGCGGCTCTGCAGGCTCGACATTCCTCTCAGTGCGCAAACATTCAAATTGCCCTCCACGGCAGAATGAGTCTCTTTTCTGAGGAGCAAGTGGCCCATTTGAAGTCCTTTGAAAGGCAGTTTGCGGATTAAAGTGAAGAGTTTTTTTTTGTTTTGTTTTTTCTTTTCCTTTTTCTCCAGGCGAAGCACCAAAATTCCGGATTCCTCAGCTGGTGGTTATTTAATCATTCATTTACATGGTCCAGACCTTAATATTATCTGAGAAAACGGTCATCTAAAATATCTGTTCAGTCATGGTCAAAAAAAAATAATAATAATAAAAAAAAGTAATTAAATTAATATAAAATGTTTTATCAGTCGAACAGGACTTTTTTCAAATAATAATAAAAAAACGTATTTATAATATAAAGTAGTAGCCTACGCGTGCGATCATTTTGTTTGTTACAAAATTACCACTATTAACTCCACATCACCGTTGATTAAGTATAAAAAGTTATATAAAAAGTCTTTCCAATCCAAGATGTTCCATGGGAGATACTCGAGGGTCCAATCGTCTTCGCATTGCCCCTAATGAAAGCGACATTAATGGAAGTTAAATTAAAACTCTTGGTCTTGCAGTTTTCTTATCAATGTCTAGCGCGTGCACGGCCCCGCGCGAGCTGTCTGTGCGGTGTTGATTATGGGACTGTGGCTCTGAGGAGGATTTCAGGGGTCTGTATGTGGACTCTTATCTTACCCTCCCCTTAAAGGCAGGGCTGCACAAACTGAGAAAGAGAGAGAGAGGATGGGAGGTGGGTGAGGAGCTCAGTCGAGGTGCTGAAGTCTTGTTGCTGGAGCACATGATTAGCCTAATGCATGAGAACAAATAGAACATTTGATTATGTTTTCCATTAATACCACTGAAAATATAATACACTGATATACAATTTACTCGCCCTCATGTTGTTCCCTTGGCTTGCTTTCTTCTGTGGAAAACTCTTTTCTATAAGCATTCAGCCATCCCATGCCACATCCACTATACTCCAAGTGTAACGGCATTCAGTAGACCTATTTTATGTCATGTATTAAAAATCTAGCTCACAAATTTCATTTGCATATTTACAGTATATTCAAACATGCAACTGTCATCAATAGCAATGCCATTACTTATTTCATGTCAGATTACACTTCATACATACATTTATATGTGTGGATGATGATGCAAGAAACTTTCAGTTGCATCTTTTGAAAAAAAAAAAAAAAACATGCGTAAAGAATGGGGGGAAATGACATAACATGCATGAATAAGTTAATGTTTTATTAGCAAAGAATGAATGGGATGGTGGCTGACATATTCTCTCCAGCCAGGGCACTTTTTAATGTTTTCACAGCATTGCCCATGGTGATGGAATCAAAAGGTGCATCTAAATACCAAAACTCTTCAAAGCTATTTTAAATCTTATGACCTTTCAGATTTGCACAATGGCGGTCCGAGTTATGAAACCAAGAGGTCAGCAGCCTAAAATGAACGTGACAGGAACAGCTCTGTTATACATACATTTATGTAAATCTTCATGCATTAGTTAGATGAATCATTTTTTTCCCACTATAAAGAAGTAAAGAACCTTTCACCCTTAAAAATAAAGATTCCAAAAGAGGGATTTTGCAGTGATGCGATGGTTCCATGAAGAACCTTTTGGAACATATACACTGGACATAAGGAGTGGAAAAGGGTTCTTTAGATTATTTAAATGCTCTTCACACTAAGAAAAATATTTGAAGAACTGTTCACTGAAAGGGTTGTTGGGGAACCCCAAAAAAAAGCATTCTTTTGAAACCTTTATTTTCAAGAGTGTAAAGAACCTTTTGTCCAGTGGAAAGGTTCCATGGATGTTGAAGGTTCTCCGTGGAACCATAGATGCCAATAAAGAACCCTTTTGTACAATGGAAAGGTTTCACGGATGTTAACGGTTCTTTATGGAAATGGCAATAAAGAAGTTTTATTATTAAGAGTGTGGTGCGAATATCTTGAGGTGAGGATCTTGAAAGCCTGACATATACTTTTTAAATTATCGTTTTAATGTGAAAATGCATCAAAACAAACTAATTTATCTCAGATTTAAGAAAATATGGTCTGTGATCAAAATCATGTTGCTCCAACTCATCCATTTAAAATATATAAATAAAATTATAGTTTTCTTACAAAATTCTATACACTGATCGGGCATAACATTATGAACATTATGAGGTAAAGTGAATAACACTGACGATCTCTTCATCACGGCACATGTTAGTGGGTGGGATATATTAGGCAGCAAGTGAACATTTTGTCCTCAAAGTTGAAAGTTGAAAAGCAGGAAAAATGGGCAAGCGTAAGGATTTGAGCGAGTTTGACAAGGGCCAAATTGTGATGCTAGACGACTGGGTCAGAGCATCTCTAAAACCGCAGCTCTTGTGGGGTGTTCCGGTCTGCAGCGGTCAGTATCTATCAAAAGTGCTCCAAGGAAGGAACAGTGATGAACCGGCGACAGGGTCATGGGCGGCCAAGGCTTATTGATGCACGAAGGGAGTGAAAGCTGGCCTGTGTGGTCCGATCAAACAGACGAGCTACTGTAGCTCAGACTGCTCAAGAAGTTAATGCTGATCCTGATAGAAAGGAGTCAGAATACACAGTGCATCGCAGTTTGTTCTGTATGGGGCTGCATAGCCACACACCAGTCAGGGTGCTCAGACTGACCCCTGTGGGCACATGAGCATCAGAACTGGGCCACGGAGCAATGGAAGAAGGTGGCCTGGTCTGATGAATCACGTTTTCTTTTACATCACGCTTACCTGGGGAACACATGGCACCAGGATGCACTATGGGAAGAAGGCAAGCCGGTGGAGGCAGTGTAATGCTTTGGGCAATGTTTTGCTGGTAAACCTTGGGTCCTGCCATCCATGTGGATGTTACTTTGACACGTACCACCTACCTAAGCATTGTTGAAGACCATGTACACCCTTTCATGGAAACGGTATTCCCTGGTGGCTGTGGCCTCTTTCAGCAGGATAATGAGCCCTGCCACAAAGCAAAAATGGTTCAGGTACAGTTTGAGGTGTTGACTTGGCCTCCAAATTCCCCAGATCTCAATCCAATCAAGCTTCTGTGGGATGTGCTAAACAAACAAGTCCAATCCATGGAGGCCCCACCTTGCAGCTTACAGGACTTAAAGAATCTGCTGCTAGCTTCTTGGTGCCAGATACCACAGCACACCTTCAGGGGTCTAGTGGAGTCCATGCCTCGATGGGTCAGGGCTGTTTTGGCAGCAAAAGAGGGACCAACACAATATTAGGAAGGTGATCATAATGTTATGCCTGATCGGTGTATTTGTCTACAATTTTTTTTTTTTTTTTTGTCTCTGTGAAGAAAATTTAAAGAATCTAAAGAATCTTTTTCCGCTATAAGGAACCTTATGTCCAGTGGATATGTTCCATGGATGTTCTTCATGCCACCATCGCTTCACTGTGAAACCCCCCTTTTTGGAATCTTAAACTAATCACAAGCCTTTAAGTATAAACTTTTTGAATAAAAAAAAAAAAAAACTTTGAACTAAAGGAAAAAATGTCCATAAATTGCAGAAATGTAATACCTCTAAAATGTAATACCTTCAAAATTGCCCTTTAATCAACTGCACTTCAATGGTGTATTTAAAAACATTTGCACTTAAAACCAAAAGATGTTAATAAACCACGTTTATGAGCAAAGTCTACTAGCAAAATGTGTGGGCAGCTGCCAGTGGTCTGAAACAATAGAGCTCTGTGGTCAGACAGAATGATGAGCACTGCCACAGAGAACCATC
This sequence comes from Paracanthobrama guichenoti, assembly GCA_018749465.1. NCBI lineage: Eukaryota > Metazoa > Chordata > Actinopteri > Cypriniformes > Gobionidae > Paracanthobrama > Paracanthobrama guichenoti. Next base: position 42,995,541 of record CM031945.1, read on the forward strand.
ACTGCCACGCGTGTGTGAGCAGATATCATCTGTCTTATTAGGAAAAGGACAGGTCAAGAGGTCAAGTGTGAACAAGGCTGGCTGGACAACCTCTCACAACTAATGCAATTTCTCCCGTTCTGTTCTTCTTTTTTCCACAGAATTGTGCAGCGTTCATCTTTTTATTCTCTATTCAACTCACGCTGTAACTCCCACACTCCCTCTTTCTCCTTCCATTTCTTTGTTTCCAGCTTCCTCTCTCCTTCTCCACCTCCTCCCTGCCCCCTCTCATCCTTTCATCCTTTTGATATTGCTCTATTCCTTGGTTTCTTTCATCTGTAATATGTACCCATTTGTTCAAGTCTGTTCATGATTATGCACTTCTCTTTCTGTCTCTCAGTACATGCCGAGCTTTAGACTCTGTCAGAAAGGCTTTTTGAAACACAGTAAATCAACCACATGTTTACTCATTTAGATCATTTTATTTTGCATTGTTATTTGGATTTGTAATTGGTGATGCTAGTGCTGTAGAAACTGCACACTTAAACAGGGTTAAAAATTGTTCCTAAGGTGTTCAGAGTGGCTTTAAGTGTGTTGCTATGTGGTTGCTATGGCTTTCTAGGTGATTTCTAGGTGGTTTCTTATTGGACCAAATTTAAGACTCTCAAGTGAAATGATTTTAGGTATAGAGTGCAACTGTGTCCGTCCACTGTTTTAGCGCTGGTTCCGGAAGTGTTTTTTTTCCTTTCTCTCACAGAGATTTCAGTAAAGTCTTTGTGAAAGCATCATAATCAATGAACTAAGCCAACCAGCTACGTGGTGAATCATAACATTACAAACTTTGATTTGAAGCAAAAAAGAATTTGAAAATCGGACAAACATACAAAGGTTTTAGTGAAGGAAAGAACTACAATCCCATAAAAGCATTGCATAATCCAATTAAAAACTATGGAGAAATATAAAACTAGCGTCTCGGTTACGTATGTAACCCTCGTTCCCTGAAGGTTATGCGGGTATAAATACGGAAGTGGAATACCGCATCCTCGCTTTTCGAAACAAGTGGCTCGGCCTTCAGCTGAAGCACAGCACCTGGCGACGGGACGTACGTCTCCGTTCCCTCCTTCAGGGAACGAGGGTTACATACGTAACCGAGACGTTCCCTTTCCGTCGGTCACGTTTGACGTACGTCGGAACTGACCGACGAATTGGGATCCCTACCAACACGCCAGGATGCTGGCCCTTCCAGCGCCCTGCTTGAGCTCACTGGACCGCTCCTTGATTGGAGAGGAAGTCAGGGCTCCAGGCAGGGAAGGACAGTCACTGCTGTTCCTGCAAGACCCACTCAGAGTGACTTTCGTGAAGACACGGGGCGACAAGGACAGCCCGAAGGGCAGGACTTTGTACTGATATGCCCTCTCCTCGAACGCAAAGCGTAGGAACGGTCTGTGTCTCGGGAGAATGGAGACATGAAAGTACGTGTCCTTCAGGTCGAACGCTGCGAACCAATCTTGGGGACGGATGCATTCGAAAATGCGTTTCTGCGTCAACATTCTGAACGGGAGCTTGTGCAGGGCCCGATTCAGGACACGCAGGTCCAAGATTGGTCTCAACCCACCCCCTTTCTTGGGTACAATGAAGTAAGGGCTGTAGAACCCTGACTTCATATCGGCTGGAGGAACCGGCTCGATCGCGCCCTTCACCAGTAGGGCTTCGATCTCTGACCGCAAAACATGGGCATCGCTGCTCCGCACAGAGGTGAAGAGGATGCCCTTGAACTTGGGAGGCCGGCGAGCGTAGCTGAGTCTGATGGTACGGATGAGCCAGCGAGACGGCCTGCTACCGCTAGTCTCCGGAGAGCCAGCGGCAGGGGTGTTGTGTGTGTGTGTGTAGACCCCCCCGGTCCTCCTCCCGGGGGGTGGGGGGGGGTGCGGACACCACCTCCCGTCGAGCAGTCCCTCTCGTCCCTGGGCTGCCCGTCTCATGGCCACTTGCTCCTATGCTTGCCGGCAGGCTTAGCGGAGCCCTGAGCGGGTTGGGCGCCCCCCTTTCGTCCGGCGCCCTGCTGCCCGGGTGGAGGCTGCTGCTTGGGCTTGGCTCCGTCTGCTTCTGGGCCATCGAGAACTGCTGGGCGAAGTTCTCGATGGCGTCGCCGAAGAGGCCGGCCTGGCAGACAGGGGCGTTGAGGAACTGCACCTTGTCAGTATCACGCATGTCTGCTAGGTTCAGCCACAGGTGGTGTTCCTGGACCGCTAAGATGGAGGGCGAGGTCTGTCGCCGTGCACAGTTCCTGCATAACGCCTAGGTCAGAACTACCCTCGTGCAGTTTCTTGAGTGCTTTGGCTTGGTAAACCTGCAGGAGCGCCATGGCATGCAAAGCCGACGCGGCCTCTCCGCAGGCTGTGTAAGCCTTGCCCGTCAGTGCGGACGAGAACTTACACGCCCAGGAGGGGAGACGTGGGTTGCCACGCCAGTCGGTGACGGTCTTGGGACACAGCTGCATCGCAACCGACCGTTCGACTGGGGGGATCCCCACGTAACCCTTAGCCGCACCGCCATCGAGGGTAGTGAGGACGGAGGAACCCGCCGATCGATGTCTGGTGTGGAAGGGCGCCAGCCACGACCTCGTGAGTTCCTGATGCACCTCCGGGAAGAATGGTACCGGGGCAGGGCGCTGAGAACCAGCACAGGCCGCTCCGAGAAACCAATCATCCAGCCGCGAGGGTTCGGGACACGGTGGAGGGTTCCACTCGAGCCCGACGCTCGCGGCGGCCCGGGAAAGCATAGCCGTGAGCTCTGGATCAGGCTCGGGCAACGCTACCACACCCAAAGGGGGCAACGCAGCCGAGTCTTCATCTCCAGAGTCCATTAGCTCGTCCCCCGATGCAGCAATCGACATCATGTCCTCAGCCGGAGCCCCAAAGGTAACGGCTGGTCCCCCATGGGAAGGACCAGGACGCTCCTTTGGAAGATCCACCGGCGCAGCGGAGGGGGGAGGGTCCCGAGGGGCTTGGTGTCCCGTCGGGGGTGCCCTCGCAGTTACCCTCAGGTCTCCACCAAAGGCATCAGCCAAAGTAGCAGCCCTCTGCTTGGCAGCGGGAGGACCACTAGATCGGGGGATGCGCAATGGGACTCCACCCCTTTTGAGGTAATTGAGCCTAGACCGTAGGACTGCGATGGTCATGTTCCCGCAGTGGGAACATGAGTCATTCACAAAAGCTGCCTCAGCATGCTGAACGCCCAAACACGTGAGGCAACGATCGTGACCGTCAACTGGGACAGGAAGCGACTGCATCCAGAAACACACGGTTTGAATGACATCTTGGAGATGCAGGGTCAAACCGTGTTTTGCTCTTTTAGAAAGGAAAAAACGCTCTGATAGTGCTGAAGCACACAGGGGAGATGGCCGCGGCTCACAGCAGGCTTGCACTATTGAACTGCTGTGAGCCGCGGCCATCTCCCCTGTGTGCTTCAGCACTATCAGAGCGTTTTCTCAGAGCACTCAGAGGACGCCCAGGCAGGCTGAGAACAGCTGATTCCTCGTGAAGCGACCACCCGCTGAATCGCGCCGTCACACCCGCACCCGGAAGTCGAGCGATCCTTTCCGACTCGTCAAACACTCTTCGCAGGAAACCCAGCGTTGAAACAACAACAGGATTCGGCTCCGAAGTAGAAAGCGAGGATGCAGTATTCCACTTCCGTATTTATACCCGCATAGCGGGCGGAGCGTGGACCGCATGCCAATCGGTATTGGCTCGTTTAGAAACACTCGAAGCAGTTCCGACATACGTCGAACGTGACCGACTGAAAGGGAACTGCAAAAACACTGCATAATTTAAAAAAGAAGTTAATAATGTGGGATAATGGCTTCAATAGAATATAGCCGTCCAAACAGCCCTGACGTCTAGGCTAAAACAAGGCAAAATTTGGGCTGTCAGTGAAAATGTAACAGACATCTAACCAAAGAAATTAAACCAAACACCTTGTAATCATTGTTGACTTTGGTTACATGATGGAATATCATATATCTTGCAAGTTATTTCAGCAAAAACAACATTTATTTAACGACGGTTATTTTAGCTAGAAGTGGGTTACTCATAGACTATACTGGGTCTATAGTTAACCGAGACGGTGAAATGACAGCTATGCTTGCTGGGATGGATTAACAATCTTACAGTAAGGCTAATTTAAAGATTTATAAGTTATTGTTAAAGATCAATTTCCCTATGGAGAAAATGTGTTTTTACTTCCAGAACCTGACTGTTACACTCGATTGTACAACTGAAATCTATAGCTCAAATGGAGCACATTGACCCACTCTATGCGCCATAGTAAAGGCCCCACCATACTTCAAGCTAAATCAAAGAACGAACTGGTTTTATTTCAAACAAAATCAGGCTAAAACCAAGTTTGTTTGGAGTTTGTTTCAGGAGTTTGAAACTTCCAAAGCTTCGTCGTTTGAGACAGCAGAAAGTGACTAGCGCTCTGTTGAGCAGTTTGTCCATTTGGGGCTACTGTAGAAACATGGCAGCACTAAATGGTGACTTCACTGTAAGGGGACCTGCGGTGTATGAAGATAGAAATGGCTCATTCTAAGGTAATAAAAACATAACGGTTCATTATGTAAAGACTTTATACACCACTAAATCGAGCATAGTTATGTATATTATATTGCATTTCTGTCAATAGATCATCATAAATATTACACACTACACCTTTAAAGCAACATATTGTATAAGGTGCTGTATAAATATTGACATGACTGGATCTTGTGCAAACAAATCAACATCACTATGATCCGATGCTTTCTTAACTGCTGTTTTCTCACAGCTGTCTTGCTGTGATGTCATCATACCATCTTAACTCCGGGACAGGATGCTGTACACGAGTAACAGCAGGGCTCAATGAACCGGATAAAGACCAGAGAGGAACACTATTGTTCAGAACTGCAGAGCCATTACAGCACAAAGCCAGCTGTTGGGACTCATGGGTGTGTTCACTCACAGGCAGAGTGTGGCAGATCAATTATAAATGCCGTTCAGGACTCTATCTAGTCCAGTGAACATGGTGCACAGAAGTCAGATCAGTGTTTCCACACAGCCCCATCACTAAAGCTCCAGTAACCCTTCAACCAATCAGAAATATGCTACTTTTAACTTTACCTTTACCACAAATATTATTAAAATAGATTAGTATTTTATTTGAATTAGAATTTTAATTTAAATAAATATGCTACAAAACATTAAGTGATTGACATGCTATTCAAAGTAGGCATGTGATTTAATCATGTGATTTAAGTTTAGCGCTTCAGAACTTCCGTTAAACATAGTGAGCATCAATGCACCCTGGGCTTTGCGGTGCATTGTGGGACTTTTTAGGGAGTAAACGTTTCAGTGCACCGGAAGAATTCTGTGATTGAGACTTAAAATGGCCATGTGCCCTGACTACTGAACTAGGGAGCTGATGAGATGCACCCAATGCTTTGGTAGCATTAGCATAGCACTTGCTGAATGAGTACAGCAAACATTAAACTTATTGTATATCTGTTCTCAAACCAAGCTCGTGCTCCACTTGTCAACATAAAGGTAACCCTCCAAAAAACCCAACATAACAGAAACTCTTCTAAACTAGCATAGCAAAATATTAAACACTACTAAATCTAGCATTTAACATTAATCTTGCACAAAATAAAATTTATATAACACATTTACTCCCCCTTTTCAAGTGTCATGGCAAAGCATGCTGGGAAATAGAAATCCCAGTCCAGTTTCAGTTAAATTTAAGTTTGTCTAAATTAAAAGAAACAAGTTCATAAAACTCAAAACAATTAAACAATTCGGATTACTTAAAATGTGTCAATTTTGTGAACGCAAAAGAAAAGAAAGTTCTAAATACTCATAAAAGTTCATTTGATTGAACTAATTGGTTTAATTTGAGTTGGCTCTACTTATTTTGAGCATTAGGGTTTACAGTGAAGACATAAAGCAGAACTGCACATAAGAAGAAAAAGAAAGCTATAAAATGGGAGAACAGAGATGGAAAAAGAGACAGAGAGAGAAAGAGATCAAATAATAAGTCATACTATTCACTGATGATGAAGTAATGAGTTTTGACAAATGGTTACTCCTCTGCACTGGACCTTTCGCTGAATGGGCCAATTGTCATCATCTCTGCTATGATGAAGAGGCTCTTATTGGGCCTTTTGGATTATATTCATTGATTTAGTCTCATCAAACAACATGTTATTGTTGTCCTCTTCCGGCCGAACTGGTGACTTTATTCCGAGTGAGTGTGCATCTCCTCCTAAACCAACTAGCTCTGACAAAGGAGTTTTCCGTTGCCTAACCTGAACAGCACTTCCTCAACACAGTGTCACTGGAATCTTTCCACATTACAAAGGAGGTGTTCACCCTGAAGAATACACACTCCTCACAACCTATCCAAAATAATAACACATTAGTTGTTCTGCTACTTAACAGAAAATGTGAATCCCTTAATACATTTGTGGTTCAGAACAGAAGACTTGACTCGCAACTGATTCCAATAGTTAACATGTTGCTAAGCTAATGATGCAACAACACTCTGAGCATACAAAAACACATGCGGGTGAAATAATGAATTATAATCATAAATGCTCTCAACTTTAGAATAGTACATAAATGTTAACCATACACTGTAAACCCAAATAAGTTGGGCTAACTCAAAAAAAAATTAGGTAATCAGTTACATAAAAACATTTTTAGTTATGATGTTCCCAATTTTAAGTAAGCAGATCAAGTTTTGAGTTCGTAGTACTCATGCATGTTAATTGCTCCTATACTTGAAGTACTGAGTTAGCTAACTACATTTTGATAGCAATTAACATAAAAGATTTTGTTAATTCACTTTTTTATTTTGAGTTGCAAATCAAATGAGTTATTTACTTCACTGTAAACTTTCAGGTTATCTCAACATAAATATGTTGCTAGTTAAAACAAACTCAGTATATAACAGTCTTAAAACATGTAACTTACCTGCTCTCAAACCAAGCTCATGCACCACTTGTCACCATGATGGTAACTCTCCAAACAACCTACATTAACAGAACATTTTCTAAATTAGCATAACACTTACCATTACCATTAATTTTAAACAAAAAAAACATTATATATCATTTTAGCATTTACTCTCCCTTTTGAGTGTCATGGGCAAAGCTGCAGGGAAATAGAAACCCCAGCCCAGTTTCAGTTAAATTTAAGTTAGTCTAAATTAAAATAAATTAGTTCATAAAACTCAAAACAATGAAACAATTCTGATTACTTAAAATGTGTCAGTTAATTTAACTGAACTAATTTGTTTGATTGGTGATAATAATATATTTCAGAGTGTATTTATTTTATCCAACAGCCACATGTGAATTAAGTGACACCATTTGAATAAGAAAATCATTTTGGAGTAAAGGCAAGTTTCTGAATTTTGACTCAAATTAAACTAGTAAATGGGGCCAATATCAATTTAATGACTACACATTAAATATTGGTCACAAGAATCACCTCTGATTATAGTTCAAGGTTCATGGGACTCTTCTTTCCCCTTCGTTCCTGTTCTGTTGCTTCTTTATTCCCTTTTTCTTTCTCTTCTTCCCTCTCTCCTGCTTTGCTGATCCCCCTGTAAACACATGGAAGGGAAAGAAACATAAACAACCCAAACTTGGCTTTATATTCTGGATTATGATCACCACCACAAAGAAATAATATTCCATAATTTTATATTCCTAAATTATACACAGCTATGTTGTTTGTGGCTGGATGTTTTTCAAGGATGTTTTTAGATTCTGTTGGGAACAGTGTTGAAAAGTGACTCACTCGTGCCATAGCAAGTTAGAGCCAAAAAACCTTTGACCTCTTCTGAGTCTCTTAAAAGATCTCAAATATTTTAGCGAGCGCAGTTCACATTCAGCCACAGATAAAGCTTTCTCTGTCTTGAAGAGCAAGATCATCAAGACACAATGTATGAAACAGCACAAACTGTACAAGTGTGTATTCACCTATGTGCTAACTAACACTGCATAGTTTTAATTTAACGTGATACTATGGCCATGAATTAAGAATTCGTTCCCACAACTTAATTTGTGCCACGTATTATACATTTATCCCCTCATTTTAATTTAGTTAAATACAGTATTATTTTATGTACAGCATGGTCAGCCTTGGTTGTTTTTAATATGTGCTTTATAAATAAATATTGTATTGTAATCATGGGAACAAATTCTTAATCTTTGTAGGTGTATATAAATCTGCAGCAGAGGAATGTCTCTTTATATGAGTGTTTGAAGATTTTATGGCCAGAAAAATTATGTTTAATAGCTGCATCACTCACACAGTGGTGTCTGAAATGAGGAGCCTCACTGCTTTTTATGTTTGTTTGGTTTTTTTAATCCAAAAGAAATTCATGTTCCAGTTACACTTACTGTTGACACATTTTTAAATAAATAAGCATTATTACTATATAAAAAAAAAAGTTATTCTATTTTGTGTTGTGTATTTATACACTAACAATGTAATGTTCTATTTATTAAAGTCACCAAACGGAAGTTGCGATAGTCTTTTCTTCTCTATTGTGATGTATATCAGAGTGAAATGGCTTCTCGAACAAGAACAAATGTAGGGCAGGACTTGATTTTGCCCAGTGGGAATTGATTGGATGGTTGTGGTTTGCTATTGCTGTGATGTCATGTGAGTGACAGGTTGCCCCGCCCTCGCGCCAGGGACCGTCATCAGAGAAGAGATGTCACTGTAAGAGGGAAGGGAAAGTTTTTAAAATTATGTTGAATTTTTAAAAAATGATGGTGTACACATACAAATCATTTATAATAAGTACTGCAATATTTAATAAAAAACAAAAACTGTACATTTTGATGTCATGGTGTCTTCAAACATATTTCAAGTTAGTGCCTTTTAAGCATTTTCAGATTACATCTATTTTTTTTTTTTTTTTTTTTTTTTGTGTGTGAAATGTTCAGCTTTTCTTTTTAATATAGTCAAATAATATTCGGATCATCAGTCATCACAGATCGGTAAACACTGCAGGTGTCATGAAGGTATCACAAAGACGAAGATGTACCTTTAATTTTTAATAACAAGCCACCTAAAAAAAACTTACAGATTGTGTTTTCAGGTGTAAATGAGATATAACAAAGCAGTGATTTCTAAGAAGGTGAGTTGTTTCCTTACTTTTTAATTAGTCTTTCCATTAACATTTGCAATTTCACGTACAGATGACAACGCTCAAACGGATCCACAAAAACGACTTAAAACGCTGTTTTATTCATGCCAGGCCAGTACGAGTTGATGTCACTATGCGCCTACGGACTGAACACATAACACGCATGCACATGGCGCATTTTCACAAATTTGCGTTTTTGTAGTTTACACAGAGACGATAACAGTATAGTTTTCAAAAACTTGCACTTTGAAACCCGTTTGCAAACATTTGCATTTTCAGGCCCCCAAAACGCTGTTGTTGTGTAAATGAACGGCCAAAAAGAATTAAAAAGTTTTCCGTTTTTAGTTGAAAATGGTGTTGTGTAAATGGTATATCAGACTGATTCATCAGACTTGAATAGCCAATCATTACGTGATGGAGGAACTGCCTCCTCTCACTTGATTTTCCCCCATTCATCCTGATTTATACACTTTTTTTAAAGTGATATTTTAAAATATTTTCATTGGGTTTTATTTTTGTACTGTGGATTATTTTCTCAAGTGGACCTGCCTTTGTCTCCTTGGAGGAAACACTCACCACACATGCCAACCATGAACTATACAGAAATGTGTGCAATGTCTGATTTAAACAATGTTGCTCTAGGTCATAAAGCTGTCAAAAGCAAAGTTATGATTGATGGCAGCAGGTTTTTGATGAGGTTGCAGGTGTCTCACTGGAATGACTGTAGATCGAGTGCTTCTGTTTGATTTCAGGCATGTGTGTGTTTCGCTGGGAAAATCCCCAGCAACAAAACCCCTCCCCCGGTGTTCCTCCCACCATGCCAGCCAAACAGAGACAAAAATGCACAACATTCTCACACACAAACATAGCAAAACTAACTGAAGCTGGATTCACACAACTCCTAAATTGATAATCACGTGTCCTTTGTTCCATGTTAGTTATAAAAAGTATAGTTCTAGTTCTTGATGATGATTGGTCAAAGTTGGCATACTAGAGTAGTCCTTCACTACTTATTATTTTGGGGAGTCTACTTGTGTTCTGTTAAATCCGAATACATACATTTACAAGAAAAAATTATACTTTACTCCATTCTAAGTTCAAAGTACACATATCAAATGACTTAAATGGTTTCTCATATTTAAATAGAAATAGTATTTTTATTTTTATTTTATCTTAATGTGACTTTGAAAGACGAAGGTGAGTTAATGACAGAATGTTAGTGTGAACTGAACAGAGGTTCATGATTAGTCTTGATTATTAGTTTAAAAATAACTAATCAAATGTCAATCCAATCTAAAATCATCTGCTGAAAGTTTTAGCTGAAAATATTCAGGTAACAGGTTTCAGGATATTGGTTTACTTTAACATCTGCTATGTCCTAGAGTTTCACATAGTCAGAACAATGAGTGATTTTGATAGGTTTCTTTACAAAGTTGTTCCATCAAAAATACACAAATGAGAAAATCTCTATTGCCTCTACTGCCTAGTAGATACATACAGTGTCTTCTGAGCGAATTATTGTCATATGACTTGTTTGGGCAAAGTCGCAACTTTTTTGATGCACATCTAGAAATGTTTAGTAAATGGGACTTAATTACTATTCTTACTATTTCTGTCATATAGTACAAACCCAATTCCAAAAAAAAGTTGGGACACTGTACAAATTGTGAATAAAAACAGAATGCAATGATGTAGAAGTTTCAAATTTCAATATTTTATTCAGAATACAACATAGATGACATATCAAATGTTTAAACTGAGAAAATATATGATTTTAAGGGGAAAATAAGTTGATTTTAAATTTCATGGCATCAACACATCTCAAAAAAGTTGGGACAAGGCCATGTTTCCCACTGTGTGGCATCCCCTCTTCTTTTTATAACAGTCTGCAAACGTCTGGGGACTGAGGAGACAAGTTGCTCAAGTTTAGGAATAGGAATGTTGTCCCATTCTTGTCTAATACAGGCTTCTAGTTGCTCAACTGTCTTAGGTCTTCTTTGTCGCATCTCCCTCTTTATGATGCGCCAAATGTTTTCTATGGGTGAAAGATCTGGACTGCAGGCTGGCCATTTCAGTACACGGATCCTTCTTCTACGCAGCCATGATGTTGTAATTGATGCAGTATGTGGTCTGGCATTGTCATGTTGGAAAATGCAAGGTCTTCCCTGAAAGAGATGACGTATATGACGTGGGAGCATATGTTGTTCTAGAACTTGGATATACCTTTCAGCATTTCCAGATGTGTAAGCTGCCCATGCCACACACACTCATGCAACCCCATCCCATCAGAGATGCAGGCTTCTGCACTGAGCGCTGAGAACAACTTGGGTTGTCCTTGTCCTCTTTAGTCCGGATGACATGGCGTCCCAGTTTTCCAAAAAGAACTTCAAATTTTGATTGGCCTGACCACAGAACAGTTTTCCACTTTGCCACAGTCCATTTTAAATGAGCCTTGGCCCAGAGAAAACGCCTGCGCTTCTGGATCATGTTTAGATATGGCTTCTTTTTTGACCTATAGAGTTTTAGCTGGCAACGGCGAATGGCACGGTGGATTGTGTTCACCGACAATGTTTTCTGGAAGTATTCCTGAGCCCATGTTGTGATTTCCATTACAGTAGCATTCCTGTATGTGATGCAGTGCCGTCTAAGGGCCCGAAGATCACGGGCATCCAGTATGGTTTTCTGGCCTTGACCCTTACGCACAGAGATTGTTCCAGATTCTCTGAATCTTTGGATGATATTATGCACTGTAGATGATGATAACTTCAAACTCTTTGCAATTTTTCTCGGAGAAACTCCTTTCTGATATTGCTCCACTATTTTTGGCCGCAGCATTGGGGGAATTGGTGATCCTCTGCCCATCTTGACTTCTGAGAGACACTGCCACTCTGAGAGGCTCTTTTATACCCAATCATGTTGCCAATTGACCTAATAAGTTGCAAATTGGTCCTCCAGCTGTTCCTTATATGTACATTTAACTTTTCTGGCCTCTTATTGCTACCTGTCCCAACTTTTTTGGAATGTGTAGCTCTCATGAAATCCAAAATGAGCCAATATTTGGCATGACATTTCAAAATGTCTCACTTTCAACATTTGATATGTTATCTATATTCTGTTGTGAATAAAATATAAGTTTATGAGATTTGTAAATTATTGCATTCCTTTTTTATTCACAATTTGTACAGTGCCCCAACTTTTTTGGAATCGGGTTTGTATAGCTACTAGTATACTAGTATTCTGTTCTGAATTCTGAATTCAGCCTGTGTTTCCATTGTTGTTAATGTGCAGGTGTTCTTACAGACTGAAAAAATGGATCCACCTCAAGTGAGTGTATACATTTTTATGCACATCTTAATTTTAATTACATGTATATATTGCAATATCCCAAAATCCATATAAAATAAAATAGGCATATGATAATACAGAAACATCTTACTTTTTTGTGGGTTTGAGTGTCCGTGTATGTTCTTCCATTAGTTCTGGCTATAGGTTTCCTCCAGCATGTGCTCTCTGGTACTGGGTGATCTGAGAGGATGGATGACAAGCTGTTTTCCTCCATCAGCAGCTCTGTTTCTATCACGTATCAGGTTCATTCACTGAGAGGAATGTGGCTTTATCGCCCTGTGAAATGAGAAATGATTTTAAGCTATCTGAGAAGCTATCTGACTATAATGTTCCTGAAAGCCAAACCAAATGCTGAGCTCCTCAGGCCACCATTTTTGCGTCCACTTCAGATATGGATGTGTTCGACGGTTAAACAAATCTTGGTATTTCTTACACTCTTTCTGTTTTCTGTTAAGATAATGTAATAAATTAAATAAAAATATAGTGTTATTACCGTAGGTCATTTCTGAAAAAAACTTGAGTCCCTCCTTCAGATATTTTTATTAGATATTGACTGCAGGGTGAAAACTGTTAAGTCTGAGCCCTTAGAAAAGTAATAAACATTTTTGCTCAACATGCCAAATGACTTGAGGTGTTATTCATGTTTGTACCACAAACATTCAAATGAGTTAAGAGCTGAAAATAAATACTTATGGTTAGGGATTTCATTTAAACATTAAGGCCCGGTTTCACAGACAGGGCAAGTTAGGGCCTTAGTTCAGTTAGGGCATTTAATTAGCTTTTATAAACATGCCTTATAAAAAATTAAAAATAAAAACATTACTGGTGTGCATCTTGAGACAAAACAACAGTAACATATTTTATGTCAGTGCAAGTCAGTTAAAATAGCTCAAACATGCATTTAAGTCTGGGACTAGGCTTAAGCCTGTCTGTGAAACTGGAGATAAAAGTATTAGCAATAATAATACTAAATTGTCAATTATTGACTAAAGAAAAATTATTAATTTCAGTTTTGTAGGTCAAAGTTGGCCAGAATGCGAATCGTGCCATGCATCTTGCAATCTATCTTTATTTTAAGCTTTCTACGTCGACCCAGTTACAGTGTATTGTTGTGCGTTTCCCACCATTGTGACGTGGATAAAATCTAATGCTCAACGGACACAAAAGAAACATTTCAAACTATATTCTGAAAACCATTGTGTGTGTCTCTGCCACCTCAGATGGAACGCAATATTCATGCCTGGTTCTAAAATGCTGCAATAACCTAAATGCAAGCCATCACTCACCAAGCATGAAGTACAAATTGTGTTCACTTTAGGACAGTGGCAATGAGCTGTTTTGAGCAATGAGCAAATGGTCTGTTTATCGGTGAAGATATATGATTGCTTGACACGCTGTTTGGATCTGTGACTTTGACCTTGTCTACTGCCAATGACAGTAGCGCAAAACCTACTGAGGATGTGTGTTCTTCATCTTTTCTCCTATGTGTGTGGGTGTGTGTATATGTGGGAGGGGGACTTCCACACGGTGTGGTATTAATATCCTCATGCCTCCATGCCTGCAGGGTTACTCCTCTGCCAGGAAACACATGACCTCAGCACACCTCCTCAAGAGCCCTCCACCTTCCTCTCTGATGTATACTCTACACATGGACATAGATACAACTCCAAACTTTGGCTTACATGCCTGCAGTTTCAGGTCATGGATGTGCAGCTTGCAATTTGGCTTGGATGATGATTGGACTTTGGAGTGCATGATGCCCACTGCAATAGATCAAAAAGGTGTAGGTCAAGACAAACAGCTCTGTGACACATAAAATCAAGTGTATGTGAGAGAGAGAGAGAGAGAGAGAGAGAGAGAGAGAGAGAGAGAGAGAGAGAGAGAGAGAGAGAGAGAGAGAGAGAGAGAGAGAGAGAGAGAGAGAGAGAGAGAGAGAGAGTATACTTCCAAATAGAATGACTAACAGGTGCACACTGTTGTATTTCCTCTTATATGGACGTCATCTCCCACTCTTCATTGTGTCCTTCCTGTTTGCACAACAACTTCCTGTGACCTGTCCTGTTCTGTTGATGGATAGCCTATGTGTGCTTAGTTTGTCCTATTTAGTGGACTAACAGCAGTTTTAGAACTCTATCCCGTGGTGAGAAGCAAGGTTTTTTTTTTTTTTTTTTTTTTTTTTTTTTTTAAGTATTATTATTAATATTGTTATAAATGAAAAATTATCTTTTTACTTTTTTCTATTATTATTATTAAATGATAGAGTAATAGGAAATACACTGAGTTAGCTTGCGTCAGGGTAGGGTTCACTGAGGTTTCCAGCAGCAGGGAAGGGCTTTCTTGAAGCCTTCAAGCTTGAAGGCAGGGCTCTCTCTGAGGCTTTTCCACGGTGGGGTTACAGAGCTCTCTCACACTCAAACACAAAGCAAATTGTAAGTGAAAACAATGCTAGCTGTCTGACCGTCTCAGGGAGGGTGGGCAGAGAAGCCTTGACTGGCCTAGTTTAGACAACCCTGAGATGGCCAGACAATAGTCTTCAATAGAGCAAAATAAAACACAATGTAATATACGATATAATCTCCAGACATCTTAGATATGGGTATAAAAATTCAATTCCAAAATGGTGCAGTATAGAAAAATACTAAAATTGGATATATCCTCTTCCAGACTTTTTCCCTATTCTGCTGTTTTGGTCAAACCTTTCAACATTTTAACACTCAAGATCTGGCCTTAACCAAAAGAGGTTCTGCTCTTTCCATTGGAAATAGTCTCCAAGGATGTCCAATCCTTCTCCTAGAGGACCACTTTCCAGCAGAGTTCAGCTCCATTCCTCAATTAATATACCTGAGCCAGGTAATCTAGGTCTTCAAGACTACTTGAAACTTCTAGTCCCCAAGGATGTCCAATCCTGCCTCTAGAGGTCCACATTCCTGCAGAGTTTGGATCAAGCCTGAATTAAACTCATATGAACCAGGCAATCAAGGTAAACTAGGACTACTCAAAACATAAGTGAACTCTGCAGGAAGGTGGACGTCCATGAGCAGGATTGGACCCCTCAATTGTAAAACATCTCAAGCTAAAAGTTCATCATTTGTTTGTCTTTCATATTAACCTTCTTAATTTATAAGGTAGTTAATTTTTACCTTTTACTTTGATTCTAGGGGTTAATTAGAAGGGGAACATAATCCTGGATCAGCACTTCTACAGAGATTTGCATGTGCACTAGTGGTTTCAATCCCGGTCCAGGAGAGCCACCGCTCTCCACACCTCTCTTACCTGACACACTTATTTCAGTGCCCTCCATTATATTGGCACCCTTGGTAAATATCAGCAAAGACGGCTGTGAAAATAAATCTGTTTATCATTTTGATATTTCATTAAAAAAATCCACAACATTCTAACGTTGAAGTATATTCCCATTCATATTTATGCTTTTTTATTTATTTATGCACACCAGGATGACCAGGAGCATGAAATTCTCCAGCCATGACGTCCTGTTTCAGAGGAGAATAAATATGAGGAAACACAAAGGCCAAATTCCCTTAATCTTCCATCACAAAAGAAAAAAACAAAACAAAGAATATAGTTCTGATGTGCAGCAAAAGATTGTTGAGCTTCACAAAATAGAAAGTGGCTGTAAGAAAATAGCTAAAGCATTGAAAATCTCCATTTCCACCATCAGGGCAATGATTAAGAAGTTACAATCAACTAAAGATGTTAGGAATCTGCCTGTAAGAGGGCGTGTGTCTATATCGTCTTAATGCACGGCGAGAGGGAGAGTTTGAGTGGACAAAGACTCTCCAAGGATCATAGATGGAGAATTACAGGGATTAGTTGAGTCTTGGAGTCAGAAAGCCTAAAAAATTTATCAAACAGCCCCTACATCACAACAAATTGTTTGGGAGAGATTCAAGAAAAATCCTTGCTCATCCAGAAACAAACTCCAGCATATTCAGTTGTCAGACACGACTGGAACTTCAAAAGGGACCGGATTCTCTGGTCAGATGAAACAAAAAAAATATGGGTTTGGTGCACACAGGGATGAAAAGTACCCCATGCCCACGGTTACATATACATCACTATATTCATCAGACCAGGCCACCTTCTTCCATTGCTTCGTGTTCCAGTTCTGATGCTCACATGCCCACTGTTGGTGCTTTCAGTGGTGGACAGGGGTCAGCATGGGCACCCTGACTGGTGTGTGGCTATGCAGCCCCATACAGAACAAACTGCGATGCACTGTGTATTCTGACACCTTTCTATCAGGACCAGCATTAACTTCTTGAGCAATTTGAGCTACAGTAGCTCGTCTGTTTGATCGGACCACACGGGCCAGCCTTCACTCCCCACGTGCATCAATGAGCCTTGGCCACCCATGACCCTGTCACCGGTTCACCACGTTTCCTTCCTTGGAGCACTTTTGATAAAGACTGACACCCCACAAGAGCTGCAGTTTTGGAGATGCCGTCTAGCCATCACAATTTGGCCCTTGTCAAACTTGCTCAAATCCTTATGCGTGCCAATTTTTCCTGCTTCTAACACATCAACTTTGAGGACAAAATTTTCACTTGCTGCCTAATATATCCCACCCACTAACATGTGCCGTGATGAAGAGATAATCAGTGTTATTCACTTTACCTGTCAGTGGTCATAATCTTATGCTTGATTGGTGTATATATATATATATATATATATATATATATATATATATATATATATATATATATATATATATATATATATATATATATCAGCTCTCCGTCTCTGCAGGACGTCTACACCAAACGCTGCAAAGGTAGAGCTACCAAGATCATCAAGGACTCTAATCACCCTGCAAACCCTCATTTCACGCTGCTACCATCTGGTAAGCGCTTCCCAAGCCTGATGGCCAAAACTGAGAGACTCAGGAGGAGCTTCTTCCCCAGGCCATCAGACTCCTGAACTCAGTCACTTAACATCACGTGACTTCACGTCCAGGATAAACATCGATACACTGACATTGCACTGCACTTTCTGTTCTCATTGTTACTGTGTAACAACCTGTCATAAACCTGTTTGCACATTATACTCTTTATACATTTGTTAACCACATATTTATAAGTCTACAGTTTACTCACTGCAAAGTCTACTTCAATTATTTTATTCCACTTTATCCTTATTTGTTACCTTTTTTTCTCTTGACTTGATTATTTATAATTCTACAGATATAGATATATATATATATATATATATATATATATAGAGAGTACTTTTTTTTTATATCCTATTTCTATTATAATTTCTTCCTTGTGTTTTTAACTGTGAATTTGCACTGTCCATGGAGCGGACCTGTTTACATTTCACTGCCGGTTGTATATTCTGTATATAACTGTGTATGTGACAAATAAAACTCTTGAATCTTGAATCTTGAATCTTGATATATATATATATGTATATATATATAGTGTAATACCTGCTAATGTTGTGATACACAAGGAAGGAGACCAGAGGTTATTTTTAATAGATATCAATGGAGGAGAGACTTCACTATGCTGAATAAACTGCTTTTGTGGGAAAGCGGCTTATCATTTAATGAATCGACAGCCCACTGGCTAATCTTCAACATGTCTGCTCTTAAACATTCATTGTTGGATTCATCTATTTTTAGAGTTTACAATGAAAAAAATTTGTTTTATAAGAGAAATCAGAGACAATTGCTCGACAGGTATGATTCAGTTTATGGCACTCCTCATTCATTTCTATGGTATTTCCAAACAGTGATTGACTGTCACTCAACACTGAACAAATTCAATGACATCAAGGTTGTAATGTGATGGTTATCAAGATACACATGATCCAAGTTGGCTGTTACGTTTTCTCCAATGGTAGAGCCACAGACCCTCATATCTCCCAATAATAAAACCTCTTAATTGAGCTCTTACCTATTAAGTTGAATCAGGTGTGTTAAATAAGGGAGACATACAAAATGTGCAGAGTGGTTGGTCTCCAGGACCAGGATTGAAAACCACTGGATTTAGAGATCAGAGGTCTTCAACCCTGCTCCTGGAGGCCAACTGTTCTACTGAGTTTCTCTAACCCTTTTCAAACAAAACTGAACCAGCGAATTAAGGTCTTCAAGATCGCTTGAAGGCAGGTGTGCTGAAGCAGGTTGGAAATAAATTTGCAGGACAAAGGGTCTCCACAAGGAGGGTTGAAGACCTCCGTCATAGATAACTGAGGATCTGCTTGGCTTGAGGATGATGAGACTTTGATTCAAACATAGGTTAACACTAGACTTTGCCTTTCCTTTCCAAATCCATTACAAGACACTATCCTAATGGTGCAGATGGGTTGAGGATAAACCTTCGATGAAAGTTGAGTTAGAGCAGATACATAAAATAGGGCTATATCTGTAAATGCTTCCTATTTGTAGGCTAAATTTGAGTTCCATATAGCCTAGGGTAAAAAAAGAACACTGTGGTCTTGTGTTTCCGCCATCTGGGTTCACATCATTATGGTTTCTTTAAGGTGGCTCAAACTGAATAAAGGCCTGACATCAGTCAATTTCTGGTGCTCTCCCAACCATTATCCCTGCTGCTGTTTTTCCCATCATCCATTGCACCTTCCTGTTCTAAGATGAATCTCACTGTCCTCACAGCTTGAGTTGCAGAGCGAATCTCTGAATCTCTCAGGGTTCGGCTGAAGGTAGCAGAAGCATGTCCAAACTGATTTTACTCTCTCTCTCTCTCTCTCTCTCTCTCTCTCTCGCTTCCAAAGTCCTAATTTCTTTCTCCACTGTGTTCCTCTCCCTCACTTGTCTTCTTGTCATCCAACAATAACACAACATGCTGGCTTCCTGTGTGTTGGGAGAACAATAGGAGGATAACTTTGATGGCGTGTGCGAATTTGCTGTAGGAGTGCTTT
This sequence comes from Paracanthobrama guichenoti, assembly GCA_018749465.1. NCBI lineage: Eukaryota > Metazoa > Chordata > Actinopteri > Cypriniformes > Gobionidae > Paracanthobrama > Paracanthobrama guichenoti. Next base: position 43,014,966 of record CM031945.1, read on the forward strand.
TATCTCAGCCTGTAATCTCCTACAGCGTATTGAGAAGGGTCTGTGTTCCTGAAACAAAAAGAACATTAATTTTTCAGATGAATTTCTGAATGAAGGTCCTCTCTAACACAGACAAGTAACATAAAGCAGTGGTAGTCATGTCAAATTCATTTTGGCAAATCATGTGTGCACCATTGCTGACTGTAATAGCTACCTCAACTAATGTTAGCTTATGCCTAGCTGTCCTGAGCCAATCATTAAGCTGTTGTTCTGAAAATCCAGGATACCCATTAAGGATGATCCACCAGCAGTTTGAGCTGTCATTCTTGCCTGACAAAATGGGCTCTTTCTTAAGATGAGCCACAACCTAGCACATCTTGTCAACAGAACACAATATACTACCACTTTAAAAACAGAAGTTGCACACCTTGTCAGAAAGAAAATATTAGGATGTGTCAAGAGACAACCACTTACATATAAATTAGACAAAAATAGATACATCTTGCAAAGCAACCCTGTCAGGATGTACTACCACAATGCACTTCTTTATGGACCCTTCTTTTCTGATGAATGAAGAAAAAAAAAAAAGCAGAACTTTATTTTACCGCCTGTTCCCCATGTACATACTATGTACTTTTAGTATTATTATACTATTATAGTAATTTCAATAACTGGGTAATAACTATGTACTAACCCTGAACCTAAAACTAACCTCAACACAACCTTATATTACCCAGTACTTTCTTGGGTATACTGTAAATACACATAAGTGCAAAAAATAAAATAAAATAAATAAATAAATAGCATGCAACCAAAAAACAAAAACAAACAAACAAACAAAAAAAAAAAAAAAAAAAAAAAACTTCTGTATGACTTTTGTTAACTGGAAAAAAAAGAAAAATTTATTATGAATTAAACCATATATAGTAATATTTAAATATGACAAAATCACATACAATTACTTAAAATTAAACAAATTAAAATGAGAACTGTAAATATACAAATGAAAGCTTATGTGATTATAACATACAATGTGATAAATCTAAATAGCAAATGTAAAAAGTAAAAATTTTAACCTTTTAAAAAACTTTTTTTTTTTTTTTTTGGCCTCTCTTTGCATCCCCATTTAACTTTCTAATCCCAGTTATTGTTCTTCCATAATCCTGTTCTGCGTCAGAAAGGCCTCAAACCCATTAAACGCCCCCAAACGCCTTAAGACCTCCAGTTAAAAGCACAATCTGTAATTCTGGCAGCTGGCAGCCTGTTAACGGGAGTAAAATCTCACCCCTTGACTTGAAAAAAAAACTCCTCTACACTTCAGTCAATCAATCACGAGTGCATGGGGTTCATCTTGAATTGTGTTATCAATTAAAGATTGTGTCTGTAGATTGAGTATAACTGGCTGCACAATACTATGACTTTGGGTCAGTTTGGTCAGCTGTAGACAGATATAAGGCCACACACACACACACACAGGTCTAAGCGCAGTCCATCTTTGTCATCTCTGAGCTGGAGTCTCATACTGCAGACAATGGTGGACTTCAATTCACACAGTCCCTCTGATGTGTCAGACATAAACTCTCTCTCTCTTCCTCTCACTCTCTGTCTCCCTCTCCTTCAATGCCTCCATTTATTCCATTAGACACAGGGTATTCCCTGGGTCATCATTGTGTTGGTATCCAGGTTGCCAATGGCAACAGTCCCATCGTCTCACCCACACTCTGACACCATGTCTTTTGTCCATACAACTGACTGGGAGACAGAGAAAAGAGACAGTGAAGCAGCGAGTGGGCAGGGGAGAGAGTGTGAAATTAGTCACGCAAATACCACCGAGCACAAGTGCGCCCCCTGTTGGCGGAGCAGAGAGGGCCTGTGGGCGTATTGTGAGTGAAACGGATTGTGAAAGGAATCTGCAGGTGGACACAGACTCACACAGTGCCAAAATTCCTCAGCCAATCACATCTCTTTCTCACTCACTGACTCCGTTTCTTGTTCTTTCTATCCTACGAGAAAGAAAGAGAAATTGAGGGAAATTTGAATAGATTCAATTCAAGCAACAGTGTGATTTTCTTTACCTTTTTGATTTTTGATCTCAGCTTTCTTACCCCATACAATGTGCAGCATGCCGTGCCAGGAATTTGGGCATCCTATTTGCTGTCATGTTTTTATCAACTTCACCTTCTTACTAAATTTTTATCCACGAGCAATCTTGAAACTGCAATGCATTTCAGCTTGACTGCTGTAACTCTCTGTATTATGGTGTTTCTCATTCTTCCATTTCTCATCTGCAGCTGGTACAAAGCACAAATATGATCACATTACAGCTATTTTAATTTCTTTGCACTGTCTCCCTGTCAATGATTGTCAAGGATTAAAGTCTTATTATTTGTCTACAAAGACCTCAATAACCTGGCACTTCAATACTTAACTGATTTATTGCTCTCGTAAACTCCTTCTACAACTTTAAGATCATGTAACCTTGGCGTACTCACTGTCCCTAGTTAAACAAAAAAATCGAAGCGATCGCACTTTCGTTACCGCTGGACCGAATAACCTTCCTCATTATATTCAACATGCACCATCTATCACTGCTTTTAAATCCAACCTTCAACATATTAATACTCCCTGGCTTTTAACATTCCTTAAGGATGTTATTTTGGGTCTCTTATTGTTGATAGTCAATTGCTTGCTTGTTTTGTTTTTATTTAGTCTTGTTCCCTTTTAATTCATTGCACAGCACCTCGTTGTGTTTAATGTGCTCTATAAATTGATTCATTTATTGATTGACTGATTGATCATTAACACACATAGGTATCAGAAAAAATGAATGAAACTTTTATAGTACTTACTCTTCAACATGTTAGACTTTATACTTTTACATTTCTAACATTAAATACATTGATGCATTAAATTGATGTATTATGAATGATAGTCTACTACTGTTCAAAAGTTTGGAATCTAAGTATTTTTACATTTGTTACTGAAAGTCTCTTATTCTCACAAGGCTGCATTTATGCCATCAAATACAGTAAAACAGTCATATTGTGACATGATTACAATTTAAATGAACTGTTTCCTATTTTTCCTAGTTAAAAATGTCATTTATTCCTGTGATGTCAAAGCTGGATTTTCAGCATCATTACTCCAGTCTTCAGTGTCACATGACCCTTCAGAAATAATTTTAATATCAATAAACATTCAATGTTGAAAACAGTTGTGCTGATTAATATTTTGGTGGAACCAGTGATCAATTCTTTCAGGATTATTTAAATGTGAATAGAAAGCTAAAAAACAGCATTTATTTGTAATAGAAAACTTTTGTAACATTATATATGACTTAACTGTCAATTTATGGATTATTTATCTATTTTGATTTCATTTTGATCAATTTAATGGATCCTTTCTGAATAAAAGTATAGTAATTTCTTTAAAAAAAAAAAATTTAAATAAAAGTATTTACAGACCCTAAACTTTTGAATGGTAGCATAGTTATAAAATACCACTAGATTAATACATGTAAAATGTTCAAACCTATCCATTACCTACAGGTGTGTGATGGTAATTGTGCACTAATTCATTAAATTGCAATAAAATGATCTGAACCACCCACGCAAATTGTCTTTTGTTTATATTTTCCTTCCTCCAAAGTTTTAGGAGAAACTCCAAATGAAAGCTGCTGTTTCATTAAATATCATGCACTAAGAAAGTCCAAAGGCACTCAATGCCTTTACAAGAAAGTAGATTCAAGCTTTTTTTTTTCCTTTTTTAAATCATTTTCATGTCTAAATGTGCCATCTATACAGTCTTCCCAGAACCCTTGGCACAAAAGTATCCTACATAGAATTGGCAGAAGAGCATTCTCTGAGCGATAAAAGTCTAGGAAGGTTTTTCATTATAGAATCAAAAGATATTGGGCCAAATCAGGGGCTGGGTGTACATAACCTGCCAAATCAACCTTCCTCAGGAATCTAAAATGGTCTCGTTAATATCAATTATGTTTCCAGATTTCGAACAACCTCAGCATGTCTAAAATCCCACACCACTCTCTCTCTCCCTTTCTTTCTCCCTCGAACAGAGGAAACTGCAATACAATGATAACGGCTGTGAACACAATAGACCCTAGGAGCACATTCACACCGGCAGGCCAAGTTTAGCTCAGAAAGGTCAGCACACACAGACCTCTATTCCATTATTCTCAACATCATCCTTTAGTGGACTGCAGTCGGCTAATAAGAGTGGAGCATGTCTTTTTTAGTACAAGGAGGAAAGTCTGTATGACGTGAACGGTTTGTAGCCTGGGAGAGCTGCGCTCCATATTCCAACAATCCCAGGGGTTTGTTCTCAGACTGGATGTCTTGATGGTGAATCATCACAGAACTGACTTAAAATGCAGCCAAATTGAATGCTGCATGTCGTTGGGGCAAAATATCACAAGATGATGAAAATCCTGACATGCACCAATCAGTTGCCAATGTGGGTGAAAAAACATGAACCCTAAAGGATTATGGCCACATTTTTCCATCCAAGACAAGTAATATGAACCATTAAACATTTATTTAGTCATAAGGCAAAATCTGCAATCATTTAGTATGAAATACTCACCATTCTGATTGGTCAATAGCTGTGTTTTAGTCACGATAAACAGTTCACCCAACAGTTCTGTGTATCACTGCACAACACCCTTAGCAACCACTCTTAGAAACGTAAACATATGTTTGTTCTCATATTGTTCATTGAAGCTTACTGTATTATTGTGTGAGAGAGAGATGAGTGACCGAGTGTATTACCTGCATTTAGATACAGCATTTTCCTTCAGGTCAGTCCTATATGTTCATAATAAAACATCTGATTGAATATCCGCTGCGATATCTTATCCTTTTAACAGTCAAAGGGTTTTTCCGTGAGCATTTGTCAGTTGCCTCTTGTTCCCGTGTTCACCCAAGTTTTAGTACTTTCAATATAAAAGTCTTCACTACTAAGTGACTCACTCATTAAGATTAAGACTCTATCTGTTCTTTCTGTTCTGTTCCTGATCTATATATAGAACATTTATATTTGTACACTTCAGTTTGTGCAGCACCATTTCCATTTCATGTGTTAATAGCAGCATGATTGAGCTACTTTCAACACTGTCAAGATATATGTATACTGTAAATCTGATTGTGTGCCGCACAGTCTGCCTTGGCTTTTATGTTTTTACAATCTGACAAACAGTAATCATTAACCCTCATCCGTACCTCAGGTAAAATTAAAATTGAGTGTTCATCGGAGTGGTCCAAGACCTTAGGATTTTTGGCACACTTGAATCACGAATACACACACACAATTTTTTTTTTTTTTTTTTTTTTTTTACTGTATCCATGGAGTTATGTAGTTGAAAAAATAAAAAAATAAATAATTAACAAATCAGTCCCTCACGGGTCAATTTGACATCCTTAGGACTGAATGGAATGCAAAAAAAATTATTCTGTCTACATGTGTATCTGAATGCATACTGAAGAGATATACTAAAGAACTAACTTTAGGACCCAGTGGAACAGCTCATTTGCTCCCTATAGAGCCATCCAGTGGCAAAAGTCATGAAATATCATGTTATATTATTTATGTTGGCAGAGACACCCAATGTGAGATATTCTGAGCTGAATTAATAGGGTTATGCATGAAATGTTGACAGAATGTGAAGAATGTCCTTAAATTATATTATTTATTGATAAAATCTATAGTAATTTAAAGGTAAATAAAATAAAAAGTAATCAATAATAATAATAATAATAATAATAATAATAATAATAATAATAATAATTAACAAAAAAATAGAAAAAAAAACATTATAAAAATGAAATGATGCATGCTTTCTGGACAAAAAAAAAAAAAAAAAGTATAATTTTAAAATAAAGTTTACCTAATTTAACACTAATTATACTAACCGTGTAGACACAACACCTAGGTCTAATTTTAGAACCAATGTCCCACCAGCAGGTTTGTCATCATGTCATCATCAAAATGTCATCATGGTTACATAATAGAATAGCTCTTCATTATAATATCTAACATGCTTGAGATTTCCAGTAGCTGCTCCTTAAGGCATCTGGTCTGGGAAAAAGGTCACAGTATTCAAATTAAAAGGTCTTGCAAAGGTTATCACAGAGATTGGATGAACATTTATTTGGACCTTTTTGGAGTTTTGCAATCAGATACAGGTAAAATTTTCACTGAAATGAATGGGTTCAAGATTTAAACCAACTAAAAGGCTTTTTAAACCAATGTTAATTTATCAAATTATTTTACAGAATCTGTTCCCTGTCGAGCAAACATAGCCATCTGTTTTGTGTGCAATGTATGTAGTTTAAAGTATTTTTACATGTTAAAAAAAGCATCACATGCATGTTTTTCAAATTAGCCTACACGTATTGATAGTAACACCTGTTGATAGTAACACCATACACATTCTCAAGAACAGGACATGCTGAAATACAAAACTACTCTAAACTGCTCCATTTTCACAGAAAGTGAAATGTGCTCATCTTAAAGCCACCGAGATCCATGTGAAACCATGACCATGCCACACATCAAACATAAAGGCAAAGAGCCTGGGGCACAGATGTTTCAAAGCACACATGCACCCTGTGTCTACCACTAAACAAGAGCCCCATCTAGCCAGAGGACTTTGATGAACCACATGACTGCTTCAACCAAGCCAGAGAAGCCAGGAGCTTTAGATGTTTAAAAAGGAATATCTTACTCAGATACACCCATATTCTGCCTTCAGCGGGTAATTATTGTTTATTGCACCAACAACACCAGAAAAAGGAGAAAGATAGAGATTCAATTTAGTGAGAGGAGTTTGAACTGAACTTAAACACTTTCTACTCTCCTCTGAAGACCAAATGTGATGATAAAGGCTTGTTGTGTCCTGATAAGTGTCCTACAGAGGAATACATGCTGGGAGATCTGACAGTAAGCCAGCAGTCAACAGCGGCATGTGCCAGTTTCATCTGCGTGTGGGTGAACAGAAAAGATCTTTATCAGTCACAGAGGTCATAAATGTCTGTGGCTATGCATGATTATCTTTATCCATACGCCAACGATCAAAATCAGTATGTCAAAGCATTTTACTCTATTTAACTCCATCTCTGTTTGTCACCCACTCCCTTTTCTCCTCTCTCTCAATGCACCCCCATAGCTATCTGGGTATTTAACCCCCAAAAATCCTCACATCCCAGTCCAATACAAGACCTCTTCATTTATGTGGAGTTGAGCTAAGTTGTGAGAACATGACAGAAGACTTGAGATCCATTGAGTTGAGTTGACTTGAAATAAGTTACTTCACCCCAAAATTATTCTCTCATCATTTTACTCATCCTCACGTCATTCCAAACCTGTATTCTTTCTTATGAAGAACCCAAAATTATGATATTTTGATAAATGTTAGGGTCCAAACAACACTGGAGCCCACACAGGGCCGTAGGCAGGGTTTTATAATCAGAGAGGTTCTAAATTTGAGCTAGTTAGAGCTACATATGGGCATTTTAAGACGTTTGAAGGACAAAAAAATTGCATAACAATAGCTTTAAAACCATGTCAGTAGGAAGTAGAATATTTGTTAATACCTGCTCTCTCCTCCATCACTCTTTCTTTTTCTCTCAGTCTCCTTATCTTGCCCGGTCTCTTCCCCTCCTAAAGCTGAGCTTTGACTGGTAGCCTTTTCCTTTTCATCTGTGTCAGTGAAGTAAACATAGGGTCAGCTGATATTTATGTTTTATGAATAAATTTAGAATAACATTTAATTTGAGATGATGATGAGATGGCCTCAAATGTGATGAGTTGACTTGAGAAAAGTGGACTTAAGTTGAGATGAGTGGACTTGATATTTATGTTTTTGAATAATTTTCATAGATAAGTGAATTTACTGAAGGCTACCAGAAAAGCTAGGTAACTAATTATTAAATCCATTCACAATATGCACACATTCATAATTAATCTTATATGGCTAATATGTTGAAAACGGCTTTGTTAATGTTTCTTGCCCCCTCACATTGACAGTTATTACATGAATCACATAAATTAGGCCTATTTTCAATTTAAAATGGCGAAATTAGAACTAAGGTTTATTAGTTTGCCTGATTATTTTTGTCGGTCATTTAACATTTCTATTTTAAGACAGCTGTCAATGTGACATGTTTAGTTTAGGTACTTGCATCTTATCTCGCACCTTACGACCGTTTATTGCATCTGTGCATCGAGTTGCGCTTGAATTCGCGCTCAGCAGCTTCTGTGAACATAAAGCCTGCCTACTTTGATTTGATTGCTCACCTCAAATATTTTGACTGACAAGTGATGACAGAGGTGGCTCAGATGAGAAGATCTTGGTTACTGTGCAATATCCTTGCAGCTCTAAAGTAGAGTTAATACTATATTAGGCAATTATTTCACAACTTTTATTATATACACCTCGGAAAAATATTGAGGTCCCGACCTCTGTGACCTTATAGCTGGCTACGACCATGAGCCCATGGAAATTCTCAAAATATCTTATTTTGTGTTCAACAGAAGAAAAAGACATGCAGGTTTGGAATGAGATGAGGATGAGTAAATGACAGAACTTTTTGGGGTGGGTAAACTATCCCTTTAAGTTGAGTTGACTTGGGATGAGATGAGTTTGAGAAAAGTGGACTTACACTCACCTAAAGGATTATTAGGAACACCATACTAATACTGTGTTTGACCCCCTTTCACCTTTAGAACTGCCTTAATTCTACGTGGCATTGATTCAACAAGATGAAAACATTCTTTAGAAATGTTGGCCCATATTGATAGGATAGCATCTTGCAGTTGATGGAGATTTGTGGATGCACATCGAGGGCACAAAGCTCCCGTTCCACCACATCCCAAAGATGCTCTATTGGGTTGAGATCTGGTGACTGTGGGGGCCATTTTAGTACAGTGAACTCATTGTCATGTTCAAGAAACCAATTTGAAATGATTCGAGCTTTGTGACATGGTGCAGTATCCTGCTGGAAGTAGCCATCAGAGAATGGGTACATGGTGGTCATAAAGGGATGGACATGGTCAGAAACAATGCTCAGGTAGGCCGTGGCATTTAAACAATGCCCAATTGGCACTAAGGGGCCTAAAGTGTGCCAAGAAAACATCCCCCACACCATTACACCTCCACCACCAGCCTGCACAGTGGTAACAAGGCATGATGGATCCATGTTCTCATTCTGTTTACGCCAGATTCTGACTCTACCATCTGAATGTCTCAACAGAAATCGAGACTCATCAGACCAGGCAACATTTTTCCAGTCTTCAACTGTCCAATTTTGGTGAGCTTGTGCAAATTGTAGCCTCTTTTTCCTATTTGTAGTGGAGATGAGTGGTACCCGGTGGGGTCTTCTGCTGTTGTAGCCCATCCACCTCAAGGTTGTGCGTGTTGTGGCTTCACAAATGCTTTCCTGCATACCTCGGTTGTAACGAATGGTTATTTCAGTCAAAGTTGCTCTTCTATCAGCTTGAATCAGTCGGCCCATTCTCCTCTGACCTCTAGCATCAACAAGGCACTTTCGCCCACAGGACTGCTGCATACTGGATGTTTTTCCCTTTTCACACCATTCTTTGTAAACCCTAGAAATGGTTGTGCGTGTAACCCAGTAACTGAGCAGATTGTGAAATACTCAGACCAGCCTGTCTGGCACCAACAACCATGCCACGCTCAAAATTGCTTAAAACGCCTTTCTTTCCCATTCTGACATTCAGTTTGGAGTTCAGGAGATTGTCTTGACCAGGACCACACCCCTAAATGCATTGCAGCAACTGCCATGTGATTGGTTGATTAGATAATTGCATTAATGAGAAATTGAACAGATATTCCTAATGATCCTTTAGGTGAGTGTAAATTGAGATGAGTGGACTTAAAATGAGATGACTTCAGATGAAGTCACTTGAGTTGAGCTCAACTTGAGTTGGCCTGAGATGAGTCGAAATGCAATGAGATTAGTTAACTTGAGTTTGGATGTGCGGAGTTCAATTTGAGTTTAGATGTATTCAATTGAGGTGAGTTGGGAACAGCTAAACTGAAGTCCACAGAGAGGAGAGGTGTTGTGTTGGACTGGGAGGTGGGAATTTTTTTATGGGTCAAGTGCCCAGACGGCACAAGCTTTCGGGCCTCAAGAAAGGGTACAAAAAGAAAGTTAGCAGATTTGTGGAGTGAGGGAATACGTAGAGGAATGAATTGTGTGCTACCAGCATGAGTTCTAAAATCCAGAAACAAATTAGCATCTTTGCACTTGGCTCCATTGTCCTGAAGTCAATGGGTTTATTAAATGGTTTTTGATAAAAAGGTACAAGGTATTGTAAAAGGCAGTTGTTAACAAGTGGCTAAATGGGACTACAGAGTTTGTCAGGGACAGTAAACATCAACAACTCATCTACTCACTAGTCCACTGTCACAATCTCATTGTGTTTGCTTGCAATCTTGCTTATTCTATTCTAACTCAAACTTTCCAACTTGTAGATTTATATATATATATATATATATATATATATATATATATATATATATATATATTTATATATATATATATATCAAGTTGTGTTCCTTAATGAAAACTCTTAAAAAAATATTGCTGTGCAATATGGACACGGAGAATCACACAGAGACACTTTTGATAAAGATCCTTTCTGTTCACCCACAGGCAGATGAGTGTGGCACTCTCCTTGTGCGTGGTCACAAACATCCTGAAGTGTGTACGTCTGTGTGCGGGGGTCCGGTCGCATATAATTATATAATTAAGCCTTGTCTGATTGTTCTCAAAGAGAGGGCAAACGGGCCATTTGAATGTGCATCTCAGCGATTAGGGACTTTTCAGAGTGTGTAGGAATGTGATGTGCTTGGCATTTTTGAGTAAAAGGGCAGCTCTCCGATTGAGAGTGCCAGCGCTGCGGGATGAGATCATGACTGGAGATGCCCACTCGCTGGAAACAACGGCACGACTTTTGCCCCCTCTCTCCCTCTCTCCTAACAGCTGGGGGAATTCCAGACCTGTTAGATTATGGATCGAGGAGATTAGGGTTTTAGGCCTAAATCAGATTTTATGCCTCTGTTGTGCTGGAACATTTTAAACTCGTCGAACCGACTCGCTTTCTTGCTTTCTCATTCAGGGCAGGATTTGGCTGTTTGCTGATAAGCCGTGTGTGTATGAGGTGGCAGGCAGGCCGTTTGCTTTGCAGATAGTACGGTAGTGCTATTGTTGCGCAGCAGGAGTTGAGCAAGGGATAAGAATAATCTGGAATAACGCAGGCGTGAACAGAGATTACGGTCGAGGTGAAAGGCACGGTGGACCTGCGGCCTGCTGCGCTTTTAAAACAAAGATAGAACAAATGCACGCTTGATACAGACTCACAGAGGCATGAGAGCCAGCCAGACTTGATGCCCTTTAGCCAAACACAGCACTTACCCCATATCTAACACCAGAGCCCTTTGGATTTGCCTCTGAGTTAAATGTCTGTTCAAGTCAGTTAAAAGGTCACAGTGATGCCATGTGTGAGTTTTGTGGTGGATAAGGATGGCAGTCTGGGACACTGTCTGGTTAAGAACAAGAAGGGGAGAAAAGGTGAAAAGGTGCAACAAATATATGAAAGCAGCCAATATATGGCACTGTATTTTTTTTTAATAAATAAATCAGTTGGCATGAAACTGTGATAGTAAGAATAGAAAAAATAGAAAGTTGTGATAGTCTTTTTTTCCCTATTGTGATGTGTATCCAAGTGAAACGGCTTCATGAACAAGAAGAAATGTAGTGGGACTTGATTTTGTCCATCGGAATTGATTGGATGGTTGTCGTTTATTGCTGTGATGTCATATGAGTGACAGCTTGCTCCGCCCTCGTCGCTAAGAGGGAGGGGAAGATATTTTGATTAAAGATTACACGGGATTTAACGAAATGATGTGCATAGATGAATCATTTATAAACAGTGCAATATTATAAGCGAAGAGATCAATCTGTGATGTTTAAACCCCTTATTGGCAAACCATCTTTTCAATATACAAATTGGCAGGTCAAAGTTCACCAAACTTCAATTATGCAATAAACAATGCAACTTCTTATTGTCTAGTATATTTAACCACTATTTATCTCTCATCCTTGTTTCTTTCATTGCAAATTTAATTGATTTCATCTTGAGAAACTTCACAAGCAAACAGTGAATTCAAAGTTTGGTCTACCCCATATCCATTAGCGGTTTTGAATTACATCCCAACTGTATCTTACTTTAAAGCTTTTGCGGCGAGTACATCAGTGTTTAGATGACAGCTTTATTCAGTTGACCCTATTCGCCAAAAATACATCAAACAAAACAAGCAGATATTCAAAGGACATTGCTCAGATTTTAGGAAAACACTGATCATGAAAGGATATTAAAATAGAAAAGAGAAAGAAATAACTGATTCCCAGGACTTTTCAACATGCCTAAGTCCCCTTCATTTGCCCCCTTGTGTCCCTCGCTCCTTTTTTGTTCTCTCGTGTTGTTTCCCCACCCATTGAGAGCAATGTGTATGTGAAAGAATGTCATCATGAGACGCACAGACTGCTCTAAACTGCTGTTTCCCATCTGAAAATCATGTCCAACTCTGTTGTGTCCAAATTCACATGCCTATTTTATTGGCTTACTCATAACAAAAACCCAGATTGTGCCATTCAATTAATCTCTGAGTGAGATGTAATAATGTATTTCTCATTTTCACATTAAACATAAAACACAAAGTTAAAATATATGATAAAATAACACTATTTTGTGGTGGCTTTCTAAAAATATACATTACGCCCTTGAGATGAACACATGCACACCAATATGAGACAACCAACCTCAGGCCCAGAGCACTCTCTGGTGTCGACTTTGCGTAAATGCACTTTCATTAAATCCATGAAATAAGGAATATTACAGTACTTATTATAAATTATTATTATTTTTTATTATTATTCATGTGCTCTTGTAATCTTGAATCAAATTTACTTACCCTCCCTTTTGCAGTGTGTTTTCTGGTGGGAGGGCAGGGCAACCTGACACTCACATGACATCACAGCAATGGAGTGCAACAGTGCCCACCCACTTTTTCAGTGGCATTGGTTCCGGTAAGGTTTTTTTTAAAGTGTTTGTGAAAGCGTTATAAGCCATGTACCAAGCCATCCAGCTACAAGGTGAACCACAACAACATTACAAACTTGTTGAGTAGAAAAAAAGTATTTGAAAATCAGACAAAAATATAAAGGTTCAAGACTGTGTATTTAACTGCTTTTAGTGAGGGAAAGAACTACAATCCCATCAAGAATTGCATAATCAAATTAAAAACATATATACACAGCCTATATTGTAAGTTTTTTGTAAAATATGCAAATATGTTTATATATACACGTTTTTGCAAATATGCAAATACATTAAGTAATAGAAAATTGCAGTGCTTCATGGGAGTGGGCGGAGCTAAAAAAAAAAATTGATGTCTTCATCAGAAGCAAATACCATCAATTAACAACCTCGTAGCTCACAGTAGAGCTAAGAATCAATTCCCCAATGCAGAAAATTAATAGATTTACTTTCAGAACCCAGCTGTTAAACAAACCACAACTATCCAATCACTTCCAAAAGAATAAAATCAAGTCCCGCCCTAAATTCTTTCTTGTTTGAGAAGCCATTCCACTTCACTTCAGAAGAAGACTATCGCAACTCCTGTTTCATGCAGACTTTAAGTAGGGTTAACAGTTAACTAGTGCCATCATACTTGTTTGCTATAAATGTTCACTTTGCAGACTGTAACTCAGCAATTGTTAATACTGTCAAATGTATTTATTTATTTATATTCAATAACAGCTTTCCTTGATAATAGTCAGATACAATTAAATGATTTATAACAGAATATATTTAACAACAAAGTCATTAAGACCAGTTTGAGGTATTGCCGTTTGTTGTACTGCAATAACAAGTGGAATACTACACTGACACCCATCCTCTCACATAATACACTTTAATAACCTTAAGATTATTACATATAAACGGTATGCTCATAAATTCAGCATAGAATTTCTGCAATATAATTAATACTGTAAAAATGTGTTTTTTTGGAGTCATCAACTCCATACGGGGGTAAAATGGGAGTGTTTTATATTATGTGTGTATTTGTGCATTTAGCAAAGTTGTGCAGGTTGTAGTCCAATGTTGTGTCTATATCATATGGTGAGTTTGTTGCAATTGTGTCTTGTATCTGATTACCACTTGCCAGCTCTTCCTCAGTGAATCTCCTGTAATGTCCACACACCATTAGCACTGGAGGTTTTCATTTCCTTCTTCTGTACGGTGAGCTTGTGAAAGTCAATGTGTCTGAACTCTGCTGCAAAAATCCCAAACAGTGCAAAAAAACACATGACCAGAGCCCACTCACACATGGCAGCTTCAGAGCGAAACCCTGTGCTATGGAGAACAAACACTGAGAAGATAGAGGGTTAAGGACAACAAAATGAACACATGATGAAGTGTAGTGACAATGCACTCATTTCAGTTATGAAACTGTATTGTCTAAAAGAGCTGAAGGATACTGCAGATGACCAGACAAGTACACATGCTGCAGAGGATGACACGCACAGGCACCACCCACCTGCGGTCATGTGACGGCGGGCTGAAGTACGTAAGCCACGCCTGGACCCAGAAGTAAGCCAAACCCAGGAAGAAGGCCATGAGCGCCCCAAGCAGATGAACTGACAGCAATACAGATGGCTGAATGGACACAAACATATGGACATAAATCATGCATGTAGAGCAAATAAACGCCCTGATATATTCACACAGCAACATTATTTTTCATTCTTCTTCGTTTAGGGGTCCAAAGAAGTTCAAGAGTTCCTTTTCACAGATATCACTGTTAAGGTGATGATACAAAGGGCAACCTTTTGAGCAATGTTGCTGGACAATGTTGCCGTCAACAGGCAACCAGGTGAGACACAGAGCAACTAATTAGGGTAATGGACTAGTTCTCTTAAGGTGATGATACAGGCTTTTTTTTTTTTTTGCCCAAGCAACATCGCTCGGCAACATTTCCCTGTGTATCATCACCTTAAGGGAGCATCCCGACGTCACCCACTCTGCTGAGAGCGGTATAGAGTGGTGCAGGTATGACATCACTTTGTAGGCCAAAACGCAGAAGCGAGTTAGCATTTTAGCATTTCTTCCGGTTCCCTTGTCCCGAAGTCAATGGCTTATTTTATGGGATTTTGGTTAAATGGCTGAAATAAGGTCTGTGGTGAACACAAGCTCAAGACACTTTCACGTTTTATTCTACTACATAAAATACATCAGTATTACCCCACTCATGGTTTTTTTAAGATGTTACATGTCTTGAAAAAGGCAGTTGCTAACAAGTGGTTAAATGGGACCACAGAGGTTGTCGGGGAGATTAAACGTCATCACACCGAACAGGCAACCTAGGTCCGCTTTTACAGCCTCGTTATGCTTATAATTGTGCTCTTATAATCTATTCTAACGCAAACATTCTGGAAAAAATGTTTTAAGATAAAAACTTGAGCGACCATGATGTAGTTCCTTTATAGCCTATCTTTAGCCTTTTACTTCTGCCGACAGCATTTAGGGTTCAAAAGTTGTGTTCATCTGTGGAAATTATCTTGATGGACATAACGTGTATGTATCATAAACTTTTGTTGATCCCAGAGCTTGTTTTTTTAATAATCCAAAACCAGTGTGATGCTAACTGCCGGTTGGCCTAAAAAGTGACCTCATACATACAGCACTATTTAGATGAATATGTGCTCTCAACAACGAAATTGCCATACACACAAAACTGACAGCGGTGAGAAAACAGCAGTTAAGAAAGCATCTGATCATAGCAATGTGGATATGTTTGCACTAGCTCTGCAAATCGCCACTCCAATCAAGTCACGTCATGTTTACTTTAGGCCTGTCAAAATTAGCGTGTTAACACAATAAGTTAACTTAATAAGTTAAAATATTTAACACAATTAATGCAGCATCGTATGCACAGACAGTGTGCGGCCGCATCTCTTTCGTGCTTGAACGGACAAAAACACACAAAGTATGCCACAAAAGTATAACCACAAATAAGCACAGCACAATCAGTAACTTCCATTCGTTATTCACACACACACATAAACTGTACCTGGAAGTTTCCTAGAATGGAAATGCCAATGCTAGAGATGAAACCAAGCACCAGTCCGGCTGTATTTAAATGAGACGCACAACCCAAATCCCGGATCTGTTGAAATCTGATCATGACAATCCATAGCGCTAAAGAAAGAAAAAGAGGTCACACAGAAGGTACAGTACAGAAGGCCTGTTTTTAAAATGAGATGACAGGACTCACCCAACACACAGCAAATGTTGCAGATCTGAGAAAACAGGCAGCTCTGGGGGTTGTATGAGCCACACGTGCTGAAGGAATAACAATACTCATATATAATTTCTTTTTTTTTTTTTAAATCAGGCTTGGCTAGTTTCATCCTTTATGCTGTACTTTGTTGGGAAGGGTAGTATGTAGGTGTGTGAATCTTTGGGTAGACAGCATATCGAGTAGAATCAGGAATGACTTTTGCAAATTCAGAAAGAGCCACGAGATTCAACAATACTACAATATCACTGAGAAAATTGTTTTTACACCATAACACCAATGTCAGAGACTGTACTGTAAAAAATATTTTACAATAATACTGTTTTTGCTGTATTTTGGATCAGATAAATGCAGCCTTGGTGAGCAGAAGAGTCTTCTTTCAAAAACATTAAAAATAGTAATGTTTCCAAACTTTTGACCGGTAGTGTGCATGTGCATGTGCATGTGCATGTGCATATATATATATATATATATATATATATATATATATATATATATATATATATATATATATATATATATATATATATATATATATATATATATATATATAGGTAGGCCTACATACCTGATGTAAGGAATTCTTCAGTTATATTAACAGTGTTATTGGACACCGCTATGGCATACCTGCATACAAACAAGTGCACAAAGAGTCAAATAAAACCCAAAAAACACAACAAAGATTGTCAAGAGTGAACGTAACTGAAAGAAACACTCACACAACCCAAAGACCAATTGTTCCAAACACTGCCAAAGTGACAGGAAGTAATGCCCACGCCCACATGATGGACCAATCAGATCACCTGTAGAAAGACCATGTGTCTCTTTACATCCTATGAGATCACATTTATTAGCATGTATACATTTAAACACCTAAAACACATTGCAATACCGGTTTCCTATGTTTACAGACTATTTAACCATCTTAAGAGAGCCTGTTTAAAATGCAATAATGGCAAACAAGTGAATCATTGTGCACAACCTCGGTACTGCACTGAATGAATTTGAATTAGAGCCTGCATAGGGAACCTGTGAATCAGAAAGCAACTCTAGATAAACAGAGTTAGCAAGTATCTGCTTCGAATTTTACAACCCCACCAGTATAAGTTACCACAGAACCAGTGAGATTAAGGGAGAGTCACGTTTTCCTCCACACACCAGTCCTGGTTACAGTGGTATTGAAGGTCACAGGCATTTCTCAAAACAAAATTCTCTTTCAGCTTTTTTTCCAAGCTGTAAGTCTGCCAATGGCATGCAGATATTGAGACTAGTTTACTGCTTCAGTGGGAATTAATATTAGCGTCTGTTTCTCATGTATTATTTTCTCAGGGCAGCAGAATAGAATGACATTCCCCTTCCAGCTTTGGTTCCTCTCAGGGTCTCTTTCTTACTTTTGTGGAAATTGTTCCCAACCAATATAACTACAGATACAAATCCAAAGCATTAGACAGAAAAAGGATTTCTGATACCAGCATCCATAGAGATGTCAAACACGCAACCACTACTGTATGCCAAGAAATCCATTCAACTATTTTTGACAACAGAAAAGACAACACAACCACCACTTATGTGATTTTAGACATACTTATTGCCTAAAAATTAACTTTAAAAACATACATACATATACATACATATATATATATATATAGACTTCAGATGCAGACGTTTTTCTTTAAAATAAGCATTTTTGTCAGCCTTTCTACCCAAGTACCGGTACTTCTGAATAGGCTGAGGCTGGGATTGAGTGGGTTTGAAGTGAAAGTATGTTATGAATTTATACTATATGTGGTGATCATTCACTCAGTATCGTTATCTCATTATTGACCGAAGTGGCTTTTAGAGGCTTCTGCATCTGAACTCATATATATATATATCATTTAATACTTTTATTCAGCAAGTAATCAGCCAATCGAGAGACAGCAACTTGCTGTATACATATATAACATAATACGATCCAAGAAGTGAATCTTACCATGGGATGATTTGAGCTGGGAAACTAATCCCTGTTAATCTGCGAAATAAAAGGAGAATCGCCAGACTGGTTCAAGCTGACGTTATAGTAAACGTGCAACATGTTTCAAACCTGTGTGACTATGGACTTTGTGCCAGAATAATTGATTTATAACTGCACGACTACTGCGAGTCATTTAGAGGTGTGTGTGGTTATACAGTACAAACACTCTTCACTCTGTCTTGAACCATTACACATTTTTACACCCACCAGTCATGATGAATTGCAAGTGACACCATATCACTTATATCACCATATCACATCAGTGGATAATCTGTTGGTCCTCTCTCATTAGTTTTATTATACAATCATTATTACTTAACACCACGTGTATATGTTTAACTAGCTCATAGACAGGAACATTAAAATACCTCAAAACTTGTTTTTCAATACTTTAGGACTCAACAATTTAAGGATTTTCTTTTAAATATTTATTGTAATTTCAATTTTAAACCTTATTATCTCCTGACAGAAATTGTCAATTTAATATATACACCAGTATAAAAGTGTTATACATGGTAATACCATTGTATTGTATGGTAATACCATTAAAGCTGTAATTCTGATCACAAAACCTCAATGTTCCCATTCGCAACTCAATTAGACTATTGGTATACACATCAATATTACTATACATCTGGTGTATGTTGTCAAAATGCCACATAAAAGAGCACACGAAAAGTTAAACAGCTAGACATTTATTCATTGTCATACAGTTCTGATGTGTCAGTCATAGGGTCGCACGTGTGTGTGGGTCTCAAAGCTCTAGTTCAATCTTCACGTCCATTTTACTTTTGTATGGCTCTAGAACAGGCCTGACCTCCTCGGACAAAAACCTTGTAACCTGAGAAAGAGAGGGAGTGATTGAAAGGGTATCACAGCCTACCTCATTATTAAAACATGTTAATCATGTGATAAATATTAATAGAACAGCAGTAATGTGTACGTCTAGGCTGCATGCGTGTACCTGTTGGGGGGCTCGACCGATGAAGGTTTTGGGATCCAGAACGCTGTCCAGCTGTCCGAGGATGGGGGTGAAATATGGATCAGCCTGAACCCGAGACAAAAGGTCATTATCTCCCCCTTCCTGTTTGACCACAGCAGCAGCTTGCTGGGACAGCACACGGATCTTCTCATGGCAGTCCTGAGTGCATTTTCAGTACAGACAAAAACGTTAGTCAATGGTAAAATGCACTTTAAACATCTGCTGCTCGCAGAAAGAACATTTACAGCTAATCATTTATTTAAACATCTTGGGGTTGCCAAAGCAAATTTTTATTACAAGACAAGATTTCTGTCAGGACCACTATTGTCAAAGATGATTGATTGACTATTAGCAAACAGTTTGGATTGGTGGTATGGTTCTGTTCTGGACAAGAACTCCCTGCGCATTCATGCAGCCTAGCATGGATAAGAGCAGGGAGAGCAGTGATAAAACCCCAAAACAAAACCAATGCCGATATCCCCCAAACATGACTGATCCGAAAATCTGAATGGCCCTTAATTCAATTTGATTAAAGGCCAAATTTAAATTCATTGAATAATATCTACTAGGAGAAGCATATACCCCTAACGCAGCTAAATCTGATACAACAAGGATGTTGTAATCACAGAACTAACTAGTAGTCTGTCTGGGAAACCCTGCAGCAACATCTCCAAGTAGCTGAAACGTGCAGCTAGCAATGAAATAGTGTGCTTCATCGTTCATGATCATGATTCTGCTCCTGTCGGGGTGATTCCATCGGCTGGAGGAGAAGGCAACTCCCCACAACTCCGCACTCCCTCATGGGATCACAAAGCCACGATGTTGTTAGTGTTGAACAAGAGACCTGAGACTAGTGATGAAACGTACCTGCTGTGTGTATTTAAGCACAGCATTTTATTGCTACTCTAGATAAGCTAAAGCCACAAGCATGTTGCTAACATTAACATAGCATGTGCAAAATGATTGTGTTCCCAATAGCAACTATAGCTTAAGACCAGCATGTTTCCAAAAGCAACCAGATAGCCTTTAGAATGAGCATGTTTCAAATGGCAACTATACTTAAAGAAGCAACAAATAGCAACCGGAGTTAACACCCTTCTCCCATTACAAACTATAAAACGTTAACACCTGCTTCAATAGCAAACTATAAAACGTTTACACACCTGCTTCAATAGCAACTATGTAGCTTTAAGAACAAGCGTGTTTCTAATAGCACTGCAGATTTAAGGATGAGCATGTTTCTATTCTAATAGCACTGCAGATTTAAGGATGAGCATGTTTCTATTCTAATAGCACTGCAGCTTTAAGTCGTCATATTTGGGTTAACGTCATATCAGCAGTGAATGAGAGAATACACATACATATACATATACATATATACACACACACACATATATAGTGAAAAGAGAGAAATATGTTCTCTTTAAAAATATGTTACCATCACTCCCATAAACGCTGTATTAGAAACACCCTCACTGCAGCGATAACTTGTTTTTGGTAATTTGATGCCAAGTAATAAAAATATTAGTACATACATTTTTGTAAAAGTGAAAATACAAAAACTTTGCAGGACTTACGATATTGATGAACGTTAAAACGTGTCATCACAGTCTGTTTAAAAGGGTCCATAGCACTGCGGCTTTAAGAACACACGTTTCCAATAGCACTGCTTTAGGAACAATCATACAGATAACAGAATCATAACGCTGAGCTGACTCAGCTGAACCATGACTGATTCCTGCGGTCTTTAAGAGCTGCACCATAGTAGAAATGATTCTGTTTGCACCATGAATCGTTTTTTTCTGTTGATCACCGCAAGCTGCTAGAATACATGCAGTATAAAGCGAAGAAAACAAACCAAAGCAGCCTGACTTAATTTTAAGTTATAGCATGTTGCAGCGAGAAGCAAGTTGCCAATGGCAACAGATTTAACGCACATTTGCCAATATGATTGCATAGCTTAACTGCATGAGCATTTACTTAAAATGACTAGAACCTAAGCACGGATGGCCTTAGCAACGAGCCTGTTGCCAATAGCCTACCCTGATAGCTTTTAGCAGAGCATTTTAAAAAGGAACTTAGCTTCGTGAAGACAATCAGGGATGATTACGTGGGTGTTATGTGGATGTTTGATCTCTCTTGATATCCTTCATGCAGGTGAGTGCAGATCTCATCAGAATTGCTCTTAGTTCAGTTAGCTATATTAGTAAACTTCAGCGAGTCCATATCAACAATGCAGAAATGAAAGAAGCAATGCCAACTCAGTCACTTCTAGATCAGGCAGTTTACAATCAATGCAGCAAATCGCGTTCGCAAGTTCGCAAACTTGAATGAAACTGAGGTGAAATCCATGTGGGAAACGAATTCCTAGTGAGATGATGCGATGTCACACTCCGAATTTGCCATTAAATTAGCTTTGGAGAAATGCGATAGCTGCTGATAATACTGAAGGAGCTTATACATGTATGCTGTGATAGGCATCGTATTCCTAGGTAGACGTGATCAGCTGACAGACAGCTAATGCGAGTTTGACAAACGTGACCTGCCAGAACTTGTGCTATATGCTTGATTTTTCTTCATCAATCACTGATTGTTCTGACCTGTCTGTTTCCTCCGGCCTTCACCATGGCCATGATGATGTTTTCAGTAGCCATGAAGGGCAGCTCATGGCGGATATGCCTCTCGATCACCTATAAAAAGAGAAAGAGAGAATGACTCAAGAGGTCATGAACTATATTTTTTAAAATTATGTTCTCTGATGTCCACTTATAATGATATCAAGATTTTCTATCCTGTTTTTGACTCTCTCCTTAAAATACTCTGTTTTGATAGGAGTGCCGCATTTAAGACTTGGAAGTAAATGCCCACTGCTATGATTGGGAAACAGTTTTACATATTCAAATCATTTTTGAATATAACATCCCCACCCTTACACCTGTGCAACTACTTTGAAAACAGATGTTGAAAAATGGCAAAAGGTGAAATTCAGCCGTACATGTTAGAGTCTGATCCTGAATCAGAAGAAAACAAACCTACACCTCAGATACCAAGGATCGTGCCCGTGATCATGCCAATTCATCATCTTTACTTTTATTTAGTTCATATGTATTTGTGAGGTGGTTATTGCATTATATTAGTGTTTAAAGGCACTATAGAAAGGTGTTTATTTCATTACATAGTTGGAAGCATTTGCCAATGCGTATGCGTATCACATACAGTCATGTGGCAAGTAGGTGTTGATTTTCTTTATTATATATATAATAAATTATGTCTAATGTAAAGGTTTAGAATTATCTTCATTTGAGGCTTTACTCAGAAAATATTGTTATATGGTTTAAATATCATTAATAAATGCATTGATAATGGAAAATGTTTCTTAAGCAGCAACTCATATTAGAACGGTTTCTGAAGGATCGTGTGACACTGAAGACTGGAGGAATGATGCTGAAAATACAGCTTCACCATCACAGGAATAAATTACATTTCAAAATATTAAGTTATTTTAAATTGTAATAATATATTTCACAATGTTACTGTTTTTACAGTGTTTTTGATCAAATAAATGCAGGCTTAGTGATCATAAATGACTACTTTCAAAATCTTAAATCTTTTGTAGTATTTGCAGTATATGCAATTATTAGCACTAAGTAATCAGCATCTCATGTAGTTCATTTGAAAAAAACAATGTATAAAATGATACAGATTATTGCCAGCCCCGATGAAAACTTTAAAAAAATATTTGTTGAAAAGAGATGCCCCAGAAGTCAAAATGTACTTTGTTGGACGCACGCACGCACACACACACACACCTTAGGATACACCACCAGTCCTTCAGTGATGTTCTGCAGAGTGCTAAGGATGATGTCAGCTGTGAGGAAGGATTCGGGCAATGAGATTCTCCTAAATAAGCACATAAAAAAATGTTGAAACAGGATGAGAAAAAGTCTATATCTTCACAGAGCCAAAATGGTGCAGTGGCACATCATATGGTCAGACAACAGATGTCATAACAGTGCCTGTTAGCGCTGTCGTCCAGGGTTCTTTCCAGCCACTGCACTGATGCAGTCTGCAGAGGGTCTGAAACCAGCGCCATCAGGTGGCGAGCAAGACTACAGCAGCGCTCGGCACGCATGGGGTTTCTCTTGTATGGCATGGCACTGGAACCTAAAAACAGAAGAAACCATGATAGATCAGAGGTTGATTTAAAATATGAAAAAAATTCTCACATACAAACTCACCAATCTGCTCTTTCTCAAATGGCTCCTCGATCTCTTTCAGATTAGCCAACAGACGAATATCAGTGCAAATCTACAGAAAAAACAGGTTGTTCTAATGAAAACAACTAATGTCTGTTGCTTTTTTGTGACCATTGTGGATTGTTATAGCAGCTAAGTGCATAAAGCTGATGGGAGTCCATTATTCGTGGCTGACCTTGTGTACTGAAGCTCCAAGGCTGGCCAGCACACAGAGCGAGTCGACATCCACTTTACGACTGTACGTCTGACCCGTCACTAAGTATGATCTAGAAAAACAGAGGAAGAACTGAATGACCATGTGCACACAAATACATATACATTGCAAGTCTCTAGCCAGCAACATTTAGGTATTTAGAAGCCATTTGAAGCATTTATTAAACAACAAAGGCAGAAATTAAGTAGCCTGAACATACTTTTTAAATTCCGCCATCTCAGTGACCATCCTATCCAACTCCTCCACCTAAGAGAGAAGACAATCAAAAGTTTCAACCATAGAATCTTCCTAATATCCCTACTATCATGATCCTTGGCTGCAGATATGATACGTATTGTAATCTTTGTATTGCAATTATATATATTCAGATATGTACTGTGATTTTTGTTTGAAAAGTTGAATGATACACTTGATGGTGCAGTTCATATATCCGTAGATGTCTCTATGTCCAACATTTTTCACTTTCTCGTGTCCACTAGTAAGAGATATGACATGACGTACAACACATATCGCCTGAATCTCCTCTTTCTCGTCTATAAGCAAGAACTAAAATATAGGCATTATTGGTATTTTTCTATTCAGGCTACAAAACTGCACATTCCACAAACAGTTTCAAAGATGCAATAAAACCCAAATAGTCAATGCTCAATGTGAATATAAGTTAAACCTTAACTTATAAAATAAGGGACACTGACACTGTTTTCAATAACAGCAAAAAAAACAAAAAAATTGTGTTTTTGCCTGAAAACGCAAACAGGCTTCAAAGTGCAAGTTCTTGAAGACAATACTGTTATTGTCTCTGTGTAAACCGCAAAAACATGGATTTGTGAAAACAGTGACATCATGCACATGCGTATCACATGTTCAGTCTATAGGCATGTAGTGTTTCTTTACAAAGTGACATCACCAACTACTGGCCTGGCCTGAATAATGAACCACAGCGTTTTTAGTCGTTTTCGCAGATCTGTGTGAACAGGGATCGTTTTGACAATGTTGTCATCTGTACGTGAAACTTTTCGAAAAAGCCAAAAGCCAAAAATTCTTCTGTTTTTAGTACATTGTTGTCATGTAAACATACCCTAAATGTATTCATTACAACCAATACCCCATAATGACAATGTGAAAGAAGTTTGTTTGAAATCTTTGCAAATGTATTAAAAAAAAACAAAAAAACATGTACATTAGTATTCAAAGCATCCTTTGCCATGACACTCAAAATTGAGCTCATGTTCTCCTGTTTCCACTGATCATCCTTGAGATGTTTCTACAACTTGATTCGAGTCCCCCTGAGGTAAATTCAGTTGATTGAATATGATTTGGAAAGGCACACACCTGTCTATATAAGGTCCCACAGCATGTCAGAGTACAAACCAAGCCATGAAGTCCAAGGAACTGTCTGTAGACCTCCGAGACAGGATTGTATCGAGGCACAGATCTGGGGAAGGGTACAGACAAAAATTCTGCAGCATTGAAGGTCCCAATGAGCAGTTGTCTCTGTCATCCGTAAATGGAAGAAGTTTGGAACCACCAGGACTCTTCCTAGAGCTGGCGAACCTTCCAGGAGAACAACCATCTCTGCAGCACTCCACCAATCAGGCCAGTATGGTAGAGTGGTCAGACAGAAGCCACTCCTCAGTAAAAGGCACATGACAGCCCATCTGGAGTTTGCCAAAAGGGACCTGAAGGACTGTCAGACCATGAGAAACTAAATTCTCTGGTCTGATGAAACAAAGATTGAACTCTTTGGCCTGAATGGCAAACGTCATGTCTGGAGGAAAACAGGCATGTGGGGATGTTTTTCAACGGCAGGAACTGGGAGACTAGTCAGGATCAAGGGAAAGATGAATGCAGCAATGTACAGAGACATCCTTGATGAAAACTTGCTCTGGACCTCAGACTGGGGCGAAGGTTCACCTTCCAACAGGACAACGACCCGAAGCACAAAGCCAAGATAACAAAAGAGTGGCTACGGGACAACTCTGTGAATGTCCCTGAGTGGATGGAGCTTGTCCTGCAAAGACGAATGTGAGAAATTGCCCAAAAACAGGTGTGCCAAGCTTGTAGCATCATAATCAAACAGACTTGAGGCTGTAATTGGTGCCAAAGGTGCTTCAACAAAGTATTGAGCAAAGGCTGTGAATACTTATGGACATGAGATTTTTGAGAGTCTCTTATGCTCATCAAAGCTGCATGTATTTGATTAATTTGAAAATTGAAATATTATTGCAATTTAAAATAACTATTTCCTATGCGAGAAATGTGAGAAATCTTTTAATTCACCATTAATTAATTGCATGCATCCTTGCAGAATAAAAGTATTTATAAAAAAAAATACCACAAACTTTTGAAGGGTAGTGTGTATAGTATGTATGCTGAAGACAAAGTACACACTACTAAGTATGAAGTAAGCCAGTGTTGAGTCATTAAAAAAAAAACACAGATTCAGCTGTTGATTTTCAAGCAGCTGCATTCACCTTCTCATGATCCCCCTGGAAGAGCTGCAGGAAGCTGGCCTGAGTGCCTGTGGTTCCTTTGACACCCCGGAAGCGCAGGTCCTCTCTTGCACGCTGAAGATTGCGCATGTCCATGACCAGATCCTGCAGCCACAGACACGCACGCTTCCCAACAGTAGTCAGCTGAGCTGGTCTGAGAAAAAGATGCAGACAAGGAGAGGGAGAGGGAAAATAAACCCAAAACCAGACTAGTATTGTTGTATTAAATGAAGAAAAGATAAAAAGAAGGAATATGTAAAAAATAAGAGATTTGATGGAAATGAGTAATGTTGTATGGGTTACAAAATGAGTGAGTGATTGTTGAAGATTGAGTGAGATGTATCAGAGATTAAATGGACAGGTCATAAATGAATAGAAGATGGGGAGGAAGAAAAAAAACAGTAGAAATTTTCCTTTTACATGCACAATCTAAATACTTATTTGTGAGGTTTAGTACATGCACTGTACCCTGAATAACTCACTGATAGTGGGTGAAGCCTAAAGTCGGCTGGTCGGCGTATTTCTCCGCAAAGTTAGCCAGCCTGTCTATGACACGAGCCAACTATGGAAGAGAGAATGTTTGAAAACAAGAAATACTTACTGAGTGAAAGGCAATTATGGAGGACTAGGAGTACCAAATTTGTGGCCAAAGCATTTTTTCATTACTGCATTTAATTAATATTTTAAGCATTAAGTAAATAATTTAAACATGCATTTATTTGATTAATTGACAAGTGATTTATCAATTCATTATTTAATGTTACATTTAATTAATTAGACCATTTTACACACTATTTATTTGTATTTTTTCTGAAGTAATACGGTACATTGATAATAGATGTCTTCATTTTATATTTAAAGGGCACTTCTAAGCACCTTCATAAGCTGGAAAATATCAGAAAGTCAAACCTTGGGTAGCAGAATATCAAATCCATCACGCAGCATTATCAGATCCTACAGATAAAGCATACACACATTTCAAGAAGACCATTTTCACCATTTAAAAATAATATACTGACAACATGCTTTTTCTTATAAGGATTTTGCATGGTGCCTTATAATCACAGCCTGTTTTTAATTGCAACCAAGATTAAAAATGGTTTAATTCCTGTTGGCATATTCTCTCTATAGTCACTCAATTCCAGCAGCGATATAATATTGATAATATTTTTGCCTCACCGTGTTGTCTCCCACATAACAGGAAGTGGCACCCAAGTGGATGATGGGAGCAGCGGTGGGACAGCAATGAGCGAACGTGTGCACATGAGCCATGACGTCATGCCTCAACTTCCTCTCTTCCTCTGCAGCCATGTCGAAATCAATGTCCTCCGCGTGAGACTCCATCTCGCTCACCTGGGCATCGGTTATGGGGAGACCCAACACCTGCAGACAGGATATTGGCGCGATAAAGAGATGTACTAAAGTCACGATGAAGCGGAAGTAGCGAAAAGTTATTTTCTTCCATATAGCGATGTGCATACTAGTTTAATGGATTAATGAAAAAACTGCATAAATATATGCATGGATGAATTGTTCACAATATCTATAACATCAGAACATAGATTACATTTTCATGCATTTAACATTCCCATTGTAATTGAAGCACAAAGTAGCAATATGATTTTTTGGTTTTTCCTTACATACCTTACATTTGAGGTATGACTGTACTTTACATTGTAGATAAAGTCTCATAACAAGACTTTCTCAAAACCCATTAGAACTTGTTATATTGGGAATCAGCCAATATCAGAGATTTTGTTAAATTATCAGTATTTTATGCATTCTCATTTCTATTATCTTCCAATTCAATTTTCATATTATCTTTGTAATTTGTAGCTAATCTTACAATGGATAGGCCTATCCATTTTCAATACTGTACATTTTAATGTTGTGATGTCTAACTTCATTTTAAATAACATTTTATATTTTAATGTTATTTAATTTATAAATAGAATATGTTTTAAATATTCTATTTATGTTTTAATTAATGTATTATTATAAAAGATACATTTTAAAATAATTAAGTATTTGCTCATTATATCGCCAGAATTGCAATAATGTTGCATCCTTATATCATTTTTCTGTAATACATTTTGTTAACTTATTCGTTTCATCTTTAGCGATGCACAGAGAGAGTGCAAAGGTCAAGAGTCACTCTCCTGTTACCCTGACATTTACATTCGTTAATTTGGAAACACACTTGTGCACTCTTTCTAAGGGCTTCATCTGGTACTGTGTGTGCCTTAGTGTGTCCCAAGGACTAGATTAGTAAAGTTCTGTAGCGTGACTTTACTTCCAGAGCAGCTAACAGAAACCTGTGTGTCTCAGCGGGTCAGAAAATGACCACCATGTGACCAGACAACTGTGTTCAATTAACATTGGCCAGTGCTACTGGAGCGCTAAGGGTTACTGGGTGATCACAAAATCATAGTTCTTGATTTCTATACACACTTCAAACAATCAATATGCAAGTCTTTCCATGTCAGCAAAGCCAGCAAATTCCACCGGTCTACGGTCAATAATTTGATTTCTTATCAATTCAACTATTGTTACCCTCAGCAAACTGAATATCTGTTGTCTGAATTTGAGAGTTTTATCATCTAAACTGCTGAGTTACTGTGAGCTTAATATTCAATGACCTTTAACCTCACACATAGGGCGCTAGACATGACAGTTGTAAAACAGAGAGATGTTAGTTTTATATACTGTATACAAAAAACAAACGTTAGATCAAATTATCACGGCACTGCAATAGTTAGTGCTTCTGTGTATTTTTTTTTTTTTCTGTTCATGCACAAAAGTAGTAGTACTATGGTATTCTTAGAAATCAATGCCTTAGCAGGGTACACAAACTTCAATACTATGGTATATATTAAATAATGTACTACGATATTACTATTTAATACCATCAGTGTACCATTATACCACCACAGTACTTTTTGTATGGGCAAGGTTGTCAGCCTGGTCCACTTATAAAGCATTAAATATAACAGCAGAGCTCATGTCCAACCTTTCAAACTATTTTTAGAATAAGGGAGTTGGCAACTTGAGATCTCCACTCACTCAAGGTCAAAAACTTAAGACAGAATCACACTTGGCATTCAGAGGATCACCGATAACAACAAACTCATCTATAGACAGTCCAGAAAAATAAACTCAAGAGAAATAGACAGACCTTCTCTGCCTTGGCGAGATAAATCCACAATTTTCTCCATGTGGTGAATTTTTTCCTGTCGCTGAAGTTATAGGCCATCTCTTTGCTGGCGTAGCGGGACACCAGCGGTGAGCGGTATTTCATGAACTCGTCCCCGGATCCCTCCATGCCAGTAGCGGATCAGTGAAGCGCCAAGAGCCGCGAAAACAAGACTACACGCGGATGAGCTCCTGTTGCAAGCAGAGACTTCCAGGATTTACGACAGTTCTAATAGCTCGGCGGCACGGAGCACGACTTCTAGGCACAGTGGAGTTTTAACGCCATCTAGTGTTTATGGTTTAAGATTTTTAATTCCTTTGAAAAAGTAATAAATATTTAAAAAAAATTATAAAAAGGCTGAAATAAATGCTATACGCTTATAAATATTACCGTAAAATGTTTGTGTTTAATATGTGTAATTAAATAAATATATTACACAAAGTTTGAAACTTTGTCGAATATGAAATACCGGGCCCTTTATAGACTATGAAACTTGCAAAGATTTTCAAATGAATGTAATTTCCCTTAAGTAAATTAATTAATTTGTTTGTTTATTTGTTCTGGGAGTTTTTTTGTTTTTGTTTTTTTTACATTTATTTTATCATATAAATATTACTGTTCATACTCATTAGACTGCTGTATAATACACTAGTGCTTTCTCTGATTTGATGTACTTTATAGCTTTAGAAGGGGAAAACTTTCCAGTGTTTGCTTTACTCTAGTATTTAAATGCTGCTGGGTTTAGATCATACTGCAGAATCAGGTGGGCGGGGCTAAACTGGATTCTTCCATCTATTCATTGGTCTAATGCCAGCCTTTGCTCCACCCCCAAACTCAACACTACAAGAATAGGAAACCACTCCACAATTATTATTCATTAGTACCTAAGAATTGTGGGAGGCTACCTACTGTATAATATTTGTCAAACTCTGCCCACTAACTCACAAGTCACATTTTTTCTCATTCCCTCCTTACATCCCTCTGCTCTCTACTTGCCTCTTTCTCCCAGATCATCCTGCTTGTATCATTTCATGAGGGAAAGAAAGTCAAAAAGAAGTAGAGAGAAAGGTTTTGAGAGTGTTGTATAATCAGAAGATCACTGGGAGAGGGAGGGAAATAGAGTAGGAGGGAGATAAGAGGGGAGAAAGCCATGTTTTGAGCACAGGAGAGAGAGGGAGAAAGAGCGAGAACAGGAGACAACGGACCAGCTAGACACAAGATGGCTACAGTCTCTTCTGATTTACATGCAGGTAAGTGACATTAAACTTAAACTTCATTCGTATGCCTGACAATCTTCCACTTTCAAATCCCACCTACACAGGCAGCTGACTCACTTCCCCTCTGCATGCGCTTCCTGTGTCTCTGGGGCTTTCTAATGCAGACAGGAGAGTTTCAGCTGTATCTAGAGCAGATTGCCATTATACAAAAACAGATGCCCACACAAATGTGATTGAATCGAGTCCTGGTTCAGCATTAGAATGAAATCATAAGGCTAATGGTTAGGGTTACTTAGTAGAGGGATGGAGGTGAGCTGTTGAAACTGATGCAGCATTGTTGGAACTGTTATCATGTGCTGGACTGTACCAAACCAAACAAGGACAGGACACAGGTGACTGAAAATAGAAGAGATGGTAGCAGAGAATTGACAGAAACCTTTCTTACCTGTCAAATGTAAGTGTTTTAAATTTTTATTTTACAATCACAAGAAGGTTATTTAGTGCAGGACTACATGCACCAGTTTTCAATTTATATACTACGGCAGTCATTGCTCAGAATGTCCAACGCTATCTCACGACCAATTCGTACGTATTTGTACGAGTATTCATACAAATTCGTACTACCTCACTTGTACGACCTCACTATTTGTGCGATTTGTCTAAACCGCAGTGATGGGTAGGTTTAGGGGCGGGGTTAGAAAATCGGGGTGAATTTGTACGACCTCACTCACCACCTCATAAATGCGTACGAATTGCTGTGAGATCAGGTTGGAATGACGGTGTAGTGAATGTAGTCTGCATGGACTGAACTGCAAGTACTTTTGATCACCTGAAATATAATTTTCACTTGCATCTCTATCTCTCAAAAGCAGAGGGATCCTCTCCACCCATGCGGCGCCTGCTACTGCTGGGGTTCCACGGCTCTGGTAAGACCTCAACACTGAATACCATCTTGAGCCAGGAGAAAACCCCATCTGACAATTCCCATACAGACCAACAACATTGGGTAGACATACTCACCTGGCAACTGTTGATCATTGACAGCCCTGGATGGAATCTGGAAACAGAAGACACAACTGGTGAGACGGACTCAGAGAACCAGCAGTCCATCATTGATCAATGTTCTCCTGGTCCCCATGCCCTGCTGCTGGTGGTTCCCATTGGAGTTCCATTCACTGAACACCACTGGCAAAGTCTTTGGGCCAGAGTTAGAGCACTAGGAGCAGGAATATGGAGGCACACCATGATTTTGTTTACCTGTGCGGACCAGTTGCCACAGGACAAGGGTGTTGAGGAATTTATTGTGGATGGTGGGGCAGCTCTGCAGAGGTTGGTGGAGAGGTGTGGCTCCAGGTACCATGCCTTGGATAACACCTGCTCAGACAAAAGTGCTCAAGTTGCAGAGCTTTTACAAAAAGTAGAGGAAATGGTTCAGGAGAATCAAGGCTGGTTCTTTGAAATGGTGAGGCCAAGCCTTGGATTTGATGATGAAGAGACAGAAAGGGAAAGAGAAGAGGATGGAGTCCCAGAAGTGGAGAGGACAGCAGCAATGTTTAGATCTCCGCCAAGAGGTGAGTACGCATCCGATTAATTCAGATCTGTACCTTTGCAGAATGTCTCCTTATCATGCAAAGTGCATTTCTCTTTTGCAATCTCCCACTTTATTTTTAACAGAGTTACGGGTTCTGCTAGTAGGCTGGCGTGGAGCAGGTAAGAGCTCTGCAGGAAATCTTCTACTGGGCTGTCGTGTGTTTGAATCAGGACGCCCCACTGAGGTGTCTGTCCGTCGTCAAGCATTGGTTGCTGGTCGGCGGCTCACAATTGTTGACACGCCAGGTTGGGATTGGTTCTCCGCCCAGCGCACACCCAGCAACATTCGAAAAGAAATCAAACAAGGGGCAGGGCTTCTCCATCCTGGCCCACATGCACTATTACTGGTCATCCCTGTAGTCTCGACCCTCACTCCCAAAAAGAGGCAGGCCCTCAAGAGCCATTTGGAAATGTTTGGCGAGGATGCGTGTCTTCACACACTGGTGCTGTTTTCATGTGGCGACTGGCTGTATGGGACATCCATTGAGGATCACATCCAGCGGGATGGAGGTGAGCTGTTGAAACTGATGCAGCATTGTTGGAACTGTTATCATGTGCTGGACTGTACCAAAGCCAACAAGGACCGGACACAGGTGACTGAACTCTTGCGGAAAATAGAGGAGATGGTAGCAGAGAATGGACAGAATCCTTTCTTACCTGTCAAATGTAAGTGTATTGCATCTTATACTATTATAATGGCTGGTTTTCACATCAAGTTATGTATTAATTTGTTCATATGAATATTTCTCATATATGTAAAACCTGATCATTGCATCCTTGTTCTACAGTAAATCAAGAACTAGACGAGGAGGAAACGAGTGGGAGATGCATACTACAGTGAAGTATAAGGCAACATAAAGTGCAACTCTGGAGGACTGTAAAAGCTATTGACCTTTTGGATCCCAAAACAAGCAGTATTAATGCAACCGTTACCCATAAGGCCATTGACACTGTTTGTATGTCATCTTGATAGAATGCAAACTGAATTTGAACTGGATATTCTACTGCTTTTAAACTTCATGGACAGTATGTAATACTTATGTTGACATTCCGTATCACACAACCTACATTTCTGGCTTTTTGAGCACTGTTAAGTTTTAGTCACAAGAACATTCACCTTTGCTAGCACGTAGCACTTTCTAATGACAATCTTTACATAAACTTGTTTTCTCCCCCATATCCTATAAACTAGAGACCACAAATAACAGCTGCTTAAATACTGATATTATCGCCAAATGCATGCAATAGTTTCAGAGCTGATTATTTTCAAATGTTATGTAAAAAGCTGGAATGGAAACAAACCAAATGACTATTCATTTCCACTGTATAGCAGGACTCTCATGCCCGGTATTGTACAGTATATGCACATCCTTGTTGCTTTACATGCACATTAAAACAGTGTCATATACTTAGTAAAACTGCATTTCAAAGTTAGAATATTCCTTAGATGTAGGTTGAATGTACTCACTATATTATCATAAAGTCTAAGTAGTTTGGGATCATGTGCATCTGGGTTCTCAAATATACAGTTGTTCTATAGACTGAACTGAATGTGCCATTGAACATCTTAAGAATATTGAGGGGTTTTTGTTATGAATTTGATTAGCAACTAAGGCGGACATACTAAGGACTGTGATGACAGCATTGCATTATACCTAAACACATTTACCAATGTGTTGAGCATTCAGGGCTTGGCTGTTACTATTGCATTGTAATATTTATCTTGTCCAGAAATATTTGGCGCAATATATGAGACTACGCTACGGAATCCAAAGTGCGTGGGCAATATCAGCCTTAAATGTGACTTTTCAACTGGTTTGACTGAAGACACTGAGATGACTGAAGAGTTTAGCTTTTGTATGCTTTTCACTTCATATTTTCATATTAATAACAATAGGGTTTCAGCACTTCATGCTTCAACCCCTAATAAAGAATAATTTTGCATATTATGGTGTTTTGTTAAATTCAGCTTCAGAAGTTTTAATTTTGATAGATCTGAAATCTTACAATTAAAACTCTACTTGTTTTTCTGCCAGCCATAAATGTTATTGTGCTTAATCGTTAACTAAATGTGTTTTTATATATTGTACCAATTTTAATCTGTATTCTGTCCTCAAAAGAATTCCATATCACATTACCTACCTAGAGGTAGTGAATTGATGTCAAAACCAATTTTATAAAATACTAAAACTCGTTTCTACCTCAGTTTCATGTGAAAAGATTAAACGTAAAAAATATTTAAAATGTTTATTAAATAAATAACTGATATGCAGTGAAAGGCCCATACAACTACATAATATTGAGTTCTATACACAATTTAATAAATGCATACCATAACAAAGACATGAGGAAATTTGAAATATTAAGCATTTGTATAGAATTTAGGAAAATTCAAGACAAAGACCATCAATAGACAATGCATATGTATGCATTTTATATATATAAATAAAACACACACATACTGTGCATACAATAGGATTAAAAAAAAAAAAATACACTAACAAAAGAATATCAGGCTAGGCTGACGTGCTAAAATTAAGCTTTTCTACTTAAGACACTGGGGAAGAATAAAAACTGTCATTTATTTAACCCTTCATAAAATACTTTCTTTTAGGACCAACATCCCTAGTAGTCTGCACTTCAGGCTATGCTGAATCTGTCCATTTCCATCAGCTTCAAGCCTCTGTGTCCATTTCTTTCTATGACTTCACACTTCTGCCCTCTCTTGCCCTCTTGACTTCTTCCATTAGCTCTTTCAGGTACTGGATCTCTTTAGCAATGGACTCTGCTTTTTCCACCAGCTCTTGATTCCTCTCCTCTAGGACTGTACACTCT
Source organism: Paracanthobrama guichenoti (assembly GCA_018749465.1). Lineage (NCBI taxonomy): Eukaryota > Metazoa > Chordata > Actinopteri > Cypriniformes > Gobionidae > Paracanthobrama > Paracanthobrama guichenoti. Next base: position 43,050,143 of record CM031945.1, read on the forward strand.
GACTGGAGGGCATCTTGCTCTGCACGCTTTTTCTGCCGGTAGCGGGTCGCTGCAGTCTTGTTCTGTTCCATTTTCTTAAGCTTTTTCTTTTCAACCACAACTTTTGAGCCACTGGCTGATTTTACTCTTCCTACAAGGGTAGGCGACTCTGAATGCTGATTTTGGGTGGGCTTAGAATCGGGTGTGGAGTAGGGCTTCACCCTAGAAGAGGGAGACTGGGGAGAGGCTGGGGTTTGTGGGTCAGGGGAAGCTGGACTTGGGGAATTTTCCACTAACACCTCACCTGGATGGGTAACCATTGCATTAACCTCCTCTTTGGGAGAAAGTACAAGAACAATGCGGGTTGGGGTGAGGGACAGGACTATTTTGGGCACCCGCATCTCAATGGGGGATGGACTCAGAACTTCAGCTATGTCTACCTCGCAACCAAGCTCAAGAGTATCAGTAGGGGACTCTGGTGGAAGGATGGAAGGTGATGGGACCGGGGAGGCCGGTTCAGACTTTATCTCAAACTCAGCCTGGGGCTCAGGGACCACAGAGGAGGAATCTGGTATTTCACAAGGGGATGAGGGAATGAAAGGAGTAGCAACTGGAGTATTCAAAGTGAATGAAAGGTTGGAAAGTTGATTGATTTCAGAGAAAGACGCTGCTGGAGAGGGTGAAGGTGTTTTATCAGAAGGTACAGGCTGGGACTCCAGGTCTATCTGTGACTCTAGAGAAGCGATGAGCTCCTCAGGAGAACTGGGTGGATCCTCAGAAGCATAGGAGCCAATCAAAGACTCCAGATCAAACTCGCTCAAATCAATTCGCTCCGTCATCCAATCCATTTCACTGAACGAATGATCTAAAATGGGGGAAAAAAACATGTCAACTACGATGATTGCATGCTTAAAATATTAGCATACTGAAACTGGAGTATTTGTAGGTGTGTTTGAAATAAATTGCTACACCTTACCTTTGCCATGATTATTTAGGCATAGCTCATCTGAGGGGAACCAGGACAGGGACAGCTGATCGAGCCCAGCCTTCTCCCCCCTCTGAGTGGAGGGAGGTGTGCAGGGTGGGGAGAGAGAGGGAAGTGGAGAGGAAGAGAAAGATGAGAGGGGCGACTCGGCGCCTCCGAGAGGAAGAACCTCCTCATCTTTATCTAGGAAGGACCCCAGAGGGTCAGCCATCGGTGATGATGGGTCCCAAAGAAGGACCTCCATATCGTCCTGGCCAAACCGTGAGCTCATCAAAGACATGGCTGTCTATTTCAAGTGGAATCAACGAGTCTTCTACTGAGAATTCGAATAATTTCGTGCTGTCAGTTACAGCAAAGATCAGACTTGCCACAAAGGACCTGTAAGCAGATATTAAAAGTAGTTAATCACTTGTGTAACAATTTCATAAAATGTAAACAAATACAAAAGCTAGTTAGCAAGGAAAAAAAGCCTAATTTATTATTCACGATGACATCATCTGCCCACCCTACCCATATATGGACATCTACCACGTGACGTTCTTTATCACTTACAGTCAGCAGACTGGATTCCATTTTTAAAATCTCAAACCAAATTTACCAGAGGCAAAAATCTCATTGCTTTATTTATAAGATCTTAAAGTTTGTCGAAACTGTTGTCTGACGTAAAATGTACGCCGATGTTCTACTGTTTTATCAAGGTGGATAAAGACTCCGCCATTTCAGGGACTTGCCGCTCCCTTTTCAGGAACGTACGCCATTTTATAAAGAGCACGCGGTGACAAAGAAACGTAAATTAAACGGTCTCACACATTTATTTTGAGTTAAACGTATTCTGGCATGTTGGATATGCATTCATTATACAAAATAAAAACATTATAGTACAATTTAAAACAAAAATGACTACAAATTCATCGACCAACGTCAGGTAACTTAGACATATGGCGCGCTTAGCTCGAAACGCTGGTCGACGTTTTTCGCATCAATTTCCATCTATTTAAATAAATAAATCCACAATATATATATATTTAATTCACATAGGAAATCACATGAAAACATTAATGGTCATAAGGCTTTAATGTTTAAAGGCTTTAATTGTACACACCCATCCAGCCGGGTGGGTGAGGCGACGTGACATTTTAAGACAAAAACAATTAAAAGTATACTTACGCCATTTTGATATAAATGTACGGAGCCAGTGCACTATGTTGATGCACTGAGGAGTTTGCGCGCTGTCTACAGACTGCGGTTCACACGGCCATTTCGGCGGAGAGCAGAATCGCTCGAGTATCAACAAAAAAAAATCAGCTGTGAGAAGAACGGAATAAACGGGTGATGACGTCGAGTTCTTGGTTATATAGAGCCGCAGTGCCGCTCAGACATATCCGTCCGCCAGAGCGTTTTGTTACTGGGCGCAGACAACATATAGACCCATCACTTTTAGTCCATTTGTATCATTAGGGAAAACAGTACTAAAAATAATTATATTATATAATTCAGAATTTGTTTGAGATCACTTAGTCTTTTTGTTTATGTCAAATGACGGGGTGGGGGTGTATGGTATTAGGCTAAGACACAGCATTGTAAAGAATAATCCGAATAATAATATCAACATTAGCATTAGCCTATATATGTCTGTCAGTCGATAGATTGACAAACAAATGTGTCGTGAGCACAAAGTCTATGAAAAATAAACATTTCAGGGAAGGTTTCAGGGAATGAAGTTTGGATTTATCGCCCTCTGCTGGACGAAAACTAAACAACAGGGCGAGTTTTACCTAGGTTGTTTTTACGGGAATTATTGTTATGGGAAAAAAAGACAACGGAAAGAAAAGACCGTTGCTCTTGCTGATGGCAAAACTAAATAAAGAGACGAAATATGTTGTAGTAAACAGGCAAGGTGTAGTTTGTATAGTGGTCCTATTTCAGAGACTTTTTCTTTCAGAGAAATTGAAAGATACACAAGACAGCTTACATCTTGAATGCATTAATTTATTTTCTACAGAGGTAGCCTATATTAAAAACACATACATTTTATTTATTTTTTTATTTATCTTTTTTTTTACAAAATCCCAGCTAAGCAAACAATTAAGTTAGGCATTGTGCAAATATATGACAATCTCTTTCAACATAAAAAGCACAATAATTAGGCTAAAATTGATCCCTAATCCCCCACCATGTTCGAATTAAATGTTATAAACTCTCTGTACAATAAATATAAACCAAGTTCAAAGATCCTAATTAAACCTTGACACATCAACACAGACATAAAATAGTTGCAACAGGCACATATATTCAAAAATATATTTTGGTGTAGTTGGTGGTTCAGAGGCCATAACAGGTCTAGTACTGGGGGGTACTATCATTATAATATCATTATTATTAATGATAATAATAACAACAACAACAATCTATTTTATATAATTAACTATAATTTAAATTTGTAAATAAAAGTCTCTATATGATCTTTTAATATAGGCTAGTAGTATATTATTGCTGATAATATTCCTTAAACCTTTTGAATCAAAAGTGCTGTTGCTGCAATTGTAGCTTTCACCATAGAATACGCAAAAAAAACACTATTATTACTGATATCTTGTGCTGATATATGATTGATTTGATTCCCTCTCAGTGGATTTCTCTTTGCTAAACATTTGCTAAATGTCAGCCTTTCATCAGACGACCACAATGCAGTCCTGCCGTGTGTATCTGTGAAGAAACCTGATCTTTGGGTTTATGCCTGTCTTTGTTCCCAAACATTAGTATAGATCAGTCACTAATTCATTCAACGATTCTTTTCTTTCTTCAGGCTCAGCCTCAGGTGATTGTAAACTGCAGGGGACATCAATGGAAGAGTGCTGCATAGACCAGGGTCCTCTTGAGCTGTTTTACACACACATGCTAGTGTGTTTACACAGTGACTCTATTTTCCAGTTGTATTATTCTCGCTAGTTTCTGCCTCAGGGAACAGGTCAGGGTTTTCTGCTAGCGTAGAGCGAATTCTCTTCTTCTCTTTAAACCGGCCTGAATGTGAGACCTTCACATGGCGACCCTTTGTCGCCGTTTTGTCCACAATGCGCTCCAAGCGGGCGTTAAACTGGCTGTCTGTAGCTGCGTCCGGTGTCCCGGGTGTCTCCCCGGCATTGCTGCCGTGGTCTCCAGGGATTTCATACAACACTTTCGGCTCTGATTTCTTCTTACGCAGGAAGGTCAGCTTCCACCAGCTCGGTGCAGGTTCTGCGGTCGCCATCGAGATGAAAACAGACTCTGCAAGGAGGACAGAAAGCAAGATTTATATACATGAGAGAGTTATATTTATGATTAAAGATCAAACAGTATGCCTAAATATGAAAATGAACTATAAACATATTGTTTTTTTGTTCAATTTAACTAGCTGTTTCATTTGGCCACAAAAAGTAAGAACAGTCATAATGTGTAAGCTGAGGCCTGAGGGTGTGAGCTAATGCTAATGTAAGATCTGTGTCTTGCATTAGAAGGGACAGCCGCTAATGAATTTTTTAGTGTAATTCAATAAGCACCATATGGCAGAGGTATGATAGGGTTTTAACCCGTAGAGCTCTGGTTACAGGCCTCAAATTTCACACATTCTGCACTGCATCTATATGCTAGGAGGACGGAAATGCTAAATGCAGACTATGCTAATGCTAAATGATAGAGCGCTTGTGCTTATGGTGGGTTCAAGTCCTCCTGGGAAGTTCGTATTTACGAGTTTGGAAGTCGTGTTTACGATGTAAGGTTTATGAAGTCACTTTTGTCAGAGCAAGATGGCCCCTGCTGAATAAACTCTCACTAAAGCCAGCCTAGGCTGATTGGATGGTCTTAGCTGGTCTCCCAGGCTGATTTTAGAGGGGTTTTGATCAAGCTGGGAAACCAGATAAAAGGCAGCTAAAACCATCTGAACACCAGCTTGGCCGGGCTGGGAGACCAGCTAAGTGTCCGGGCAGTGTACCTTCTCTTAATTAACTACACAAAAATACAGCAAGGTTTTTAAATTCTAGAATTCTAAAATTACGTTGGGCCAACACAACAGCAGACATTGGGCCAACGTCTGTTTTCTGAATGTGCATCAAGTGCGTTTTGCCTTTTTATGTTTTTAATTAATTCATGAACTTTATCATTACATATTATTATACTGTTTTGTATTACAATGCTATCATATTGTGTGCAGGCAGTTATCTTATTTTGTTGTAAATAAACTAGCCTGACAATGTCACTGCTGTTAAATACCTATAACTATTGTGGTATTCCACATTGACACACACCCTACTAGTAAACATCAGGGCTTCAAGAAAATCCCGGGCTTCAAGAAAATCCTGGGCTTCCCACTTGTATTAACTACATTGTGGTGGCGTTCATGTGCATTCAACTCATACATAATATGCTAATTTGGTGCTGAAGAAATATGTTTTTTTGCTATCAATGTTGAAAACAGTTGCGTAATGTTTTTGGAAACCGTGATACATTTTTCAGGATTTTTTTGATGAATAGAAACTCATTTATTTGATACTTTTGTGACATTATGTCTTTACTGTCACTTGCTGAATACAAATATTAATTGCTTTAAAAAAATAAAAATAAAAAAATAAGAAATCTTACTGACCCCAAACTTTTGAATGGTAGCTACATTTGTACTTCAGTACAACTATATATAAAGGTTGATTCTGGTGATTTACTTTGAAATCATTAACACAGTTATCTTAATTTGACTTAACATTTTGTTAAATGGACCTAATAATATGAGAAAACATTAAATGGAGCTGGATCACATTAGCACATTAAAAATATTTAATAAACAACCATGCAATTCTGCAGAAATGTGTAACTGTCTCCATACAAGCCATAAGTGAACACACTAGCATCTGGCCTCAGACTTAACTTCTCCATGCAGTTGCTTTCATTTTAGCCATAATATTTAGTGTTGTTTCTTTGCTCACACCGCAAATAGATTCATTGTGATTCATTTATTCATTTATGTGATCTTCTATGGTCCATTCACGTGTTAAGAGCTCACAGTCCAGAGAGAGTTTATAGTTCATATGAATGGCTTCTTTGAAGGAAACCATTACAATAAAAGCAAGCACGCCTTGGACATACATGGTGAAACACTGCCCAAAGAAAGTTTCAGCATCATATTGTGAGGTTTACCGCACACTTATTCACACAAAGACAATAATAAACAAACACTTTGAGCTGCATATCCTGGAAAATGTTATTGCTTTAGTCACCATGATCATATCTCGAACTGAAGCAGCCTTCTGTGAAATGTAAAAATGAACTCCCACACTCAAATTCACACAAAACTGCTGTAGCGTGTGGCAATATCCATTCATGGGAAAGGCTTGGCTCTGTTGCTTAGCAACAAAGTGGTCATTTTCATACAGTATGCTAATTTCTGTTCGCTCTCTCAGGGCTTTGACTCTTGCTCCTGCTTTTATGTTTACGAGAACAAACAGAGATCAGGTGGTGCCGGCCAGCTCCCTTTCAACCTTACAGCCTTGTTTTTTGGCTGCTTTTAACCTTTAAAAGCATTTAATCCAGATGGTTTTAACAAAAAGCCATATTGCATTACCTATTTGAAAACCTACCTATGCATATTATAAAATTCTTTGGTTTGGTTGTTCAAAAAGTGATGCCAGCACTTCATAAACTACGCAAAGAATTAAATTTTATTGCACATTTATCACTTGCAATTATATCGAATAAGTTTAATGCACAATTTATAATACAAACATTTTGAAACGTGCAATGCACTCATCAGTTTTGCCATGGGAAATATTATGTTTTAGTCAGGATTTGGATAAGGAAGGATTCTCTTTGCACGCAAAGGGGAATTCAACGCAAAACACATGCACACTCCATGTTGTTAGCATGTGGTTTTCATATGAAGATAAAAATAATGATAAGGGTCAAGGAAATGATTGTTCAGAAGGAAAAGCAAGTCCTTTCCGGGAACATGTCAATGGCCAGCAGGAACTTTCTGTGTGCTGATAATTCAAAGATTTGATAAGACTGACATATCGCAATGGCTTTGATGTCGCAAAATCTAACTTCAGATTTGTCTTGTTAGTCAAATTATGGACAGCTTGTTAATTTCTCTAAAAGCATTTCAATTTATTTCAGGCATCACAATAATAACGACACAAAGTACATTTAGTTTCAACAGAAGCTCCTGCGAGAAATTGCAATCTCTGTAGACATCCTGATTAATTAATTATTCCTGTCGGTGGTTGGAAAAAAACATCAGGTGTTAACTGGAGGTCCTTGGAGAGCCTCGCTCCCGGAACAGTCACACTTTAAGTCAGTAAAAGTATAGTGCAAATGACAGGAATTGTGGTGCACAAAAGAACTGCAGGGAACATATTCTTGTGTTTGACCAATCTTGCAGGCCCAAAATGTGCAGTGGCATCCATTTCATAAAGTAGTTCAGATTTATTTTTATGCTGCTTTTCTCTCACACCTTAAAAATAAGTCCCTTTTTTAAAGGGCGTGAGAGTAAAATACACAAAGGTTCTTTATTGGCATCGATGGTTCCATGAAGAACCTTTAACATCCATGGAAATGTTCCATTGTTCATTATACCGTAAAAGGGTTCTTTATATTATTAAAATGTTTATACACTAAGACATTTTTTATTTTATTTTTGGAACTGAAAGGTTCTTTCACTTAAAAAAAATGCTGGGTTGTTCAATCAATGGACAAACCCAACCTTTGGGTTAAAAATGTAATTAAAATAATTTAACCCAATGGCTGGGTTTGTCCATACTTGACCCAAATTTGGATTGAAACAACCCAGCATTATTTAAAGTGTTGGGGAACTAAAACTGTTCCGCTATGGCATCACAGTGAAAAGCCCTTTGGAATTTTTGTAAGAGACTAGCTAATAAGGAGGAAAGGGAAATTGGTCCCAAGTTTTGTTTGTTTAGAAGCTCTTTCAGAGCTCAGAAGAATAGATCTCAATTCAGATGTTTCTTCTTCTTCTTCTTCTTCAAAAAAAAAAAAAAAAAAATATATATATATATATATTTTTTTTTTTTTTTTTTTGAAAGAACAAGAAACATCTGAATTGAGATCTATTCTTATAAGATATATATATATATATATATATATATATATATATATATATATATATATATATATATATATATATATATATATATATGAGTTATAGCTATAAATTGAATGTGTATAGTATAGAGCAGATCGTTTGGTTTTGACAGAATTGGATGAGGAATGTTTGAGCTCTCGTATTGAGATCTCTGACTTTGACTGCAGACTTTGGACTTCCAGCTTGGACAAATCTGAGCATAGACTGAGACAGCTGAATTTGAGATCTCTTCTGAAACTGTCGAGGAGACACATGTGAGATCATTGGGGCTTCTTCTCATGGGAAAAAGATCTCATACAAAACTGAAAGTTTTTAATTTTTCTTTCCAATGGGGAGAGGGGACAGTTTGTGTATGAATACAAACAAGTAAAGCAGGCAGTAGAGGCACTAAATAGCATTTGCTTGTAATTTCATAACGCCATTAGTTTCTCCCCTTACTTGAATTAAATCCTTGATATTCTCCTATGAATATACCACTAATTACGGAGGGACTCACTTTAAAGCAATAAAGCTTATTCAGAACAGCGCCATGACAGGTCTGAAAGCGAGGCTGTAAAGGATATACTTACCGTGTGTTCAATGGCATCTGCTAAAGCTGTATAAAGCACATAGATCACTTATAATTTTCCATAGCTTATATTGTTGGGAGTTTTTTGTTTTTTTCTAATGTCTACTGAAATTTCTTGGAAAGATATTTTTGCAGTGCTTCGTCAGCAGAAACAATACAAAAATACATGAAATATCATTACTACCCACTGAAGAGATGCATGTCTATCCCTCACAGCCTCGCTTTCATTCCCATTAAAAAAGATGCTGCTGCTGTGAATAAGTTCTATTATGTCTTCTTGTTTGTGGATTGTTTTGATTCCAGGTCAGAACTTTCTTAGCTAGACAATGTAATGTTTTTGTCAGAATTAATAAATAAATTCAAAATCCGTTCAGAGATGTTCATCTTGCCTGCTGAACTTGTACTATTGACACAACTGAAAGAAATGTTTTGCATTTCAAAGTGTTCACTTGATTGCAATAACCCCCCCACCCACACACACACACACACACACACACACACACACACACACACACACACACACACACACACACACACACATACATACACACACACTCATCTCAGGCTCCTCATTGTGCTGGATTAGTCAGTGATAAAGGTTCACTGTTTGCTATGAATGTGTAATCAAATGTGTCTCTGTCCAAAGGTCATTAAAATTCACAGCTATCATTCGCTTTTTTCTCTAGAACTTAATATTAATTCCCATTTAATCAGCTAATTTTTTTTTCTCTAGAACTCAAATTTCCATTTGATTTTACATGTACAAGTAACACAGTAACTTATCTGTAAATGAATTAATACGAAACTAACTGCAACTGGATGATGGAGTTTAAAGAGTTTTTCTCCTCCAGTGAATTCTGGTAATAAGCCTCTCTCACCTGTGCAGGTGAATGTATGTCCGTTGAGATAGTTGTTATCTGCCTTAGAGGGGTCACTATCCTCTGGTTCAGTTTTTGGTCCAGTTCAGTCCAGCAGGTGAGGTCATCACTCTATAGGACCCAGCTATTTGTTTGGATTTTAATGTGTTTTTATCTATCCCTTCTCATCTGCCTCCTCTCCGGCTTGGCTGTCCCTCTCGCTCTCTCTGGCAAACAGGTGTAGATTCACAGGTGCGCGGCTCCTCCCACCCCACCCGCAGCCACACAGACACCCACATCAGGCTCCTCCTCCCCTCTGCCGCCTGAATAAACAGGCTTATGTCACATCAGCTTCATAGAACAATAGCTAATATATATATACTTGGATTGGGTGTAGAAGACGAATGACTGGATCAGCTTTTGATATTACTTTAGTTAATATTTAAGAGCCGGTTAATGGCCATTGGGACTGTAATCGGCAGGGATTGTGCTAATAATAGTAGTGAGAGAATTATTTCTCTCTTTTTTAAGACTCCCAGGTTTGGTACATCCGGTGCTTTCTTGTTAATTTTTTTAACATTGACAATGCTCTCAAAAACTGTGTTTAACGGCATTATTTACTGTGGTGAATGTTTTTCAGACGTGAAGAAATGCTAGGCCTACCAGTCAAACCAAGACACATCTACTCTACTCTTCAACAGCGTTGAACAGGTTACGCATTACAACTAACGCAAGTTACGTAATCAGATTACTTTTTTCAAGTAACTAGTAAAGTAACACATTACTTTTAAATTTACAACAAAATAAAGTACATTTTTCTAATAAGTAACATAAGTAATTTATTAATTTATTGGCTGACACCTCCTGTCTGTGAGAAATCAAGAGCAGTGTTGGGTAAATTACTAATTACATCTTCAATAGTTAATAGATTACTATTAGATTACTTTACAAATTACTCTCTCCAACAAGTATTTAATTACTTATTACTAATTACTTTCTAAATCCTACGTCATTAGTCATGTGATTCTCAAGGATAAACATGAAATGGTTCTATTCATTCAAATAAATATTATAAAACTACATAAATAATTTTTATGAACTGTATACCAAAGTATTACAAATGTGAGAAGGATACATAAAAACATGCATTTTAAAGTTAGACTTTAAATTTTGATGTTAATTCCACTATTGTAGTATATTGTTCTACAGTCTATACACAGTATTTAGTTCAATTACATCAGAAGTAACTGTAATTAAATTACAGAAAAATAAGAGTAATTCCTTACTTTACTTTTTCAAGGGAAAAGTAATTAAATTACAGTAACTAGTTACACCCAACACTGATCAAGAGTAAGGTGCAGAGGTGTTGTGTGTAAAGGGTTAGGCTATTTTAGTTCAAGACAGGGTAAGATTTACTAAACAGAGCAAATCAGTGTGAGAGTACAATTCCAAAATTCCAAATTCCAAAAAGCGCCGATGGGACTAGACAGCTCTGCATGTGATCTACTGATGAGATGAGCAAATGAAAGAACACAAACGCAGCCGGATCATTTCTATTATGACCAATGCAATCTATTAATTAGCATCTGGTTTAAGACATACCAGTAAATACCAGTAAATTGATGAGAGCAAACCTTAGTAAATCACTTTCATTCATTTAAATACTAAATTTTGCATCAAAAAGGGAAACTCCTACAAATGCATATACAATAAGTTCAGCCCCAAAAATAACCCTGTGCATGCTTTTTCAGCTAATCTATCACTGCGTGTCTTTAGTAACTCCTGACAGTAGTTTTTAGCCAAAAGGGAGTTTGCGCTGGAGTAAGCTATTAACAATACTAAAAGTTATTTTTCACATTTTTCATGTAGAGACAATGTGCCTATTGACAGAACACATGATGCTCTTGCACATGATATCACATTTTCAAAAGTTTGTGTTTTCAGGCCCCCAAACACCATTACCGTGTAGGGGAGACCGGGTATAGTTGTCACATGGGGAGAGTTGTAACACTACCAATTCCACGAATCACATATAAGATAGGAGTCATATGACTGGCATATCCTCTGGCTTCCTTTACGATCCCACGTGGAGGTTTTCCAGTCTGTGTTGCCATATCTCCTGAAGCTACAGCAGAAAATCTAATTCTGAGGTAAGAAAGTAAAAAAAAAAATAACAAGATAATATTTTGTGTAGTACTTCTACCGTTGTAGATAATGTTGTATGAGTTATATCCGGTCAAAGTGTATTTTTTTTTCTAGAAAAGAATGGTGTATCAACCTCCTGCTAATTTCAAAGCGCCATGCTAATACAGCTAGCTAAACAATGGGTGACAGTGGCGGGGGAGGTTGTAACGTGTTTTGAAACAACCATCCACGTGCATACAACTAAGAACATTTTTGTGATTTTAATAATTCTACAGAATGCCTATGTTTATGTTAATTTGCTCTCACTCACACACACACACACACACCCATATGAATGTGCAGACATGCACAAACAAACGCACACATGTGCATGCACAAACACACACAATATGCACACACACTCCCCATATTCACACTTATTTTATTGTTGCAGCCATTCATTTAAAATAAAACTGTTGTTGTGGCATATCACTTGGAGTACCCTTTTTTTGTTTTGTTTTTGTGCATTTTGTCTACCTGTTACAACTTACCCCAGTAGTGGGTTAGGTTATAACAAAGGACCAATTAGTATTTGTCATCATCTCACAAAGTCTGTGATATAGCTGATGAAATGTAAATTGTTGCCATTGGTAGTAGACAAATGTGGGTACTTTGCCTAAAAGTATAGCTAAAAAAGGGTAGTTTTAGGTGCTGAAGAAAAAAGTGTTACAACCATACCTGGTCTTCCCTAAATTATTATTATTTTATTTTGTTGTTGTTGTTGTTGTTGTTGTTGTTGTTGTTGTTGTTGTTGAATACGGTGTAGTATAAACGGCCCATTATTGTAAGCATGCTTTTACTCATCTCACTTGCACAAAAACAATTCAGTACTATTCCTCAAAATGAATGAAAACTTAGAATATTACGCAAACCTGCAATAATTAAATATGTTAAATAATACAAATATACTTTATGTATTTCATTTCACTTTATTAACCAATATCTTTGCTAGTGACCTTCAATGATTCAATTTAACCATAAAGCAAAAATGACTTTATAATTAAACATCACATTTGTTAATTTGTTTTGTTGTTTTTATTGCTGAAGTAAGAGTCACTGCCGGTTGTATATTCTGTATATAACTTCTCTTGGCATTCTCTCAGGCAATATATGCAGGATACTTGTTTGCTGCTTTTCCTTCACCGTTTTGCTTTTAAGATATTTAAGCAGGTCTTTAAAATTATGAGAAACAGTTGTGTCCAATTTTTTGACTGGTGCTGGTGCTGATTAAACAGATGCATATATATGAATTCCACATCCAACCAGTAGAGGGCAGACTCTCAGTCCTGTCTATGAGAGGTAATACTCAGCAGTCCTGGCTCAGGCATTAGTCTGAACAGGAACAATAGCCAGAGAAGTGCCTGATGCCAGAATACCCACTGGTGCGATTAGGCTGGTTGAGGGATACTAATGGCTGACCGCTGCCCTAGCTGGGTATGTTTAGGAGGACTTGCCCTCTGTCTGGGGCCTGCTTGGTTCATGTGGTGCGCTGGCGGCAGGACAGGGTATGCAGGGTTCATACACACGGGGATTAAATAAGAACAAGCCACATTTCATGGCCCACTCGAAAGGCTGTTCAGCACCAGCTGGGCTCTGGCGTTGGTAGTTTGTTCATGGCAGCCAAGATCTGCCTCTCCACAGTCTGCAGAACACAGTCCATTAATCATTATCTTATAGCTTCTGATGGGAAACTTCATTTGGCCCGAAAAGAGTCATTTTCATTTTAAAGCGAACATTTTGGGTATCTAAAGCATCTGGCCTATTTCTGATAGGTATGCTATCTGACTTTCTCTTTGAACAGTCAACAGTTCATAAAAATTCAGAATTCAAGAATTGTCTCTCTTTAAATTGATGAGTTGGAATTTGAATATAAATGGCTACGGGATGTATCTAGAGCTGGAATGACAGGAAGATGAATTTACTGAATTGCATTTGAAAGATATTCAAGACAAACACACCACACAGAAAACTGTTCAACACAATAAATGAATAGGCAGATAACTTCTCCGGCGTTCTGTTTAAGGTTTCTCTTTTGTAAACCTGCTTTTAGATTGAATTAGAACATTCTGGAAAATGTGGTCTTTCACCATGGTCCATAAAATAACCTATATTAAAACATTTAAATCTATTTATTTTAATGAATTTAAAATTAATATTTTTTTGCAGTTTTTGAAATGCCATCATAATTAAATGCAAATTTTTATTGATGTCATTTTAACTAAGCTATTGGTTATAATAGGCTATAGACTAATGTTTTTGAAAATACACCATATGTTGTGTATGAAAAATCTTCATGGGTTATTCTGAAAAGTTAAGTTCTCTTTTAAATCCCCACCACCACCAAAAATACAATTCAACATAGGCTATTTTATTAAATTTGATTAATCTCGATTTAATTCTGCATAGCATAAAAAAAAAGTAGTTTTTCATTAAATGATTTTGTTTGCCTTTACTCTCAAAAATAATTTACAGTTTTGGAATTTACACATTCGTCCACATACATTGTTTTTATTTACCTTGTGTCTCATTGAAAGCGTGGTAGCCTGTGTGTTGTATTAGTGCGCCTCCTTGTGGCGAGATTCTTGAACAACAATACAGTTGTGGTTAAAAGCGCTGCAGTCTTCTATTTGTCCACCTGGTGGCAGTAGCTCCCGTCAGTCATCATTACTGCCTTGAACCACAACAAATTGAAAAAGAAATTACTGTCAATCTATTGAGAGAATGAAGTTATGTCATATCATAGTCCATAGAGGGAAGGAAAAATGGACAGATGGGCTACTGGTGCAGATAGAGTGGTTTTAAAGGAGGATAAAAAAGGATGACACAGTTATTTTGTAGTTTCTTTGTTTATACTGAATAGAATCCTCCCGCTCTTTCACATCTCCAATTCCCTTGTTTCTTATTTTCGCTTGTGCATTATATAATTGATGCAGTATTCACATAAAGATTTCATTGTTCAAGAATAAAAGAAAATTAAGAGCAAAATTGTAGGGACAAGAGAGGACAATGGCTCCTGAACAGGATTATTATGGGGTTGGAAAACGTACCAAAAGCAGAAATGAAATTGTGCACTACACTATAGACACTATAGTGCACTACACTATAGATGGAAAAATAAAAAGAGAATAAATAAAGAGAACTAAGGCTGTTGTTCTCATTCTTCCAGAAATCTTGCTTAGAGCATGTTTTTACAGAGAGGTCTTATTTTGTGGCTACCGGACCTCATCTTTAGGCTACTCGCTCTTGTCGATGTGGAGAAGAAGGGACGCTGACTGATTGAACCCATCAATCAAAACATGGCTTTTTATCCACAGCATCTTCCTTCTGAAGACATGCAGCTAATCTTAATGCCTCTTGAATAAAATAAACAACTTCCAACATTAGATTCTGAGTTCAGACTTTGTAGTGAGGAACATTAAAAGTCACCATGAAACAAAAATTGACGATTCTTTTTTTAATGGAATATTGCAGCATTTATTGCAGGCCTACATGATTTATTCGTCCACATTATTATTTCATTAAAATTCATGTGTCCTCATAATCTTTGCTCAAAGTAGCCTAGCTTCACATCTCTTCTCTGATGAGTCACATGGTGTGAGGGCGGGACAACCTGTCATTCATTAGTAGCAAACCACACGCTTCCAATCAATTCCCCATGGACAAAATCAAGTCCCGCCCTACATTTTTTCTTGTTTGCCAAGCCAATTCAAGAAAAGATTAGCTGTCACAACTTCCGTTAACTACTTTAAAATTCATCTTTTAATGTTTTTTTTTCTTTCATCAAAAAGGTGGCAAAAACTAATTTCAACTATGTGCTGTGAAGTGGGTCAACACAACCATTCTTTTACCCTTTTTTCTCTCTCTCTCTCTCATTTTTGATAAGGTTATTTCATTAACATAAGATCGAGAAGGGAAGTTTGACTCTAAACCGCTGATTCTGTGGGGAACCATCGTGACTCAAACTTAGCGTGTTTATTTATACAAACAGACAGTTCATCTTCCACGCGCCTCCAGCCAAACGGAAGCATCCGCACCGGGCTGCTTTTTTGGCGGGCAAAAGGGTTAAAACCGATCGGCAGGCATCAGTTTAATCATAATCAACCGAGCTAAAGAGGAGTAATGGAACCTGCGAGCCGGGCGCGCCTGTGTTCCGCCACAGATTAGCCGCTAATTTGCATAGCGCTTTCGTTCATCCACGTCGGCCCGACGACAGGCCGTCCTCCCCGGACACAGCCATGCGTAGCCTCCGGGGCCGCTTTGACAAATGGCTGGCCGCGTAGCGCTGTCTTTGCGCCCAAGACGGGGCAGCGAGAGCGACAGTGATTGATAGTCTGACGGGATAAATAGTGCAGAACTTCTTCTTCTTCTGCTTCTTTTTTCTCTAATAGGAGTACAAGAGGTGTTTAAAAACCTGCGTAATGGAGAAATATGAAGCCAAGCAGAGCAAGAGGGAAGGAGATTCTGCGTGTTCGAGTTCGTGAGTGAGTGTTTGTGAGGTAACGCGTTTGTGTATAGGCCTACTCAAACATGAAGTGCTTGACTTTTTTACTCTGATCTGGCACTTTACTCAGTGGCTTTGTTCAAATAGCACACTAGCCTAGGCTACTGCAGTAGTGTATAGTAGCTATAGGTGATAATGCGCAGTGCACCATGCACATTTTCTGTACTGAATACCCAGAACTAATATATGCAATTACTTTGTTTTAATTCATTATTTGATCAGATTGCCAAACGTTAAGTCATTTTTACATGCAATTGTTTTAAAAGTGCAAAATAAATATTTTTATTTCCAAGATGATAACTCGCTGAATACAATAGCCATGTTGAGGTCAACGTAGCATACTGCTGTATTGTTGCATTTTGTGTGCAATTTAAAATAAATGTATTTAATTAACTAGTATGTAACCGCATATTCAGGTCTGAGGTGGAACAAATGTAATACTGTAAGAAAAACTCATCCAGACTGACCACTAATGTAAATATTTGGTGGGTTTTGTTCCTGTCAGTGTCTATGATGATTATAGCCATGCAGTATACAGTACATATTGTGCAGTGTGCCAGTATTCCATTCCAAACATAACTAATACTCCATCAACCTTAATTTCCACTGGCAAATTATTTTTCCTCATTGTCCTCACCATCATCATTATCAGTTATGAATAATTATAAATAATGTAATAATTAGCAATACGCAGTGCAGTTTGGGATGTTGCTAATCGGTACAGAAATAAATGAACACATTTAAAGCCTGAGACTGATCCTCTCAGTTTTGCAATCAAATCTTTATTTAAACGTTTCTAGCCGTTGTTCTCGTTTTAACCAGTATTTCATATTTAAAGAAACAAGGGCGGGCTGAGCAGATCAGAATGGGACCTCTACACACTACAAATGACAGCACATTCACATTTTACACCATATAACAGAGACTTTAAGAAGAAGTAACTGAATAAATTGACTGAAAATGAATGTGAATACATTAAAATGCATGTTGTCGTTAGATAAAAAGAAACATTCCCTAGTTAAACAAAAGCAGGATCATTATTATCTTATTAGGAATGATAATGCCATAATATTTTTCAACTAACCTCACACAATCGCACACACATACACACACGTACAGTATGTCCCTGGGTGGCTCTCTGTTTGCAGATGAGGGTGCAATAAGGCAGTGTAATGAATTCATTACATGCTATCTGACACCATTACCATAAGAATGCCAAACACATACATCAGCAAACCCGATTTACACACCTCGCACACGTGCACACACGTTGGGTTTTCATGTTTTATGGGGACTTTCCATAGGCGTAATGATTTTTATACTGCACAAACTGTATATTCTGTCCCTATTACCCTAAACCTACCCATCACTGAAAACCTTTACATTATCAAAAAACATAACTTTTCTGATTTATAAGCTATTTTCCTCATGGGGACCAAAAAAAATGTCCCCACAAGGACAAGGATTTCGGGTATTGCTATCTTTGTGGGGACATTTTGTCCTCATAACGTAAGGTGCACCTGAACCACATGCACACACACACACACACACACTCACACTCATCGGTGAGTCCGGATCTGCACAGCTGGAAATGCAGATGATGTTCTGGACATCAATCTAAAAACATGAAGAATCTCAGTAGACAAAGAACATCAAAGACGTGACATGTTCACATAAAAACCAGTGATGTCTCATACTATAAAACAAACAGCAAAAATAAAATAGTTTTATGTACAAAAAGCTGGAGAAATCACAGTAATTATATATTTAGATATTATAACATAATTTTGTATTATTTATATTTTATTTCTTTTTTTCTATTAATAAATAATTGTATTATATTTTCCTTTATTTATTGTTTTTAAATATATAAAGCTCAGCTTTACACAAGTACTGTACACACACACACGGTGGAATCCTCTGCGGGTGCATTAATGCACAGAGATAGATCGCAGGCATTAAGAAAAATAATGGTGTGGATATTGCAGCCTCTCATCTCTGGTCAGAGTGCTTTAATAAAGTGTGTAATAAAGTGACGGGGTGAACGTACGCTCTGAATTATCTACGGTAAGTGCTGAAGATCTGTCTCGGTTATGAAAACACAGCATCACTCATTCACAATAAAACCCGGCATCATCGACTAAAGCAACAGTGCTTTTCTAGTAGAAATTCGGATGTTTACATCTGTCAGTATCTAGATAGCAACTTTAGTTGACATTATTATGCAGGTGCTACATTAAAACATTACAATGTTATATTCTGTTCATTTATGTTGGAGGTTATTAGGTAATTAGACCATAATTCAG
Source organism: Paracanthobrama guichenoti (assembly GCA_018749465.1). Lineage (NCBI taxonomy): Eukaryota > Metazoa > Chordata > Actinopteri > Cypriniformes > Gobionidae > Paracanthobrama > Paracanthobrama guichenoti. The sequence goes on from CM031945.1 coordinate 43,068,646, forward strand.
GGCAGATGGTAGTTAAAGATGCTTTATTGCATTAGAGCTCCTGGGACCAAAACTCCAGAGAGATGTTTATATATTAATGAAACTCATCTGGCTACAAACAATAATAAGATTTAAGCAAATTCTCATGTGAGTTTGGAACTAATTTGAATCAATTACACCTGGAAAGTGAGATAAAACAACAACAACAACAAAAAATCAGAAGTACAACTCAATGTTGCATGAACTCTAGTTTGGGCATGTGAAAGGATTTGATGGTAATGGGAACTGGACCGAGACTTTAACAGCTGTATTAATTAATATGACTAATTAAAATGCGGCTTCCCTTATGGCTGTCCAATGAGATGTGATTGAAGATGGCAGTAATCAAGATGTGGAAAACTTTTTTAAACCAGTTGACAGAGCTCGATTCAGTGTGCTTGGGGGAGAGAAATAGCCACTAACTACATTATATAGAAATTCCAGACACACACACTCGTTCAGGCCTGCGTATCATCACGCTGGTTGGCCGCTGCCAGAGCTGTATGTTCACACACTCTTCATAAAGCTCAATTTAACTTCTTGTGTGTAATAAATAGAGTTGCCAGATCATTTGGGCCATATGTGCTGTATCACCCTCAAACACACAGACGGTCTTTCGCTCCGAGTTCTCGGCACGTTGACTGGCAGCGTTCTGGGGAGTGAACATGGAAATGTGATACACCACAGCACCTGGGAGTCCTACAGGAGACAGGATGTGTGTTTGGGCTCTGCTTGACTCCCGCGTGTTTCTGTTCTGTATATTATCATGCACTATTGCCCTGTGGCCTGCAAGGCCCCGGGCTCCTTCTGAGCCTGCCAGTCAATCAAAACTAAAAGTCCATGATTTTAATAGCAGATTTCACTGGAATACAGAGCGTTTTTTTATTATGCAGAAAATACAATAATAATAATTTTAAAAAAACGTTAAAAAATAAATAAAATAAAGATAAAGGCTGCATTTCAATTTGCATACTTATTTTATGCACTGTAGTAAAAATTTAGCTTATCAAGACTTGTAAACAAAAAGTAGCTAACTACACTGAAGCTATGTAATTAGCAATTAAAGCATTTATCCTGCACAGATAGATATAACTAACACATGGACAAGTCATTTATATAACATTGAAGACATACTGATAAACAGCAGAGTTTAATTAAATATTTGTACACATTTCCAAAATTCACCAGAAATAATAACCATATGGAGAATTATTTTCAATGTACACTACTGTTCAAAAGTTTGGGGTTAGTAAGATTTTTAATGTTTTGAAAAAAGACTCTTATGCTCACCAAGGCTGCATGTATTTGACCTGTAATATTGTGAAATATTATTATAATTCAAAATAACTGTTTTCTATTGTAATATATTTTAAACTGTAATTTATTCCTGTGATTCAAAGCTGAATTTTCAGTATCATTACTCCAGTCTTCAGTGTCACATGATCCTTCACAATTCATTCTGTTTTGATGCTCAGGAAACATTTCTGATTATTATCAATGTTGGAAAACGGTTGAGCTGCTTAATATTTTTGTAGAAACCGTGATGAATTTTACCCAGGATTCTCTGATGAATAGAAAGTAAAAAAAAAAAAAAAAAAAGACAAATGTGAAATTTGAAATAGAAAAATTAAGTTAAAAGCACAAACATTTGAACTGTAGTGTACAATGATCTAGGATGCACATTCATTCTAATACTATTTAGTACTCATTTTATATTAATATGTAAGACACAGGCAGAGAAAAGGCAGAGCGAGAGAGAGAGAGAGAGAGAGAGAGAGAGAGAGAGAGAGAGAGAGAGAGAGAGAGAGAGAGAGAGAGAATTTGGGCGTGTCTAGATATGTCCAATTGTATGAGAGAAGGTGGAGATGCATACATTAAGAATGTGGGCGTCATAGACATAAAGAGAGAGAGAGCACAAAACAAGTGCATGTCATGTTAAATGAATATGGAAAAGAAAAAAGTGAGGGAGTATAAAAGAAATAGCACTTTGATAGACTTTTCCCCCCACACAGGCTGGTTTGTCAGATTGGAGAAATGGAGACAAGTGACGTTTTAATATTACTTATTTTAGACACTCGCACAAGCATCACACGGCATCAAAATTCAAAACCCTCACTCTATCAATGTAACTGTCCAAAACTTTTATTCAGAGTTAAGATGCGTCTATTATGCCCAGTAATTCACTAGACACACACACACACACACACCGCCAGATGTCTTTCTCCCTCGCTTGTCACTAAGGAGTTTCTCTGTACAAACAGCAGGGGTCACTTATTGACCCTTTGAGAGGTCAAGGGTCAGGTTCCCAGCCTGGTGTAGCCATGGTGATGGCATCTGGAGAGTTGAAGCAAAGTGGAATCTCCTCGGCTTGTCAAACCGTCCACACACACACACACACACTTGCTCCTGCTTGGGCTCATTAGGTTTATAATCTGTGTTTTTTATTGTAGTGGACTCCTCTTCGAGTTTGTTTTTGATTATATATTTATAATCTTGTTGGTTATGTACTTAATTATATGCTATAGGGTATGTTGTGCATTGATAACCACAAACCAGAACACCAGCCACCCACATTATCACATAAACCCGCCTGTCCTGTTACCTGGGCAACAGCTGTCCATTGTAGCTGACAGTGGCGTCCAGAACAGGCCCAGAGGGTTCCGTCTCCTCTCTCCCTGTCCTTGAGATTTCCTCCCCATGGCTCCAGACCCTGGCAGCTGAAGAACAGAACAGAAAGAGCTGTGTGCATCTGCTTCTGTGAAGTCAGCACGCCTGGAGGCTGGCATTACGACAAGGTCAGAGGTCATCGCTTTCTGGGTGGCGTCTCCCATTTCATTCTGCGGAAAGTCACGATGTAAAAACATAGTTTGAGAGATGTTTCTCATGAGCATGAACTGAAAATTATGATAAATTGCTCCAAACTCTTTGGAAACTGACTGGACTTAAACATTCTTTATATAGATGTACCATGGTAACTAAAGTATCGGCCAAAATACCATAATACTCTGCAGTTTTGTTCTGTTGCTACTGTGGAACACATTCAATTAAAACAAGGTTGTCAAACATAATCTTCACTTACAAACAATCATTTGCATTAACTTAATAAAACAAACAAGCCCTTAGGAAAGAACATAAACCCTTAAATGCATGAATGTTTCACCAATCATTCTTACATATTCGGGTCTTTAGTGACCCGGATCCATATCTAACACGGATCGATCTCTACCGGTTGCGATAATATAAAACTCTTCTAATATTAGAGTAATGCATATTTTGTTACCTTTTGGAGCTTGGAAAGGTTCAGTTTGAGCAGTTTTATACCATCATCACTGTCCCCGTCAGAGCTCATTTCCCGGTGCATGCATCTGGCTCATATTCACCATCTCAAACATATTCTCAAAACTATAATTTTCAACATCTTCAAAATCAATATTTTGATTGCTGACAGCTTCTTCACCAGATCAAGTGACAGTGGTGCTAATATTTGATTGCATTCAGCACTTGATGTGCAGTAAATCGCTGAGCCATTTCAAGTTTTGCTGAAGATACTTCCTATTGCCTCCGTCGCCTTTGGCTTTTGGCTTGCGCTCAGTTGGGGACACTTAAATTTCAACTATATTCCCGATCTGCCCGCATTGACACTATATGATAATTGAAATTAGCTGGATAACATCACCGTTTCACCAGAGCGGCTGTACAGCCGAATCAAATCCTGTTGCATTGTTTTCCTGTTAACACTGTGAAGCTGCTTTGAAACAATTGGCATTGTAAAAAGCGCTATAGAAATAAAGCTGATTTGACTTGACTATTCTTTTGTTTTCTGCCTGTGGTAGTCACTTCATCATTGTGTATCAGACACCACCACCTTATAGAATAACGGTGAACTGCACTTATGTTGTGCAGAAAAAAATATATACTTACACTGTTACACACCTCGGGTCATTGCCCTTTTATAAAAAAAATGGGGAAACCGGGCATTATTTTACCATTTTGGAGAATCATGCTTTAGTCTTCTGCATTTTAGATGAATCTCCTGAGAACAAAAAACCCTCCTCGCATGTCACCGTAATCTCACGTATCAATCTTCCTTTAGTGCTTCAGGAGAGATCTCAACAATGGCTCAAACTCTTCAGATTTGTATTTGAGTTTATTGTTACTTTTACAGGCTCTTGAAATTGAAATCTCCACAAAAATATTAAGCAGCACAATTGTTTTCAACACTAATAACATCAATAAATGTTTCTTGAGCAGCAAATCATCAGAATCATTAGAATGATTTCTGAAGGATTGTGTGACTCTATCTAAAAATACATTTTAAAATATATTCAAACAGAAAACAGTTGTTGTTAAATTGTAATAATATTTCAAATTTTTTATCACATAAATTCAGTCTTGTTCATAGTTTGTGTGTGTGTGTGTGTGTGTGTGTGTGTGTGTGTGTGTGTGTGTGTGTGTGTGTGTGTGTGTGTGTGTGTGTGTGTGTGTGATATAAGGTGACAGGTAGGGTGAGGGTGGCAGACAGCTGTCTGAGGGGGCATTTGATGTCCATGTTGTAAATTCAGGAAGGGGGCTGTCAGTGATGTATATCTGACAGGCCCGTGTGGGTGTGAAGTGTGCATATATGTGCGGGGGTCTGTGTGTGACTCAGCGACCTGTAATTGCTGTAACCTAAGCGTTAGCCAAACAGCGCTCCGATCAGATAACACGCGTTCACATCGTCACACTAGCCTTCTCTGATCTGTCTGTGAGGGCTCTTGATGTATCAGTAATGTCTGAATGACTCTCGCACACATCCACACACATTCTCCCATCCCCTAACACACAGCCTACCCTGTCCAGATCACACAATAGTCAGACTCTCTGGCATTCCAACATGCCAGATGATCTGACGTGTCCAGCCTGCTTTTCAGCTCTCCATCCCAGCCGTCAATCACGAGGCTGAGTTACGGCCTCGCCGAGACGCCGTAGGCCTGGCAGACGAGGAGGAGAGTGAAATATCTCTCTGTGAATGATCTGTCTTTGTGAATTATGTGTGAGTGTGTATGTGAGGGGTTCCCTTTCTCCTCGCTATTCAGAGAGATTGACCCTGTGGCCATAAACTACTCTTTCTCTCTCTTTCTACACACACACACACATAGGGATGTTACATTGTGTATGTGTATGCCAATCTCAAAGTTTTTCAATATCCACAAAAACTTAAAAACATAGATTTTAGTCTGGGCCGTGGTGCAATGGCTACTAAAATGTTGAGCCCTGATGCTCATGTAGTAAAGGTCAAAAAATAACCAGGACATGGAGCAAAAAAATGCAGCCAAAAGTGACCAAAATAGCCTGGATAGTGTGAATTCCTAGTTTTTATTTTTTTTTATTCAGTTTTTATATACATTAGTGCTATCAAATCGATTAATCGTGATTAATCACATCTAACATACAAGTTTATAACATATATATATATTAGGGCTGTCAACATTAACGCATTAACGCATGCGATTGTCCTTAATGCGTTAAAATAATTTAACGTAATTAATCAATTATAGAAGTACGTGAAGCTGCGTCAGTGACGCAATTTTTGTCACGCAGTTAGATGATCTTAGAAGTTAGGAGTTAATCACAATCGCACTGAGCATCTACAAGCACCTGTAACCCTGGTAGGAGGAAATATCCATTCTCAAAAATCTTTAGCTCGGCTATTTAAAAGCCGTTAAACTCTGCAAAAGTGTTTAGTGATCCAGTAATCGAAATCATTCAATCAGTCCAAAACAGCGCTAAAGTAAAGAAGGCCAGGCTGATTACATCATACGTATCATAGAGAATAGAGACTCACATTGCGTTTTTGGTGAATTATTTGTTTCAGTGTGTGCTTTGCTTTAAAGCACGAGCTCTGTGATTATTTCTGAAGAGTGCAATTTTGGTGACGTACCGGAGTCGTACAGTAACGCTGCATTCACACAGGGCGTCAGCGTTAACGCTTGACGGAGGGCGTGGCTGAAGCTTGGTGCTGATGCAACCGTCATAGTAACAACAACATTACTTGCCGCTTGGACCACAACATGACACAAAAAAGGCGCCTTTTGACAGCTAGTCTGTGAGATTCACCAACCGTCTCTGCCACCTCCTTCCAGGCCTGGTCTCTCCAGTTTGTTACTTGGTATGTATACAAAGATTGGTCGTACAGAACTGGGTGATTACCCACCATGATTATCAGTTTTTCCTCCATTTTCTTCATTCGCCGGTGTTTTAAATAAACGCAATTGGCTAGTGACTGCTCTAAGGTATTTGCATAGGGCAATCTGATTGGATGACGCCTGTGTTGGCGCTTGAAAAGTTGAGAAATCTTCAACTTCTGTCGCTTGCAACGCAATGCGACGGAACCCACAATTCAGTTCAGCAACGCATGATGGCACCCATTTAAAGTAAATGAGAAGCGTTAACGCCGACATTCATGTACAGACACATTTCAGCACATTCCGTTGTTTCCACACACACTCAGGAAGGATAATGTTTAATCTGTCACGTGTACATTGTTGTGGTTAGTAATCGTAGGTTTATGCAGTCAAAGCGGTTGATTTAGGAGTTTTTGGCGTCTCCGTGTGGTCCTGTTCAGTATTGCATCTCGTTCGTTGTTGCTCTGTACACACACTATACACTGAATTCTGTAAAGTTCTTTTATGTGATTTTTTTTTCATGGGTGCTTAGGTGTGTATAAATGTATTATATAATATAATTATATGGACTCCTTATATTTGGTTATTTGGTGTCCTTTTGGAGTCTCCAATGATCATTGAAGCTTGCAGAAAATCACTCTTCAATCTGATTGTTTACTTTGGATATAGCAAATTATGACAAAATGGATGTGTTTAATGAGATAAATGGTCTTATTTATTAATTTCACGCTAAGTGTGTGATTAATTGTGATTAAAACATTTAATCTATTGAAAGCCCTAATATGTGTGTGTGTGTGTGTGTGTGTGTGTGTGTGTGTGTGTGTGTGTGTGTGTGTGTGTGTGTGTGTGTGTGTGTGTGTGTGTGTACATATATATATGCATTTTTATTTTTATATGTATTATATATTATATATATATATATATATATATATATTTACAAACTATATATAGATGCGATTGTGTAATATGACAGCACATATATACATTTATCTATATACAAACTATTATATGGGCAAAAGAGTTAGTAAATTGCGATTAATCTATATATATATATCGATATATATGATATATATATATATCTATAGCTATACTATATATATATATATTTATCTATATATATATAATCTATTTTTTATTGTTTTATATTTATATATATATATATATATATATATAGTAAGTATATATATATATATCTGTGTGTAATATATACATTTACAAACTGTTATGTTAGATGCGATTAATCGCAATTAATCGATTTGACAGCACTAATATATACATTTATCTATATACAATAATCTATTATTGCGGGCAAAAGAGTAAGTATAAATTGTTTTTATAATCTATATATATATATATATATCTATATATATATATATATATATATATATATATATATATATATGTGTGTGTGTGTGTGTGTGTGTGTGTGTGTGTGTGTGTGTGTGTGTGTGTGTGTGTGTGTGTGCTATCAAATCGATTAATCACAATAAATCGCATTGTGTGTTTATATATATATATATATATATATATATATATATATATATATATATGTACACACACACACATATATATACACACATTTATCTATATTCAATAGTTGGTGGCAATGCAACCCTTTAAAAAACGTTTCAGGTTCAAGGCTTGCTTTCAACATGTTCTGATCAAATTTCTCGTCATACTGCCCATAATAATTATCCTCTATATTCACCTAATCCAGAAACACCCCTCAAAAAAGAAATAAAAAAGACCTAAATTTTGTAAAGCCCTGATTCAACCGAAATTCACTGATGTGAGTCCGCCTGAGACTATTGTCACATGAAAACCATCACTAGGTCCACTAACCCTTTAATACGGCTCATGTCAGGAAGTGTCGTGGTGATTATTGGTTGTGGCGGGGCTGGTCAGCTTCATCGTGCACTAGGAGTCGGTTACCATGGTTGCCATTACCATGCCACCTTGATTGGTGCATGAACTGTAACATAAAGAGGGACAAAAAACTAGCAAGGAAACAGATTCTAAATGCACTGACTGTATGTATACATAAGGGCACCTATATACATTTGCGTGTGATTGGAATATAGAGAAAGCAAAGGTGGTCCCTGTAGTCTAGGGCGGCTGGCAGGAAAACAGATATCATTATGGAGCTGTTTGATATGCATACTGACATGCTCACGCACACACACAGAAGCACCTGACACTCCATCATGATGTCGTCCCTGAACCTCCCAGGGGGCTGCAGGCACTAGCTGGCGTCAGAAACACATTACAGCCGAGAGATTGAGGAGCCAGAGGCCATTATCTCCCCTCTACAGCACACAGCACTGCACTCCTCCTGCAGAGAGAGAGAGAAAGAGAGAATTAGAGGAAGTGTGTGTGTCCATGAGTGTGCATGAATCTTCTCGTGTGTGTCTGTGTGTGAGGGCTGTTTATCCAAAATTTATCCAACAGAGATATTAATGTGGCTTCAGCAAACACGTTGAAAAGAAAGCAATATATTATCCAAAAACTGCCTCTTGGATATTACATTTATGTGGAGATGTCCTCATGATTCACAAGAAAAAAAATACTCATGTCCTTTTTTTTTAATACTACACTGAGCCTGTAATTATATATAATATAATGTAACATTGAAGAATTGATGTTTTAACTGTCTGGAAACAATGGCAAGATTGGTGACCTGTAATTTGTCTCTGTTTTGACAAATTGATATTTTGCCAAAGGTATTGATGGCCTTATTTTGACAAATTGATGTTTTTGTCATGATAATGTTTTTTAAATCACATTAAGATTTCCACCATTGATGTTTTTAGTGATGCTTCATTGACGCTTTGCATGTTGCATGTTATTATAATCAGATAAATATTTAAAGGTTATTGACGTCCAGTTATTAAGTAGCTATGTTTCATGGCTGTGGTGGATATTCAGGATTCTTGTGGAGCCAGAACACTGCAGGTGATTGTGACGGTTTTTAAGTTTCTGTTATGTCTGTTATGTATGAACAGTAGGTTTACAGGTTTGTTCAAAAATACTGATATATTTATCTTCTAAATAAATGTCATAAAACCATAACCTTATATAAGTATTCTACAGTTCAAAAGTAAGACTTTTTTGTACATGTTTTTCAGAGAAGATTCTTATGTTCACCAAGGCTGCATTTAATGTTGTGAAATATTACGATTTAAAATAGCTGGTTTCAATTGTAATATATTTTAAACTGAATTTTCAGCATCATTACTCCAGTCTTCAGTGTCACATGATCCTTCAGAAATCATTCTGATATGAAACATTTCCTATTATAATCAGTGTTGAAAACAGTTGTGCTGCTTCATATTTTTGTGGAAACCATGATACATTTTCTCAGGATTATTTGATGAATACAATGTTTACAAAGTGTGTGTGTGTGTGTGTGTGTGTGTGTGTGTGTGTGTGTGTGTGTGTGTGTGTGTGTGTGTGTGTGTGTGTGTGTGTGTGTGTGTGTGTGTGTGTGTGTGTGTGTCCGCGCGTGTGTGTGTGTCCGAGCGTGTGTGTGTGTCCGCGCGTGTGTGTGTGTCCGCGCGTGTGTGTGTGTATACAGTACAAACTGTCCTGTCATCAGACTAACACAAAGAAATTAAGTAATGATTACATTTCGGAAAATGCACAATTACCCAAAATGTAATTTAAGAGAACTTTACCCCAAACATGCTGCCATATTTGAGCTGCCATATTGTGTGTGTGTGTGTGTGTGTGTGTGTGTGTGTGTGTGTGTGTGTGTGTGTGTGTGTGTGTGTGTGTGTGTGTACATACATGTTTTTCTATCCTGGTGGGGACTTCAACCTGAATGCACACAGACTCATGGGGACTCATGTCACTGTGGGGACCTAAACTGAGGTCCCCACGGGTACAAAAGCTTATAAATCATTCAGAATCTGTTCTTTTGTAAAATGTAAAAAAGGTTTAGGGGTAGGGGTAGTGTAAGGGGACAGAATATACAGTTTGTACAGTATAAAAACTATTACGTCTATGGCGAGTCCCCAGAAAGACACGTGTGTGTGTGTGTGTGTGTGTGTGTGTGTGTGTGTGTGTGTGTGTGTGTGTGTGTGTGTGTGTGTGTGTGTGTGTGTGTGTGTGTGTGTGTGTGTGTGTGTGTGTGTGAAAACAGGCAGGGGTCAGAAATCAGGATCACCAGGCAGGACAGATGTTCTTATGAGCCTGTTGGCATCCACAGCAGTAATTCCATTTTATCTAAAGACAAACTGTGCAAAACTGTCTGAAATGAAAAAAGGAGGCAGAAAGACAAAGTGCAAGAAAGACAGAGAGCACTTGGGAGTCATGGACAGATAAAAAGCCTCTTTATGGGTTATTACAAGCACCTCTTTCATTTCCTCGCTGACACACAATGAAAAATTAGGATGAGGCACTACTGCTCCATCTCCAGCAGTGTGGAATCACCAGGAAAAGTCCGCAGCAAGACACGCATTAATCCACCGGCAATTAACTGTCTCTGATTGGCTAATCAGGATTTGTTTGGAAATGCAAAACCAGGTTTTGGAGGGAAAGATCATGTGCAGTTCTTTACACAGTGGCGTCACAGGGTCATTTGCTTTCAAAAAGCCCAGAAAGTTTATAGCACTGAGTCTGTCTGTGTTCAAAGGCTCTTGCTTAAACAGTCACAAGGTAAAATAAAATATCAGACATCAGACTGACAGTTCGCTTTATTCATCCAATCTTCCAAAAAAAGTAACTCAAAAAAATTCAGAAAATGATCCAAGATAACTTAAAAATGGAAATGAGTGAATCTTTCCAATATCTCTAAACCATGGCAAGTTCTGGAAAGAGTAAATAAATTGTAAATCCGACACTTAGAGGCCTTTAACTGACATTTTATCTCAACACCCAAACTTCATCTGTTAAAACTCAGTTTGTCAGTTTGATTTGGATTTACTGACTTTTATTGCCTCCGTGCAATAAAATCACAAACACGACACGATAACTGTCACAACAACTCATAACATTTTACAGAGATGGTCACGGCTGACTTCAGCCTGCCCTTCAGACGAGCTCTGAGAGTTTGGATTGGTCACTTGATAACAGTCATTCATCACGACCGGACGTGTAGCGACGACAACTGACGTGTTCACACTGTAACAGAATCGCAGGGTGACAGAGATGCTTGATGAAAGTGTAAATGACAAACGTTTAATCAACCGAAATGTAACATCAACAGCCACAGGGGCCGTAGTTAATGAGAAGTAATGGAAGAAGCCTTCTGGGGGCTTTTTTTTCCCGTAGCGTAGGAATGTAACTCACACCATTTAGTATGAATGGTGTGCCGTGGAATGCTTTAAATAATCAAAACCTGAGATTTATGAATTGGCAAAGGAGTTCTGAAAATAGTCTGCATGGAACGTTCACTTGCTTTCCAACCATATTCATTCTGTTCTGCTTATGTGCATTTGATATCTGTTCTCTGTAGGTATGATTCAGCATTCATAGCACATTCAAAATGCAGATGCTCAAAATTAACTCAGTATTTCTCATCAAATTCTCTTAAAACAGATTTATTTGACTTATATAGGAATACCACATGTAAATAGGGTTAAAAAATGTATACACTATTAAAAAAATAATAATAATTTTTAAAAAGTAACCTACACTGTATGATGTAATCACAACTTTTTATCTTTTTTTATATTGACTTATATAATCAATGTGATTAAGAGAGCATAATTTTTTGAGTTTCTATTTATTAAATAATCTCCTTTGTTGTATTTACTCACATTTTTAATTTCAATGAATTCAAAAATTTAAGGCAACGGGTAACTTACTTTTTAAGTTAAACCAACAATATTTTTACAGTGTACACTAAAAAAATGCTGGGTTGAAAATGGACAAACCCAGCAAATGGGTTGTTTTAACCCAGCGGTTGGGTTAAATGTTTGCCCAACCTGCTGGGTAGCTTTATTTAACTCAACTATTGTTTAAAAATTACTGTATTGCTTAAAATGAAACCAAAGTATGTTGGAAATGAACATGTATTAATATGTTTAATAAATTAACATTATTAATAAGTTTAATGAATAATAATTTAAACATTTATTAAACTGCTTATTCATAAATGTTCACCTTTTGATTATTATTGTTGCCTCTAGTAATTATGTGTCTGAACCTATTTTGGGTTCATTTTAAGCCAGCCATATAGTAATGTTTAAACAACAGTTGGGTTGAATAAAACTGCTTAGCACATTGGGCAAAAAATTAACAATTGCTGGGCTAAAACAACCCAATTGCTGGGTTTGTCCATTTTCAACCCAACTTGGGTTGTTTTTAACCAAGCATTTGTAATTGCTTTAAAATTTTGAGTTCACTGAAACAAAAAATTTGAGAAAGAGGTTAGTTTATTCAACAGAAACTCAAAACATTATGTTATCTGAACAACATCTTGAATCTCAGTTGATTTGACTAAAGAAAAAGTTGTGATTGCAAATATGTAAATATGTTTTACAGTGTATCACCACACTTCCTCAGATGATTAATGACAGTACACTAAGACTATTTTTGTATGAGAAGTTTTCTAAAATGATATCTTTAAATGTGCAAATGATGCATTTTTTCTAATGCAGTATGCTGTAATTTGCATCCATTTCAAAACATTGGATAAAGCCATGTTCAAAATTCTTGTTTCATTTTGTTTGACAAATAATGTTTTTTTAAGGATTTTGGATATCTCTTGTTATTACAACATTTTCACCACCATACACTATAGGTATAATTCAGCATGTATAGCACTGCGGTACCTGCAGAAACATCTCGTTGCATCTTTCAGCTGTTCGGTTGCATCAGATCTCCCGAAATAAATCAGGACCTGCATCTATGCGCGTGTTTGTTTTTCCTCCCTCTTACTTTTTGTTGCTTTCAACAGTAAAAAGAGAGAGAAAAGGCACAAGCCACACATCATTTCTGGGCCTTTGCACTGCCAGGACACTCAGTCCCGAGTGAGAAAAGTAAAACAGTAAGAAAGCAGATGGATAGAACAAGCAATAAAAGATTTAAAAAGCATAAACGGAGAGATAAAAAAAGAGAGAGACTGGGAACGGAGGGGCGCAGCTGGGTTTGCCCCGTGCACACGGAGGGTTCTGGCAAGCGAGAGTGTTCGGGGGTGTATAGGCAGTATCTGCCCTCAGGGGGGACATGGTGGGGCAGGAGGGGGGAGGTGGGGGTCTCGACCCTCATCAATCTCACTCAGAACCCGCTTCAAGACACCAGAGGGGCCCAACCCCGCAGGCCAGAAACCCCCATCCTGTTCACCATACGCATGGGGGCGAGGAAAAGACCCCACTATTGTACACAGCGGGAGGATGGCACACACGCACACACCCAACGACTCCAACTGCCTACTAAGTTCTTTTTTAAGGGGAATACTTGATCTAAGTGCGCGTTTGGGAACGAGAAGTGACTTCAGATAGGTAAAAAAAAAAAAGAGAGAGCGAGAGAAACCGTCATGGGATGTCAAAATAAGATTGTTTAATAGTGTCACGTCTCGCTCGAACATTTGATCACACCCACGTCTGACACCTACTGTCACCAAACTAGCATAATCTGTCTTCTGTGTGACATGACACACTCCACAACCGTTTACTACTTTTAATTATTTAAATAAATACTTTCAAAAGATTAAAAATGATGGGGAATCAACAGGGGAAAATCTTTAATATCTCTGTTCTAGACAGCAATGAGATTAAAAGGAGAGCAAATGGAGTCTGGCAAAAAAAAAAAAAAAAAAAAAAAGAGCACAGTAAATCTCACAAGAGTCTGAAACTGAACTAAGTTGATACTTAAGGCAAGACAACGCAGGCTAAGAAATTATATGTTTGAGTGTGCAAATTAGGCATTATATAGTTAAATATTCACTAATTGCCATACATTTCCAGAACAGAAATCTGAACACTGGATAAAACCAGGTTCAAAATGTTCTCATAGATCAGAAAATACTGTCAACAGCCAATTAAAGAAAATGACACCATGCTTTTAAGATACAATGATATATAAACCTGGTAAAAACCCCTTTGTAAAAACCTAACCCTAAAATTGGAAAGTTTGGTGTATATAAGTGCTGCTAAAGCAAAGATTTGCTTTACCCCTTTATTTGAAGGTGATGTAGTTACATTGTACTTAGTTAAATTAATTAACTACATGTAGTTACTATAGAGTTACGGTTAGGGGTTGGGTTTGGTTTAGTTACTTCTAATTATGTATAATTTACTGTTATTACTATACTAAATACATGTAATAACATCTAATCACGTCAAAGTGTTACCACCCAGAATTAACTATAGTGCATAAAAAAATAGTTTTGCCTGTATAGTGTCTTGCCTGAAATGAAACATAACGGAGATATCCAGAGCTTTGAAAGAGCAACTTTTGAGCAATGACATTTCCCTCTGGATATATTACTGCAGAGTATTTGAGAAAGAGAAAGAGAGAGAAACAGCAGGCGTACGAGTGAATCTGTGTATATAAGTGTGTGTGTGTGTGTGTGTGTGTGTGTGTGTGTGTGTGTGTGTGTGTGTGTGTGTGTGTGTGTGTGTGTGTGTGTGTGTGTGTGTGTTAGAGAAAGATGGAGAGAGTGCTTTGCGTGAATGTGTACTCGGATGATAAGGAGGGTAATTAATTTTGTTTAATTAATTGCTACAATGCTGCTATCATCACAGGGACTGAAGAGCACAACTTCTACTGTTCTAAAGTGCCGACACACACACACACACACACACACACACGCACGCAAAGTCATACGGCGTAACCTCATAAAGGTTGAAGACACGTTCGTTCACAATACAGATGAGAAGACAAGCTTTGCAAACATGGATCCTTACATCTGTGAATCATTTGCAGACTAATTCATGAACAAAACATCGACAGACGATACATCCAAGATACATAAACCGAGTCATGCACTCGTGTTTCCAGTGCAGAAATCACATGAACTAACCAAACACATGCTACATGACTGATGTAAACCACCATGTTCAACTATTACCGTCATACATGACTATAAACATCAGTTAGAACAGGAACGAGTGGGAGAGAAAGGAAGATCAGGACAGGATGGCAGAGGACAAGGGCCAAAATGTAAAAATCAATTTGCCAACTAAAACAGATGACCCTAAACTCAGTGTGGGGCTGGTAATGGTGGGGGGCTCCCTCTGTAAATTCAATTTACGCAGCCCTACCAACTCAATTTGTGCTTCCATTTGGGGGCAGAAGAGAGGAGCGGCGCCACGGGATCAAGCGTCCCCCCAGGCCCCTGTGGCTCCTCTACATATGTTCCTCTTCCCAAACCTAATAATACCCACTCCAGCCAAAGCCAGGTATCTCTATTCTGTTTTACACACACACACACACACACACACACACACACACACACACACACACACACAAATACTGTTTCTTTTCTTTGCACCATACATTTTTCTGTTCTTACTGACTGAAGTATTGCAGTATTGCTTACGTTTTTGTAATTCGGCAGATGTTTTCATCCAAAGCATCTTACATTGCATTCAAGGTATGCAGTTTATTCGTTTATTAGTTCATGCATTCCCTGGGAATCGAACCCATGGCATTGCTAACACCATGCTCTATTTCTTGAGCTAATATTTCAATGGTACACTGTTGTCACATGACCTCGATCTATGCATAATTACTTCCAATTATATTCATCATATGCATATAAAGCAGATCATATTTGTTCCAATTTGGTGTTTAAATATCTTTTAAAACCTAACAGTGCAACCAAATAACGAGTCAAGAAAATATTAAAAATTGCAGCTGATATTACTTACGGTTCAGTGCTCATAAAAGAAAAAGTCAAGTGGACAGCATTTTATTATGAAATGCAATATTCTGCACAGCATGCTCTCAAATTCTGTTCCATGCATACATAAAATCTGCAGTACATATACATTTTGCTGCAGAAATAGGGATAGCAGCAGTTTCTCTCTCACCCAAAATGATACTTGAAGAGAAAGATGGACATGTCGACCAGTAAAGAGCTGCACAACGTTTCATGTGATTTAAAATAATATAAAATAATTATAGAATTAATAGAATAAACAAAATATATAATTTCAATATGTTGAAAATATTATTCAAAAACTGTATATAAATACAATAATAAATAATTATATAAGCAACTCAAAATAATCGTGGCCTGGTATAAATAACATGCTTTTCAAAATGACACAAAAATCCTTTTATGACTTTTATTCTGTCAGAAATTCTCAAAGGTAATTTTTGCTGACAGAGCCATGCTTCAGTAGTTCTTCCGGCCCTGGGAAATTATGACAGACAGCTCCTGAATTTGAGGTTGTCCCGCAAGAAAACTGCTTCCCGTTTCTGTCTACTTCGGTGTGCCTCAAAACGTCAACTTTTTAGCCCTGGGCAGGTCCAAACTGTGATTACCACTAAAAGCTATTGTAGGGTTTTAGGCTATTGTTCTTACTTTCAGACGACACAAAACACTGAGGTAGCGCGCTGACCCCGCGCAAACGCATTTACAGACCCCTAGTCTCCGATTTGCAGACAGTAGGCTATGTCAGATAGATAGAGACACTTTCTTACAGCCACAAGGTTGTTTGCAAATGAAAATGCGGTTTGAGATGCCAAAGGAAAACCACAGAGAAAGAGATAAAGAGTGAACAGGTTTGGATGGAGTGGTTACACATACAGACTGTTATATCCACATATATAATCGAGTGAGATCAGACAGGCTTCATCTAAATCTCCACCTCTTTTATTCATTCTGTCTGTCTCTATTTTCTTTTTCTCCGTTCCTTTCTCTCGCTTTCTCTCTCTCTTTCTCAGGCGCTTGGTTTCTTGCTCTATTTTCTCCCTTCCTCTGATTGGCTGCATGGGTGCTTTTCTGCCCTCCCATTGGACGAGATCTCTCTCTCTCCTTCTCATTCTCCCGCTTTCTCTCTCTTTTCCCATAATGCCCATGGTTGGTGAGCAGGAGCTAAGGGTCTGTCCAATCATTGTCTGAGCCATCAATCAAAGCTGACGGGCCCAAGCGACATGAAAAGAAACCTCAGTGGCAGCCATTAACCGAACACCCCTCCACCACCCCTCTCTCTCTCTCTCTCTCTCTCTCTCTCTCTCTCTCCCTCTCTCAACCCCCCGTGCTTTGTTTTCCTTTCAGCAGACAAAAACGGACTGACAAGATGGAGGGTTGGACATTAATCAAACCACCCCATGGAACCACCTCTTCCTCCTGATAATAAATAAATTCCACTCTTCTCATTGGACAGATGCTCGCATTTTCGCCTGGCTTTTCCTCCTCCTCCTCGCTCGTTCACGCTCACTCTCTCAGTTTTAAGGATGCTCATCTGCTCTCAGTCAGAGTAATTCCCCACAGATCAGAGTAGGGCAGGTGTTTGCCTCACCCTCGTCCCTCTCCAGGGGCCGTGTTGCCCTGACAACTGACCATCCAGAGCCTCTCCCGAGCGTTTCGCGGCTGCCGTATGCGTGTTCTGTTTGGTTTGGACCAATGGTCACCCCCTGTGCTTTAATTGAACATGCACTTCTCAGCGGGAGAACATGCAGAGAAAGGAACAGCCGCAAAAACACGTTCTTCCTACACGCATGACTATGAATGTCAACTGTGCTCAGATCGCTGCGTCTTTACGAATGGAGTCTCGCTGGTGGAAAATAACACTCAGCCCAAGAGAATGCATATAAAAACAGCCTTTGTTGATTTGGAAACATGACAGCTGGTCTTTCCCTGTCCTACCGCCATGACAGACAGAACAACAAGATTCCCAAGATGAGTCAAAGACCTCTAATTAAAACAGTACTGAGGTTGTATTGAAGAATGTGTCTGTTGTTAAAAAAACAAAACAAAAACACAATGCAACACAGTTGGGTTTGTATTACACATATGCAAAAAACAAACCAAACAAAGTATAGCAAAGCAACACAAAACAAAAACAAGACAGCTGCTTGGACCTACACATAAGATCAAGTCAAAACACAGCACTACCGTCTGATCTTGTATTACACAAATGCAAGGTCGCTACAAAACAGATAAAATAAAAAAAAACAGTTGTTTGGACTTATATTGTTCACATAAAAGGTCCAAACAAAACAAAAACAGCTGTGTTTACTTGAATTATACACAAAAGATCCAAACAAAACAAATCAAAAAACTGTTTGGACTTATATGTGGACTTATACAAGGTCAAAACACAGCATGACTGTTTGATCTTGTATTACACAAATGCAAGCTCAAAACAAAACAAAACTAGGCAAAGACACAAAACAAAAAACAGCAGTTTAGTCTTTTATTTTAGATACAAAATATCCAAACAAAACAAAAGCGTAGCAAAGCAAAGCAAAACAAAAACAGCTGTTTGGACTTATACAAGGTCAAAACAAAACACAGCATGACTGTTTGATCTTGTATTACACAAATGCAAGATCAAAACAAAACAAAGCTTGGCAAAGACACAAAAAAACCCAGCAGTTTAGTCTTTTTTGTTTGTTTTTTTTTTTTTTTAAGATACAAAAGATCTACCCAAAACAAAGACAAAAACAAACCAATTATACATACAAACAAATCCAGACAAAACAAATCAAAAACATTAGTGTGGGCTTGAAAAAACATTGGTTTGAGCTTATATTTTACAAAAGATCAAGATAAAACAAAGCAAAGCTGGAAATAAAAACAAACAAAAATAACAAATAGAAACAGAAAACAAACCAAAACCAAAGTGGTTTGGTCCAAACAAAACCAAGCTAAACAAAACTAATGAAAACAAAGCAATATAGATCGCTTATATTACACACATACACAAGAAAATGTGTATATATGTAACCCTCAATTTCAGAGTAGTCCCTGAAACATACAATATATGTTAGGACTGGGATTAAGATTATCGAATTTAGACTTTTCCTGCTCATCTAAGATGCTTGTGGATCGTTGAATAAAAGTGCAATGTCATTTAAAGGCACAGACGTACAACTGTTGGGGAGGATCATTTCCTCCAAACAATTTTTTCCTTCGGTTGACAGGTAAGAAGACAAATGAAAAGTTAAGATGGCACGTGGAGGCATGTTAGTGAGCCGCAACGGGTACCGCGGCACCCTGCCTTGCAGGGCATTGTGGGATATGTCCTCCACCGAAGTGGCTGCCCAGATGACATATTACAGCTCTGCGGGAAATGCATGGGCCTACAGGAGGAGGCGTTTCTCCTGCGTTCTGCAAACGTTTAATTTTGGTTGTCCTCCCTGCTGCTTTTACCCAGGTTCAGCGAGAGCCCCACTGAGGGCCGAGGCATGTTTGCGTTGGCCCCTTCAGAGAAGGATGCAAGCCCGAAGGACTGTTTAACGCTCCAACCTTCAACTTTGAAGTTTTCTTTGACTGCGCAGTGAAAATATTGGCGAATACAGCTGAAGCACTTTTCATATGCGTAAATCAACTCGAGCCTTCAAGAGATCAAATGGCTGCACTGTAACGGCTTTTGAAATATTCGCTTCCTCGCAACGTTTACATCCTCGCATTAGAAAAAGAAAACATTCTGGGAAAGGCCTCTATCCTGGTGGCATATTCAAAGCGATTTACACACACACAGACCACGGCGCCGATAACACAATGACACGATGAGAATGTCTGAACCTGCAGAAACAAAAGAAGCCCATTGATTTGCTGTTAGCAGTCTAGTGAGTGGAAATACAGGCAAGGTCTGTAAGATGGCTGGATCGGTGAAGATATCGTCCCCAGTGCCGCGCCGCTGTTTTCCCGAACCCCAATCTGTTGTATCATTGACACATAAATGGATTAGGGTCATGTATCACTGATAATGGTCTAGCCCAATGCTGGTGCGTCTGCAGTTCGGGTTGTGTGTGTGCGATAAGGCCTATTGATTATGTACCATATGCAGTTCCCACGCCGTCCTTTGTGCCATGTGTTCGGTGATGTGTTTTTTCCCCAGAAAAGGGGTGTGAGCGGTGATACAGCTGGTGAGTGCAGGGTTAATTTACTCACACAGCCGTTGGCCTTCAGGAGCCTGTGTGCTTGTCTGGAAAGGTAAAAAACGTGTATGCTTACAAGCAGTCGATTCTGCAATCAAGACAAAAAAGACGCCACACATTCAAGACAGACCAGTTTTTTTTTTTTTTAATGGATATAATCACAGTGCTTTCGA
This sequence comes from Paracanthobrama guichenoti, assembly GCA_018749465.1. Taxonomy (NCBI): domain Eukaryota; kingdom Metazoa; phylum Chordata; class Actinopteri; order Cypriniformes; family Gobionidae; genus Paracanthobrama; species Paracanthobrama guichenoti. The sequence goes on from CM031945.1 coordinate 43,089,005, forward strand.
AATGAGAACTGTACTGCTGCGTTTTCTGACTGATAAGGCCACAGTAAGGAGTCCAATATAGGAGGCACGTGCGTATTTCACATTACACACAAAAAAATATATTCACATTACACGCCGGGGCACACTTTCAACATGTGATCAACTAAAATACCACAAGTCTGAACTACATCAATCACGATGTAACCCCCCTACCAAGTGACATCCATTTAATTTTACAGGAGAGCGATGCTTAACCATCTGCCACTGTGTTCACAGCTTTAGTCTACTTCGTTCGAAGTTTTAGCGCACGACAAACAGTGTGTGATAATGTCTGGCAGTGATGCTGGAGGTACGTCGAAGATACTGTTTTCCATCTACTTCTAACTGTGACTCCAGGGTTCATTTTGAAATTTCAAATCAATACAAAGCCACAGTTTTGTGTAATCAACATGACAAACTATGTGTCTATGATCTTTATCATGTACTCTACAGCTTGCAAATACGATCTTAAAGGGATAGTTCACTCAAAAGTAGGGCTGCACAATTTGGGGAAAAAAATCTAATTGGGATTTTTCTGATAGACAAACTCTGAGACTCAAAACATCAGGGGCCTCATTTATAACCATTGTGTACGCTACGCATAAGTTGTGATTTATAAAAACAAACTTGATCGGGAAAATTTGCGCACCTGTATGCAAACTCTGACCCATGCATACAAACATTTTGGAGACAGAGAAGTTTGGCACAGATGGTGAGCTGAGGGATTGACAGCAGATGAAGGAAAACGCCATTATGAGTCCTGATCATAAATACAGTGCATGTTCACAATAACAGTTTAAATAAAGAATGATTTAAACTCTGTTTTACATCTGCTATACACATTAAGATTAAATATGTCATTCTCATTAATGGAGTTAAGCACTTAAAATACATGAAATCATTACCTAGAAGTTACAAAATGTTTTATATTCTAATAAATATAAATATTTGTAATGGGTGCGATGCTTTTGAACACTTTTCCTGTGGCATGCTGTGTTTTAAGGTTTTAACTACAGCCAGGATTGCTATAGGCACATGATAATAGCAGAACTAGAATGGCCTGAGAAAATATTTTCACGCGGATAATGATCAGTAATGCGCAATAAGGCCTATCTGTTTCCATTAAAAATATAAAGCAATTTAAAATACTATATTTGACCAGTGGAAAAGATTTTATATATATTTATATTTTATACTATTTTAATTTATTTATTCAAAAACAAGGCAAGGATGGGCTACGGAATGATTTTTAGCAATGTAATGTGACGGCACATTCGTATCTCATATTTTCCTAATGTCTTGTACCTTTAAACATGGCATCATGTGGATGAATATGCACATGCAAATGATATGCAGATAACGTTATGCATATTGAAACTAGGCGTTGTACACTCCATGTTTGATTATTTCGGGGAGGAGAAGAGATGGGGTGGAGATGCACAATCTTCCGCTGACTGGGAATTTTGCGCAGGTCTCTAGCGTAATCTAGCTTTTGTGCATACGCACACTTTTAGGATGAAATCTACGTAAAGATTTATAAATGAGGCCCCAAATCATGAGCTGCTCCTGTGTAAATGAATACAGTGTCGCGCTTCACTCTGAAACACATGGCGCATATATTTATGTAATTAAATAGCAGTCTTCGAGATTTGATAATCACACTAAGCCATATAGTGATTTTGGTTTAATTTAGTTTAATTGTGTAATTTACTCACCTTCATTTCGTTCAAAACCTGTATGCATACGGGTTTGGAACTGAAATAAATTAAAACTGAGTAAATGATGATAAAACTTGGCTGAACTATTAAGTTTAATAACAGAATTTTGAACTCTTGAACTAAGTTCACTGGGGATGTCCGAAGTCAGCACTCAATGCTCAAACGTTGTTCCTGGCTCCACCAATGGACCATCAGCCGGGTGTGGCCTTTTCCGAAGTCTCTTGGCCTCATTCTGAAGCTTCTGTCGAATGTAGCCCTTTATTTCTGAATCTGTCTTTCCAGGGAAGAACCGCTGCACTGTCCCTGTGGAGAATGTTTCACTGGTAATCAAAACTGCAAACTTGAGACCACAATTAATCAAAAACTTCACAATGGCCTGATTGCAGTTAATGAAATGGAACTGAACGAATTCTCAAACTAACTAAAGGATGCCCACTGTTCAGTACTTGTTACAAATCGTCCCTTATACGTACTCAGAATGGCCTGGATCTCATGTGCCGGAAGAGCTGGCTTAGGCATCCCTCGCTTGCTGTTAACGATGCCTGAGATTGAGTGAGACGCCAGACAGTCTCTGTCGTACAGGCTGCGCAGCAGGTCATTGGTAAGTTTCTGAGCGGTGGTCCCTGTGTTGCAGCGCTCCAGAAGATCAGCAGTGATAACCTTGAGGAACAAAAAAAGTTGCTGTAACGAATGCAGGCACCAACCAATGAATGAGGGCTGCAACTCATTTTTAAAACTGATAATCTATGATAAGAGCTACGATGTTATTTATTGCCAATTCGTCAGGTGTTTGCATTGCACATGAAGAAACCCTGTCAGTAAGCAGGGAAAAATACATTGGTAACACTTTAGAATAATGGTCATTAGTTAACATTAGTTAACTACATAAGTTAACAAGAACTAATAATGAACTGCACTTATAAAGCATTTATTTATCTTGTTAATGTTAATTTCAACATTTACTAATACATTATTAAAATCGTTAGCATTAGTTAATGCACCGTGAACTAACATGAACAAACCATGAACAGCTGTATTTTTATTAACTAACGTTAACAAAATACAGTAACAAATGAACTGCTCATGGTTAGTTCATGTTAGTTAATACATTAACTAATGTTAACTAATGACCATTATTCTAAAGTGTTACCAATGCATTTCCTAAAAACATTTACTGATCTTATAAATGTAAGCATTTTATACTATGAAAAACAATGCGGTCCAAAATGATGTGATTCAATGTTTTTGCCATTGTTTCTTTCACAAAGATTGTGCAGGCAACTCAATCAAATATTAGTTGTTAAACATCACGTTTTAGTTTTAAATGAACCACAACTGAACTTGAAATCATTTATTATATTCATTCATTACACACAGACTGATATATTTCAAATGTTTATTTCTTTTAATTCTGATGATTATAACTGACAACTAAGGAAAATCCCAAATTCAGTATCTCAGAAAATTAGAATATTGTGAAAGGTTGAATATTGAAGACACCTGGTGCCACACTCTAATCAGCTAATGAACTCAAAACACCTGCAAAGGCCTTTAAATGGTCTCTCAGTCTAGTTCTGTAGGCTACACAATCATGGGGAAGACTGCTGACCTGACAGTTGTCCAAAAGACGACATGGTATTTTATATATTTTACAGATATAAAATACCTGTTCACACTTAGTTCGTGGTTTGGTAATTTTGGTTATTTAAACTGTTCTGCTGCTTTCAAATTACTTCTTTTTTTTTACAATATAAAATCTTGTTTTTTTAACTATTTAACTATTTTTGGACACAATGTGTACATTACTTCTATTTGCATATTGTTTTAACGAGAGCACTGGGTTGCAATTGACACCAATTGAGGCTAAAGGGTTTTTGTTTTAAAACAATTGAAGACATGGGATTCTGTGAAGACCTGTTGTCAAAAATGTTTATTCATGTTTTTCATTAAAAAAAAATCTGAATGTTGATCTATACATTTCTAATGCTATTTCATGCATTCTGAATTATTTACACTGTTAAAGACTTGGATTCTCATGCTAAACATGGCCCAAAAAAAAAAAAAAATGAGTTGGATGAGTTGTATTTCTGTATCAAATACACTCCTTCAGCATTCTAACAAGTTTCTGAAAGTTTTTTTTTTGTGTGTGTGTGTATGGCCCTGTATGACGTCATAAAGTGCGGAATTCCTTGTATGGGCACTTCTCCCGGATGAGCGTGTGTGCATATCAACCAGAGCGAGAGCGAGAGCAAGAGCGTCAACAACGAGCTTTGTTCGGGTTATGGAAGTTGTCAACAGCACTGTCATTTTGTTTTTAGACAAATTAAATAAACAATGTCACTAAATAAGTGTGTTTCTGGTTGTGAGCGAAAGATAACCTTGTTCAGCTTCCCAAATAACCCAGCATTAAGGGAACAGTGGATGCAGTTTGTTTTTCCAACACAGCAACGGAGTTCTGCAAGTGTGTTTGTTTGTTCCCGGTCATGAGTCGAAACCGCAGGTGGTGAGTGAAACTGAATCAAATGTTTTGTTGGCAATCGGTGTGTAAGTGCATATAATATAAACAACACAAACGTATAGTGAATCGAAAGTTATCCAGGGATAATGCCATGGTGTGTGTGTGTGTGTGTGTGTGTGTGTGTGTGTGTGTGTGTGTGTGTGTGTGTGTGTGTGTGTGTGTGTGTGTGTGTGTGTGTGGCTCCGCCCACTGCACGCCTTCACAAGTTCGGCTGTTTTCGTAAAGAATCGGTACGGCGTGTCTTTTATAAATCTGATAAAACTAGACTCTTCGGACATATGAAGGATGCAATACTACTCTGTAGGTACTCAAGATTAACATGAGATTGGCAGAAACTGCATGTGTTATGCCCCCTTTAACTATTTTATATCGTAACCTTCATTTTAACCATTTTTGGACCCAATGTAAACATTACTTTTCACATTAAGGAGAACATTAGGCATTATGTCTGGTTAACCAAAGAAATAACCAGACGATTTGTCTATTATTAGATCGATTATCATTGACTGCAGCCTTATGAGGAAACAGTAGACGAAAACAGCAATTGAGAATAAAACACTTTTTGTTTCAAAACAATTAACCACATGTGATTATATGAAGAACTTATAAAAATAAAAATAATAATAAAATTTAAAAAAAGGATGTTCTGGACAAGTTTTAAAACTGATTACAGCGGCATCTAAAATGTAACTCTTACATTTTGTTCCAGAAGCGTTCCATTCCTTTGCATTTGCATTGTTTGTGTGACCTCATACTGACCACACCCCTGCTGCTCTGAACTTGCACATTCATCTGTTCTTCCACTAAGCACTGTTGGAGGAGAAATGTGACTGGGTGGCCTGCTTCTCTCGGGCTCCCTTGGAATGCTGGGAGTTGCAGCTTCGTGGCTGCCGCACAGCCATCTATCACTCCTCTCGATCAACTCTTCAAGTGTCTGAGCCAACTTCCCACAAGCTATAAAAGATAAAGTATGAATTTAGTTTGAAATTGTCTCACAAGTGTTAACCTGTTGTGTAACATGGCACACCACAGTAATACTAAATCTTTCTATGACACGAAGTTTCCTCATGAACCGAGCTGAACTTTTCCTCAAACTGAAATGATCTTGAAACATGAAATGGGCTGTGAATGAGTTGGTTTTAAGCAAGATTTCAGCTTGGTGTGCATCTTTCCCTTCGAATGGAAATGCACTGCTCTAAAAAAAAACCAAAAAAACAAAAACAAACCAAGAGAGAGCACTTTGCCTCCTCATTTCACAAGACCACAGCTTTACCTGTTAGGCTCCTGATTTGCTCGCGAAGGCCGTCCATCTCCCTCTGCATACTGAGCACCATGGCGATAAGCTCCGCCCTTGAACATGATTGGAGGCTTTCGAGCACCTGAAAGGAGATTACATCACATTATAATAGCATAGACACTAACGAGGACACATGGGTTCAAACTAGTATCAACAGTTTACCAAAAATAACTGTAATTGTTTTATGCATGGAAAGCAAGTGTTTGGAGCCAAAAGAGTGTAAGTGCAATTAGCATTTTGGCTCTAAACCGTAGATGTTTCACTGTAGATGTTTAAAAGTAAGACGCCTTAATTAATGCAGCAAATTAAATATTGGATTTTTAATAAAGTTACTACCTCCATAGTAAAATCTGCATCCCTTGTTGCATCTCCAAGGGGCTTGTCAACCTCAAAAGCCTGTATGAAAGCAAACAAAAATAAAATAAAATAAAATTACTGTTGTTTACTCTAGGGTGAAAAATACAGTGGTTCTGGTTTGATTTGTAACTTAACACTTAAACGCATACCTCGGGTCTTTAGTGACCCGGGACGTCATTCACTACCCTCCTCATTCATTTTTTTTAAGTTAGACATCAACCTTCTTAGTCTCTCTCAAATCAATTCATTATAAACAATATAACAAGAAAAAATGATAAATGCCTGTTTTCCCATTGATGTTGGGAAATATAAAAATTTTACAGGGTCGCTAATGACCCGAGGTGTGTATTATTCCTGCACAACAATAATTGAATCTTTGATTACCGAATAAGTCCAATTCACCTTTATTCTATAAGGTGGCAATGTCTGATACACAATGATGAAGTGACATTTCACTCATAGTTAACGCAGGCAGAAAACAAAATAGGAAGTACCATCAGCAAAAAAAGAAATTACTCTGATTTACTGCAGAGCAAGAACTGAACACAATCAAATATTAGTGCCAATGCACTTGATGGTGGATCTGGTGAAGAAGCTGTCAGCAATCAAAATATTGATTTTGAAGATGTTGAAAATTATAGTTTTGAGAATATGTTTGAGATGGTGACAATGAGCCAGATGCATGCACCGGGAAATGAGCTCTGACGAGGACAGTGATGACGGTATAAAACTGCTCAAACTGAACCTTTCCAAGCTCCAAAAGGTAACAAAATATGCATTACTCTAATATTAGAAGAGTTTTATATTATCGCAACCGGTAGAGATCGATCCGTGTTAGATATGGATCCGGGTCACTAAAGACCCGAATATGTAAGAATGATTGGCGAAACATTCATGCATTTAAGGGTTAAAAAGGTACATTTGCTAACAATGTAAAAATAAAAAGATTGCCTATTTGAGGTTCCATCACATTGGCAGAACCAAAGATCCTCTATCCTAGTAAAGATGCCTCAGATATCCTATGTACTCCTGTTATTACAAACTTCAAAATGTTCCCCTCATGTGTGGATTCCTGGAGGGAGGGAGGTATTTTTTGCAGGAACTTGAGCCGCTTCCATATTTGTAAGTTCCTCCGAGAACTGATTTCCTTTTCTGAAATGCTGCCTAAAGGTCCTCCTGAGGGTTCTGCCAGTGCGACAATCTGCAGAAATCCAAATGAAGCCTCTAGTGTCTTCATTTTTACTGTAGCCTAAGTGATGCTATTAACCCTCATTAAACTACAGATAGGCTACAGCAAGTCTGAAATAAATTAACAAATAAATAAATAATTTAAAAGCTCCCACATCACACAGAAGAAGCAGTAAATCATTTTTATATTTCATAATGTATTGTTTTATTACATCTTATTATTAAAATCGTATAAGTTATATTAAGAATTGCCAGTTATTCTAATCTAACACACACACACACACACACACACACACTCACACACAAACAAAACTGAAATTTAGCCAGCAATAAAAAGGAACAGACCTTTGTTTTGAACTTAATATAGTCAGCATTATAAGATGAAATGTCCTCTCCATTTAGTCCTCTCCATTTTCTCCTCTTCGCCGGTTCTTGCTGAAAGACAGTCACATAATTATATCAAGTGTCTGTAAAACAATGACACGTACGCAACAAAAGGTTGATGTTTACATACACTGAAGACGTGGTTCGCCCTCGCGCCGGTGTCTTCGGGTGTCTCTTCGTATCCCTCGTATCCATTGTACAGGATGCGCTTTGCTATTGTTTTTCTCCTCATCTTTCGCCCATTAGCCGTTTTCCTCGCCGAAATAGCGTCCGGTTCTTTATCATGCCGGTCATGGCCACGCGCAGATCCGTGACAGCCTGATGACTTTCACGCTCGTGGCATTTCGATTAAAGTTAAAGACACTCTGGCGTGTCAACATCACGAGTGCGTCTTGAAACACTTAAATGCGAGTAAAAATGTGTCAAAAACAGTTTTAACAGTTGCTAATGTATCTTGAATGTAACAGTTAGATAAATTAGATGATTCCTATATAGCTGCAAGTGTTAACCAGGCATTTTAATCATGTAAAACTATAACTGCTATTGATATGAAAGCGAGGTTAATTAGTAATAATTTATAGTCAGCCACTTCTAATTATCTTCATAACCTTATGCTATTGTAGTTGTTGTTAAGTAATAGTAGCTTTGATTTGCACATTCCACAAAATACAATAGGCTAGTGTCCCATGACATTACAGAGCCCATATTTTTGTGTTAACACCTATTAAATATGTTTGAAAAACTATTGTCTACCAAAATTAACATAGCATGAGATGTAGCTAGTTTAAAACACATCAAATGTCTTAATTCCTCTGAAAATATGAATTTTGACTTACTTGACTAGTTAAAATCATCAGCTGTCATAGACATCACTAAAAACATCATAAATGTCACAATCTATCGAAATGTTCAATTAATTGTAGTATAAAGTGTTTTAATTATAAATACAGTTTAATAACCAAAACGTAACATCACAAAAAGTAAGGCCTATGTAAAATTATGACAAAGCATTTGTCAAGCTCAACCACGATAATTAAATTATGTGATGGATGAGAACATATAATATGTTGTATGCTCTTTGAGAGAAAATTATATCTTTATAATATGTCTAGTTAAATGCACTTGTCTTAAACCAAAAATGTGTATTAAAAATCAATGCCATCTAAATCTAAAGATTTGAAATGTATCCCACAGTATAATGGAGACTTTATAGGCCACTTTTCTATTTCTTACTCTCTTGTTCTTTCTTTCTTTTTTTGGCTGTGTGAGCACAGATACCAGTGAGAGGTCAGGTAAGGGATGACCCCATGCAGTCCCAGGTGACGTACAGTGAGCACTAAGTGTATCCAGAAGCACCTGAGGTTGTAAAAGAGAGGCCTCTCCAGGAACGAGGGAATCAGCTCTGGGCTGGAACAAAGTGGATTCTGTAACTCATTAAAGCAGTCTAGGGATTACAAAAGGTCAATCAAATAGTGCCATGTGACCCAGTACTGTCTTGCTTCTGGTTTGTGAATAACAACGTCAGTTAAACCAATCATTACATCTATACCTGCTAGTAAAGTGCTTCTCAAATGCATATAATTCTCAGATATTCTCAGTTTACCTGTAATAAATTATGTGTGATTAACAGGTGAGTAGGCAGTTCTTCAATGCTGCCTGGGCACTTTAAAATCAGTGCTTGTACTGTGGTTTGGTCACATGCATTTTAAATATGATTTGATTTATAGGTTCACAAGTCAGTGCTTTGGACCCTGCCTGCTTACTCTTGCATTTAGTGCTGTCCACTTGTGATTGCCCAAAACAGATCTTAATACCAGGAGTAAACAGGTTCTATGTGACATTTTGACTAATTTTAACTCCATGGCTATTTCTTTATGAGCTTGTTCATTCAATTCAAAACAGACAAAGACTCACTGTTAGGAGACACAAATGCCATTGACTACAGAATTACTTTTCTATGGACACTAAGAAAGATACATTAACATGCTGGATGAAAGAGAACTGGCACCTTCTCTTGTAACGGTGATTAGACAAGCATGAAATCCACACTACATTGATCCTGGTGGCCACAGTCATTTCAGTTCAGACTGTCTGAGAGGTTCATTCTAACTTACATGAACAAAATCCAGCCGGATCCACCGTGACGTTCACAATCTGCAGAGACCAAACATGAAGATCTGTGACTAAAGCACATCTTACATCACAGCAGATGTTATTACAGTCCAGACTACAAATGTGACAGCAGAGCCACCATCTCTTGCTCAGACAGACCAGTTATTGATCTCCTCCCTGCACATTTTGGCCTCTCAAGAGGCTCCAAACCAGCATAAAGAGGAGTAGCTATTGATGATATATTGATATACATTCTTTTATTTACTTTAACCATGAGGCCTTTCACCTCTTTCCTAACAAATCAATTGCACGTAAAGCATGAAGCTTCTTTTCTGGTTCACGGGCTGCCATTCCCCATTTAGTCACTTTGAAGTCTGTCTTATGACTGTCAGACCTGTCTATGCTGCATGAGAATTTGTACTAAAGAAGCTGATCTAAAGTCAGTATAAAACTGCAACATGGGGTTGGGAATCAATTATTTAAAAAAATAAATAAATAAAAAACTGGAATGAAACGAATTTCATGATGCCAGTGAGGACAGAACAATGTAAAAAAATATTTTGACACTGCATCGCTATTCAGTGGCAGAGCTACTTAAACCATTTAACCATTCAACCAAAACGTGTGTGTATTGGTTTACATTTTGGGGAGCATATGTCCCCACAAGGATAGTAAAACCTAAAATCACCTACATTGGGAAATGGATTAATAAATATACTAAATGATCTTTTTGAATGTAGAAATGCAGAAAGTTTTATGTGATGGTTTAGGGGTAGGGTTAGTGTAAGGGGATAGAATATACAGTTTCAGTACAAAAATCATTACGCCTATAGAGAGTCCCCAAAAAGACAGCAAAACGAGTATGTGTTTGTACAAACCCGATTCCAAAAAGTTGGGACACTGTACAAATTGTGAATAAAAAAGGAATGCAATAATTTACAAATCTCATAAACTTATATTTTATTCACAACAGAATATAGATAACATATCAAATGTTGAAAGTGAGACATTTTGAAATGTCATGCCAAATATTGGCTCATTTTGGATTTCATGAGAGCTACACATTCCAAAAAAGTTGGGATAGGTAGCAATAAGAGGCCAGAAAAGTTAAATGTACATATAAGGAACAGCTGGAGGACCAATTTGTAACTTATTAGGTCAACTGGCAACATGATTGGGTATAAAAAGAGCCTCTCAGAGTGGCAGTGTCTCTCAGAAGTCAAGATGGGCAGAGGATCCCCAATTCCCCCAATGCTGCGGCGAAAGATAGTGGAGCAATATCAGAAAGGAGTTTCTCAGAGAAAAACTGTAAAGAGTTTGAAGTTATCATCATCTACAGTGCATAATATCATCCAAAGATTCAGAGAATCTGGAACAATCTCTGTGCATAAGGGTCAAGGCCAGAAAACCATACTGGATGCCCGTGATCTTCTGGCCCTTAGACGGCACTGCATCACATACAGGAATGCTACTGTAATGGAAATCACAACATGGGCTCAGGAATACTTCCAGAAAACATTGTTGGTGAACACAATCCACCGTGCCATTCGCCGTTGCCGGCTAAAACTCTATAGGTCAAAAAAGAAGCCATATCTAAACATGATCCAGAAGCGCAGGCGTTTTCTCTGGGCCAAGGCTCATTTAAAATGGACTGTGGCAAAGTGGAAAACTGTTCTGTGGTCAGACCAATCAAAATTTGAAGTTCTTTTTGGAAAACTGGGACGCCATGTCATCCGGACTAAAGAGGACAAGGACAACCCAAGTTGTTCTCAGCGCTCAGTTCAAAAGCCTGCATCTCTGATGGGATGGGGTTGCATGAGTGCGTGTGGCATGGGCAGCTTACACATCTGGAAAGGCACCACCAATACTGAAAGGTATATCCAAGTTCTAGAACAACATATGCTCCCATCCAGACGATTGCATTTTCCAATATGACAATGCCAGACCACATACTGCATCAATTACAACATCATGGCTGCGTAGAGGAAGGATCCGGGTACTGAAATGGCCAGCCTGCAGTCCAGATCTTTCACCCATAGAAAAGATTTGGCGCATCATAAAGAGGAAGATGCGACAAAGACCTAAGACAGTTGAGCAACTAGAAGCCTGTATTAGACAAGAATGGGACAACATTCCTATTCCTAAACTTGAGCAACTTGTCTCCTCAGTCCCCAGACGTTTGCAGACTGTTATAAAAAGAAGAGGGGATGCCACACAGTGGGAAACATGGCCTCGTCCCAACTTTTTTGAGATGTGTTGATGCCATGAAATTTAAAATCAACTTATTTTTCCCTTAAAATCATACATTTTCTCAGTTTAAACATTTGATATGTCATCTATGTTGTATTCTGAATAAAATATTGAAATTGCATTCTGTTTTTATTTACAATTTGTACAGTGTCCCAACTTTTTTGGAATCGGGTTTGTAGTAAGTATTAAAAATATGTATATTTCAGTAAACCTAGTGCCATCAAATTTGCACAAACTTGCTTCTCTAAACTAATAGAGAACACTGTGGATATCTCAGATGATACTGCCTTTTTTTTCCCATATTATTTGACACCAACCACAAAAAGAATCATGAATGGACTGGAATTGTTAAGTGGAATCAGGATCAGAACTACAATCGTTAAATTCCTTAAAATTCCCAAAGGTGTAATTTTGCTTGTGCAGGTAACAGACAAGGACTTTCTTCTCTCTTGCCCTCTCCTTCTCCATCTTTCCTTCTATGTACATAATGAAAACAGAAGAGTAAATAGTGTCATAAAGAAAGAGGCCCTGCCTGGGCACTGAGTGGGATTTAATTGACCATATGGGGGCGTTGAAGTTGATCTCTGACCCAACTCCCATCAACCCTTTGGGAGTGCCCTAAAATGATATAATGGACAGAAAAGTGGGCCAGCCAACCAGGCGAAAAAAGGATGATACAAATGAACACACTTCCATACTATGATGTCTGTATTAAATGCACCTCTTAATATTGCCCTATGGATGTGCATGCAGAAGCTTGTTGTTTCTCAAACTCACCTATTGCGGATGGACAGTTTGTGTTTTGAGGCCACTCAGCAGTCTGTCACTTGTTTAGACTCCCCACCATGGCACTTCTTTCCTCCGTTGCCAACATTCTCTCCCCCCTTTCTGCTCATGCATATGGAGAAGCTTAATTTAGAAGGACAACAGCACTGCCTTAAGATCTGTCGCAGAGAGACAACGCAGACTGACACATGAGTACGAAACAATGCAGGCCATTCGGTGTCCAGGGCAGCACTCAATGTGAAGGAGTGCTGGACAGGGGTCTTGTGAGCCTTTGATGGGGAAAACCAGTTTTGTAGGGTTACCTCTCTTTTTTTAAGGTGAAATGTGTAATTCTTTGATGCTTAAAATGTCTATTATGCAGAGAGAGAAAACTGAGCCAAAAAATGTCATTCATTTTACAATTTTTTAAAGTCCATTTCAATCTCATGCACGGCAAATAGTGTAGTTTCTTCATGTTTAATTTCATTACTTCACATACTTTCACATATTTCCTTGATGGTAATATGACAAACTTGCAAAAACGTGTTTGTGAACACTTAACAACTAGGAATAGTTCACCCAGAAATGAAAATTCTGTCATTTACTCACTTTCATCTTGTTCCAAATCTGTATGACTTACTTTCTTCTGTGGAACATAAAAGACATTTTGAAAAACACTGGACAACAATTTTGGTTCCCATTGATTTCCATTGTATGTACAAAAATTACAGTGGAAGTCAATAGGAACCAAAACTGTTTGGTAACCAACATTCTTCAAAATATAACTTATTTTGTGCACCACGGATGAAAGAAACTCATACAGGTTTGGAATGACATGATGGTGAGTAAAAAAACATTTTTGGGTGAACTATCCCGCCGTTAAGCATGTAAACCATTAACAAAATAATCGCATGTGTTGTATTTCTTTGTATAAAAGCACCTGCTGCTAAATGAGTAAACTTTCCCATGTGTTAAATGTTGCTTTTCATTAACTATTAACATCTTACTCATTGCATTTGCTGCAAGAAACAAGACCTTTTCCCCAATCACTATTCCAGCAGCCGATCCAGATCTGGCCTACCGTCATCTGTTAACATGAATCTGAGTTTCAAGATGACATGAAGCTGTGCAACCTGCAAACTTTCTCCCAGAACACTGTTCTGTTCAGCATCAGCCATTTCTGCCTTTGAGGGATTAGAGTGATGTCATCGGCAAGGTCTCAACCCTTTTCGCTGTCATCCTGGCTCAGGTCGCCGTTAAGTCCGAGCGGCACAGCTTTTGCATGCGCTATAATTCAGACTGTGACTTTGATGATAATAGCACTAATAATGGCCTGACAGTGACGGATGGGTGCAGGCAATTTGGAGGCCCGTGAAGTGACCCCCGGCCCAATCAGAGCACTTCCAGGTTAAATGTGACCCCAGGCAGCAGGCAAATAGGGAGAAGTGCTGAATGGATGAAGGAGAAAGAGAAAGAATGAGAGAGAGAGAGAGAGAGAGAGAGAGAGAGAGAGAGAGAGAGAGAGAGAGAGAGAGAGAGAGAGAGAGAGAGAGAGGTAAAGCACTGAAGTGAAGAACACTCCTCAGGATAATAAGTAATTGCTGCTATATGCCATTTCTTTCCCGTTTGGATGCTTCTGCAAGATTCCGAGAGTAGAAACTCTGTCCGCTAACCACAGAGGCAACCACATTCAAATCCCTAGAGCTACACTCGAAATTCTGCCGCGTTGCCAAAACCTTTCGGTTTCACAAACCAAGTCTTTGGCCGCAAACACAGTTCTCTTAATCAGTCCAAACACCTCCCCGGGCAGCAGTGGGAATGCTTGGCCAGGCCATGTGTTAGACATTAAACGCAATCAGTGACGGCGTTTTTTGAGTGCTGGAGAGATTGAGAGGAAGGGAGATCCAGGTTGATAAATAGCAGAGCCACTCAAATGCCCGTCTGTTCACGGGGAGTCTGGGTAATCAAACCAAGGCCTGTTTGCTTTATTTATGCCGCACGTCAAAATGAGAGATTTATCGTTATTGCGAGGCAGCTCTTGATTAGTGAGGAGAATGTGGGAAGCTAACCTGGAAAAGCTCTACTGGCGTTTAACATCTTCTTGTCGGGATGAGCATGAAGCAAACAATAGATGTATGCTGGTTAAGATGGAAAAGTGACAGGGATTAAGAGTTCTTTGTGGCGAATGCAATTCTGGCCACAGCATTTTCTCATGATTATTGTATGAAAGCTCTCTCCAACTCTGCTCAAAAACAACCAACATCTGATTGCCATTCATCCTTTAGCGGTATCATCTGCAGATGGGAATTGACACCAAAGACAACATGAGCTATGGAAATGATTAAGCTAGACCTCCACAGCAAATAGCTTGGTTATGCAGTGCTATAATTTAAATTTCCTTCACAAACAACTGGTTCAATATACTCCTGGACAGACCAAATAAACACTTCTGACATACTTACAGTTTCTTGAGACATATAACCTTTTATCTTTCCCTGCCAGAAACAAGCGGCATGTTAAGAATTAACGTAAGGTTCTTCCCTCTAGGTCAACACCGTTCCTTGTCGTTCCTGTATTTTTCCATTAATCCTCCTCCATCTCCCTTAATCATACTGCTGGCCCGGCAACTTGAAAGGCGCCAAGTAACACGCAACCTGTCAGATCTAGCAAGGGAAAAATGAATTAAGTCCAGAGGGTAAAGTTGGGACGGAGAGAAGTGTGAGTGGGCCGGGTATTGAGCCCTGGGGCACCCCGAAAGTCATAATTCAGAGCTTAGGTACTGCGGCCCGCCTGAGGAGTTACCGTCTGCCAATTGATTTAGTGTCATCTGAGGTCTTGGCCGCCTCTTACGATTATGTGCCTTATTAAGTGATTCTCTGAGCATGACAGCTTTAGGATATTAGGTGGTACTTTCTGTGGCCTTTTTCTAAGTACATGAATCGCCTGCTTTTATTAGTCTGAAGGACACTGCTCAATCCTGGTCTGATGGTGTGAAACCTTTCCTATATAACGCCAGTTGGAATAACATACTTGCAGTTTCTCTTCAGTTTTCACTAATCATCTCTACAACTCGCAACCCTCTGGACTTCAACATTTCTAAAAAACTGAAACACAAATATTTTAGTACCAAAACATGCTATAACACCAAGTGAGCGTGTTTCCTTTAGAAGGACATTTCCTCTGATAGTGTTTATTTTCTTTCACCTTTGTTTGATGGAAAGGTTACGCAAACATATATAAAAGAACGATTTTTGTTTGATGTGTGTATATCTGTGCCTGTGTGTGGATGTTTATGTGTGTGCATAGAAGCCAAAATTGCGAGTTAAATATTGTCATAGACATTCATTAGCCAAGTGCAACAATTGCAGGGGACTTTTGACCAAAGTTACAACTGCAGGATTATTTTATCAGAAATCACATACACAGAGTTCCCAGAACTCACCAGGAAAAATCTCTTCATCCTCCATGTTGGATAAAATTCCTGTACGAGATATGCTGTTTACCATGACTCCATGGCTTCATGCATTACTGGAAATAGACAAAGAGATCCCAAAAAAAGATAAAATAAAGTCTTACACTGTTAGTAATAGCGATACATATACTGTTTTCCTAAAATGTTTCAGGGGTTTCTGCTCTGTATTTTTACATAATTTATGTGATTGACAAAGTGATGATTTGAATCAGGCAAAATTTTGAATTGAACAATTGGCTCCTCATTCAATCAATGAGTCAGAATTTTAACTGCATTGGCCACACCCGACAGGAAGTCGAACAGGATTGACAGGAACACAAAACTATTCATTCAAAGCGATTCATAAGATAATGCCTTCTGGGAGTGTGCTTCACTTCACAAATCCATACATCTATTTATAAATAATTGACTTGTATTAGATTATGTGTGTGTGTGTGTGTGTGTGTGTGTGTGTGTGTGTGTGTGTGTGTGTGTGTGTGTGTGTGTGTGTGTGTGTGTGTGTGTGTTGAATATCGATTTAATACTACTGTTCAAAAGTAAAGAAAATAATAATAATTAATACTTGTATTCAGTGAGGATACTTTCCTTTTGAAAATTCTAGTGAAAGAATTATTTTCATTATGGTTTCCACAAAAATATTAATGAGAACAACTGTTTTCAACATTGATAATAATAAGGAATGTTTCTTGATCATCAAATCATCATATCAGAATGATTTCTGAAGGGTCATGTGACACTGAAGACTGGAGTAATGATGCTGAAAATTCAGCTTTGATCGCAGGAATACATTACATTTTAAAACATAATTCAAATAAACAGCCATTATTTTAAATTGTAGTAAGATTTCACAGTATTATGTTTTCACATTTTTATCAAATGAATGCAGCCTGGTGAGCATAAGATACTTCTTTCAAAAACCTTTTAAAAATCTTTGGACAGTAATATATACTATACAGATGAATGCATCTGTCAGCCTATAATACTGTCAAACTTCAAGACTTAAGACTTTCAAAGTTTTAAAACAAGGCTGTCGTCAAACCATCAAAGTTTGTCTTCATGAAGTTTCCTTTGTCTTAAAAAAAACCTTGTATTACCCCCACATTACCTTTAAGGATCATCTTCTCAAACTTTACATTCAGCGAGAATGTCAGTCACCAAACATGAAACTGTATTACAGCCAATGTGTTAAAGATATAATCGTTTCACAAAGATAACATTCAATATATGCAGTACTGAGAAATGTTTCCAGGGTCAGGACTCTTTAGTCAAGGGTGTTTACTGCCGAATCTTTATGCCAAGAGAGTTTGACAACATGGCATTATGTGCAATTTATGTCAGGCTTGGTTTTGTGTGTGTGTGTGTGTGTGTGTGTTTATGTGCAAGAGTGTCTATAAAAGAGAGTGTGACAGAGATTGCATTCATATGTATGACCTTCCTCTTTAGAGGCACCGTCAAAGATCACAGTCAGTGTTGACAGAGATATTTCTCCCATGCATTGCAGTGGTGAGGGCTGCTGTCTAAATGCTTACTCACCAGGCGCCGACTGCACAGGCCGCCAGCAGAGCCAGCCAGTGGCCCTGAATGCCCTTTTGCTGACTAGACTCTAGCAGCCAATAAATGGAGCTGTCACTGCTGTCAATCTTGCTTTCTCTGACACAATCGCCCTATCACGCCCACACATGCCGTCCTGCCCGCCTCAATTAT
This sequence comes from Paracanthobrama guichenoti, assembly GCA_018749465.1. Classification (NCBI taxonomy): domain Eukaryota; kingdom Metazoa; phylum Chordata; class Actinopteri; order Cypriniformes; family Gobionidae; genus Paracanthobrama; species Paracanthobrama guichenoti. The sequence goes on from CM031945.1 coordinate 43,106,788, forward strand.
GTCCCTAAAAGGACAGCTTTCTCTGACAGCCCTGCCTCTTGCACGACAAAACGCAAAAATGGCCAATCATCTCATTCTCCACCCTGGGGATTGAGAAAGAGAGAGAGAGTGAGAAAGACTCTTTCTTTATGCAATGTTATATTTAAATGTGTAGCTTAAAAGTCACTGTCTTTAATTCATTAAGAATATTATGAAATTATGTTTTTGAATAAATGTTATCATAAATTCTTTCCTCATATGATGCATGTGATACCATCACTAAACTTTCACAAATGGGGTCATCACATGACATCTCACCATACATAAAAACAAACATAACAATAAGCAAAGTGACTGATGAAGAATTAACACAGCTCTGTACCTTCATACATCTCAGATTCTTGTAATTTCATGGATAACCTGAAAAGGGAGGAAAGGCAAGCCAGGAATAAGGCATCAGAACCTCCCGTCGGAGCCTTGTCTGGTCCACCTGCGTTTTGATGCTCTATCGCCATCTACTGGATGGAAGGTTGATGTGCAGGTTTACTGTAAAAACATTGAATGATAATGTACCACAATGTTATAATATGCATGAAATGTTTGTTCTATTTGTAACATTAATAAATCAATATTTTGAAATCATGCTCATAAAAAGTATTTAATTTGATGTTTATTAATAAAATAAACATGTTTACAATATTTGTCCCATTATGTCAAGGGCATTTTCATAACCGTGACAACAATAATCATAAAGCTCTTGTTTCAGAATTTTTAATCCTTACTTCAAAAATATCAATTCCCATCTTATGTCTAATTTCCTATACTTTTTTCCGTCACTTTTTATCAATTTAATGAATCCTTGCTGAATAAAAGTATTGTCTTTCAAAAACATCTTACTGACTCCAAACTTTTGATAATAAATATATATAAAAATAATGAATAGTGATGCTACCTCCAAGTGATTATTAGAAGATCCTACATTGCATTTTCCGCTTTGTGGTTGGAGAGAATATGAAACTACATACAAGCAGAATTCCAAGCAAGTTACTTCATTTAAAAAAAAAAAAAAAAAAAAAAAAAAATTATTATTTAAAAAAACTATTCAGTAAAGTAATCCAAGCACCACAATATAGAAGTAATGTAATCTGATTACTTTTGGATTCCATATAAAGTCAAGTAAAAAGTATTATTTAGGAGCATGTTTGAGCATTCAGCAGTAGGTGGCACCCGTGAGTCATGACTGGCAACAAAACGAGCTGCCAGTTATGGGTCAGTTCTAATGTCAACCGAATTCGCAGTTAGTAATATCATCCACCCGCCACCCACTCAAACCTTTTGATTTTCTCCGATTTAAATATCCGCACCGATCGTCACAAAATAATGAAATTAAGTAAAAGAGTGACGCATGTTCGTCGCGTTTACCGTGAAATGAGAGTTCCGTTTCTTTAAAAAAAATCAACACATTAATGATTTCCCTCATCGACCCACCTGCAATTAATTGGTTATTTTTGTATTACTTGGAATAACTGCAACAGCTAACTAGCTGTATTTTGAGAATAATGGCCTTATATTTATAGATGTGTGTGCGTGTGTGTGTGATATTATTTGAATTATACATTTAAGTAAATATTATTTAGCCTAGCTAGGTTAGACCAGCAAATACAAAATACCCAATAAAACGATCAATACAACTATTTATATTATTGCATAAATATTCAATTCTGACCCATTTATTTTTGTAAAACATTTAAAATAATATTTTTTTTCTCTGAGGGGCTATCTACTACTGTCATCTTCTATATGGGGCCTTGACGTTTGATGCATAAGCCTATAGGCTAACTGGCTCTCGGCCTGAAAACTTAATCATTTATTTCTCTAAACGACCTCGCCTACACTTTCCTCTTGATTACTTTTCTGTTGACTATATACTCTGTGAAACCTCTCCATTCCACCGGTCTCCTCATATATTCAGGAGACCTGTCGCCGTGTTTACCCTTCGCGAGGATAAATCGTGTTTTTTCCCTATCCCGCGCTTCCATCTCGCGCCGAGCTCGAGCGTTCCGAATGGCGCGAGGGTTTATTTGTTTAGGAGAGCGGCATTTATTTTCCGCGTGGTCTGTTTGGGCAGATGGCGGGTCTCGCCGCGCCAAGTGGACCCGGGTGTTTATTTGAAATGGGGCGTGCGGCACGCGAGGGTATTGAGGAGCCCCGTGGACCATGTGTTTCTCTGTGCGCCCTGATTGGATGACGCGGAGTTGGCAGGCGACCTGACGAGAAACAGGAGACAAAATGGCGGGCCGTCTCTCTGTGAGCGTAGGCCTTCCATACGGCGCTGGGTCTGGTTGAAAGCGCCTGGCTTCATGGATGGTTTCATTTCATGAGACCTCGAGATCCAGCACAACACATATTTTAATATGATTTTAAGGCCATATGACATCGCAATGTAATTTGGTACAATACTTAAGGAAGGGACCCTGATAGTTAAATAACACAGGCCTCCAAAGTACACCATACCATTCAGCTCTTCCAAGAAACGCACAATTAAAATAGTTAATTTCATGTTAGCTATACAAACTTTTTTTCTTTCAGCAGTTTGATTAATGGTTAATATTCTGTGTTAAAAAGAAACTGGCCAGGAACATGAACGTCATGAACGCTTGATTTATGAATTGTTAGTTATAGCTTGAAAAATAGGTTTTCATCGGCTATTTTATCTCCATTTTCAGGTGTAATTTTGCTAATTTTGTTACCACATTTTGTTTCCATATTTGTCTTTCTAGTACCACTGCGGTAAATAGAGAAATTGTTAAATTGTTCTGTGGATTAAAAGTGAAATTGTGTGTACATTTTGGAAATTATGAAATACTTGTCTTTTCTATGAATGTGTTGAGTTGATAATCTATGTTTTAAATGATAAATATAATAGTACATGTGTTTTAAACAAAAATGTTGGAGGTATAAACTGTTAAAACCCTTTCTTTTGTGTGGAAGGCCCATGATGATTGACAGCACACATTAAATTAGCCACTCCCTATAGTTGTAGCCCTGCCCTGCATTTGGAACGTCATTTTTTTAGAGGAACCAATCAGTAAAGAACCAATCCATCAATGTCAGCTCTTTAGCCAATCAGGGAGAGTATGCTAAACAGCTTCTAGCCAATCACACTCAGTTTGTTCATGCCATCTCCTATATATGCGGCAACCCCTTGCTGTGCTACATGATTTGACTGAAAATCTGAGTGGGATAACAGTTTCATGATTTGTGCTGCTCTTCTGGTGATTGTGGATTTTAACTCCTGCAATGAAAGCAAAGGAATTATTTCAGATTATTGAACTCTGATGTGAGGCTTGTCATATCTGGCTGGTTTGAACATCTCGCAGAAATGAGTCACAGTCGCACATACACAATATCTAAAAATACAAACACACATTGGAAGACTGGACTGTTGACAGAACTGTAATAATACACTTTCAATCACCTGAGTTTCTAAACACAGTCTCTTTCACATGATGTTATACTCACTCCATCACCTATTCCAAAAAGACCAGCAGTTACATTTCCCCATGTCAGTCATGACGCTCTGCCAACATGTGAAATATGAGAAACAGTTCAAAGGTCTCACCATATGCCAACTGGCTTCTATGATGTTAAAAAAAAAACAATGTGACATCAGCGTTGTTGCCTATTTCCCAGATGCCACTTATACCCAATTATGGGTGACCATTTGACCAATCAATGTTTCAGTACTGAACCCCCCTCATAATTCATTCATTTATAGAGTCAACTTGATGTTTTGATCAATATTACTATAGCATATGCTCTTATCTGTCTTAAAGCTCACCTTTATTTAAATAATGCACACCATGTTTGACATATTTATACTTCATGCTTTGTTTTGTCAATGTATATCCAGCCATATACAGTGAACATCAGGGTCAAGAATTAATGGGGGATCAGGCCAAAATGCCAATTTTGGTGGCATTTTGTCCCTGAAAGGGAAATTTAAATACCCATAATCTCTTTTTATTTGTACACTGTAAAAAATTATATAATCAATAAGTTATGGCAACATATGCTTTTACATTGCTTTAACTCATCAAAATAAGTTAAGCAATTTTCAACTTTTTATAAGTTATACAAGAATCAACTCATTTTAAAGTCAGTTTTATGTTAAGTTGAAATGACTTAAACATCCAAGTTGATTGTACTTAAATATTTGAGGACACAACTCTTTTTTTTTTTTTTTTTTTTTTACAGTGTAAAGTCTGATATTGTTCTTCATGTTATACTCTCAGCCTATATTGATTGTCACATAAAATATGTTGAAATGTATTTTATTTTAAAGTAAGAGCCTACACTGTAAAAACATATTGTTGGTTTAACTTAAAAAAGTAAGTAACTTGGTTGCCTTAAAAAGAGTTAATTGGTTGAGTTAATACAATGAAGGAAATGGGTTTAATAAATAGAAACTCAAAATATGATTGTATCTGAATCACATAAATCCTGAAAATAGCACAATTTGGCATGTTTCACTGCATTAGAACAAATAAAACACAGTTACGCATATGCTTACAAAATCTTTTAATACTATTTGAATAAAGGGTGATGTCAATTCTCAAAAATGTTCATTGTATTAACTCAATTTTTTATTTCAATGAACTCAAAATTTTAAGGCAACCAGGTTACTTACTTTTTAAATATTTTTACAGTGTAATCTGCTTCACATTGTGAATTCATTTTAATGAACTGACTCAATTTACGATTTGACATCATTATGCAGTGAGAATGTATATTGTTAGAATAAATCATAAATGTACAAAAAAATAACTATATATTTCACCTTAAATATTTCACCTTAAAGGAATTTTTATTTATTTATTTCAAATTCAGCAGGCAGGTGCTTAATAAAGTGCCAAAAGCGACGAGGTGCAATCATGCACTCTAAAAAATGCTGGGTTAAAAACAACCTAAGTTGGGTTGAAAAAGGATCAGCGATTGGGTTGTTTTAACCCAGTAAATGAGTTGTTTTAACCCAGCGGTTGGGTTAAATGTTTGCTTAAAACAACACAATCGCTGGGTTAGTCCATTTTCAACCCAGCTTGGGTTGTTTTTAACCCAGCATTTTTTAGAGTGTGTGAAGTGCAAATAATAGTTACAGTTCAGTCTTCCTTCAGAAGTGGAAGTCGGTGTCAGGCCATTGAGGAACGTCAAGTCAAGTCATCTTTAATTATTTATAGTTCACAGTAATAAACATGAAAGTAACAGAATTAATGATGCAAACTTCATCAGTATGAGACAGATTCAAACTCTGCTGTAAAGTACACTCTTAAAAATAAAGGTTCTTTAACTTGAAACTTGAAACGTGAACAAGCTTGTAAAAAGTGCATAATCTCTGCATAATTCAAGTGGGTTGGTTTTACTGGAGACAAATTGATAGAGCAACTCTGTATGGTACGGACATCACACTTGACTGACAGCTACAGTTCTGAATCCAACTTTCTTCTGTTGTGTTAATGAATCTAAGGCCTTCAAAGTGCCAACTCCATGCTTGAATTATGAATATGTTATGAGCTTATATATGAAAGGATTTCTTTGACTACATGAGTGCTAAAGCTTTATGTCATTAAGGCATGAGTTTATCTTTCATCGTGTCAATAAACTACTCAGCACAGGACAAACAAGGTAAGTTTTCTCATGGCAAAAAAGTGAGAAAAATATTCTCAAGGTTAAGTCCTTGAGGAAACTAGCGTGCAGTCGTGACCTCGCCCACAGCGTTGCGTGTCTCTGTCCCATGAAGATGTCTGTGACAGATGAAGGGACGTTCTTTCATCTGGCGCTTCTTCACTTTGAAGCACTTTGTGAGAGCAGCTGCAAGCGATCTGAAATCTATTAACACCCGCTACTCTCTTAAAAACACATTTCCTGAGGATGTGAAGATGCAGCCACACATGTGTCATGCGTTCGCTGTGTGACCCCTCCGTATAATTACATGCAGGAAACATGGTGGCATAAATGATAGATTTCAACAAGGGTTAAAAATACATCCATGATATGTTTGGGAGAATGGATGCTGTAAAGAGATGCTGGTTTGTTGGTCTTTAGATGATCTTACATCCTGGCCACGATGATGTTCAGCTGGTTTAATCCTTAAACACTGCAGCCAACAGACCAGCCTTACCAGGCTGAATGACTAAATGGTTTAAGACGTATCCAATATAAAGGAAAGAGAGTGTCTAATGATATGCAAAACAAACCTAATCTTGCTTTAGGCGGTGAGAGTCTGGCTTTTTCAAGGGGTCAGTGTAGATTTTCCCTTGTCCACTAGATGGAGCAACCGACACACACATCACAATCATTCCTCACAGATTTTGGTCCATATTGACATGACAGCATCATGCAGTTGCTGCAGATTTGTTGAATCTCCCTTTCCACTACATCCCAAATGAGCTCTATTGGGTTGAGATCTGGTGATTGTGGAGGCCATTTAAGTTTAGATAACTCATTGTCATGTTCAAGAAACCAGTTTGAGATGATTTGAGCTTTGTGACGTGGCACGTTATCCTGCTGGAAGTAGCCATCAGAAGATGGGGCAACCGTGGTCATAAAGGGATGGACATCGTCAGCAACAATCCTCAGGTAGGCTGTGGAGTTTAAACAATGCTCAGTTTTTACTGGGGCCCAAAGGTGCCCAAATTGTGCCAATAAAATATCCCATACAAGAAATTAGACCACCATCACCAGCCTGAACTATTGATACAAGGCAGGATGTGTCCTTGTTGTTTACGTCAAATTCCCTATAGCATCTAAATGTCGCAGCAGATACTGAGACTCATCAGACCAGGCAACGTTTTTCCAGTCTTCTATTGTCCAGTGTTGGTGGGTCTATGTGAATTATAGCCTGTTCTCAGCTGACAGGAGTGGCACCCTGTGTGATCTTCTGCTGCTGTAGCCCATCTGCTTTAATGTTCGGCATGTTGTGCGTTCAGAGATGCTCTTCTGCAGACCTCGGCTGTAACAAGTGGTTATTTGGGTTACTGTTGCCTTTCCATTAACTGGAACCATTCTGGCCATTTTCCTCTGACCTCTGGCATCAAGAAGGCATTTTCTGCCGCTCACTGGATTTTCTCTTTTTCGGATCGTTCTCTGTGAACCCTAAAGATGGTTGTGCGTGAAAATCCCAGTAGATCCCAGTTTCTGAAATACTCAGACCGCCTGTCTGGCACCAACAATCATATCACATTCAAAGTCACTTAAATCTCAGTTCAACCCTATTCTGATGCTCAGCTGGAACTTCAGAAGATCGTCTTGCCTATGCAGTGAGTTGCTGCCATGTGATTGGCTGATTATATGTGATATATCTGAAAAGCTGCCACAAGAAATATATAGGTATATATATATATATATATATATATATATATATATATATATATATATATATATATACACACACACACACACACACACACACACACACATATATATATATATATATATATATATATATATATATATATATATATATATAGAGAGAGAGAGAGAGAGAGAGAGAGAGAGAGAGAGAGAGAGAGAGAGAGAGAGAGAGGCTATAAATTGTCTGAAATAACATCTGCATGTGAATTTTGGACAACAACATCTGTCTGTGGAAACTTAAGGATATGGGGATATGGGCAAAAGAACCCATCATTTATGGTTATAGGCACACATGTATCAACAGGTGGAATTTTTATTTTTAACCGAAGTTAACTATAGTTACCGCTGAGTTCTGGCCAGTCAGCGCTCGCTTCCATGTCACGTGGCCATGAGGCACGTGTTCTCTCTATCGATATTTCTCTAGTCCTGTATAGATCGATGCATGTGTCAAAAAAATCAACCTTCTAAAATTAAAACTAATTACTGACGTCAGTTGTAAGTAGGCTAGATAGTAGGCTGTTTTTTAAATAACAAATCATGAAAATAGCTACATTTTAAGTCTTTAAACTTTAAAAAGTTAAACGTTAAAAATAAAAAGTTTAATAATAAATAATAAAATCTAAGAAGATGACAATAATGATAAAAATGTCTATGTCATTTTTAGTCTACGACCGCGTTGGGAAATATCTTATCAACATTTTATTAGCGTTAAAATATCATGCGGAACAGCAACAGACGATTTCGTTTCTAAATGTCACAATTTTGAGTCTCGATATTTGTTAAAGCTGTGTTGTTTCCAACACGAATGGACATTAATAGACTTAATCAGTTTTTTTCTTTTTCTTCATTATCACGATTGAAAAAACACGTAGGGTGAAGTCAGCTAAAATGGGCCACGTTTTAGTAAATGATTTATAATACCATCAAATAAGATTGAATGATATTTTTTTTATATAAATTAGCATATGTCTCTTTAATATATATGTACATTTTAAATGTGAAAATGTGTTTTAAAATAAACTATAAAATAGACTATCAGCATGTTTGAGCCACGGCACAACATTCAGATAAATGGGCCAATATAAAAAGAGAACAACATGGGTCATTTCGGCTGAAATCATTTTATTTTTTTTAACAGTAAACTGATTTTAGTGTGCCATAGTAACAACACCATAAATGTATTTGATTAAAATCAAAATTGAACAAACGACCGGAACAGAACCGAACTGCACTCATGCTACTTCCAAAAAAACTACATCACAAGACAACAAAACATCCACTTTTATAATCTCATATGCTCTGGAATACATTTAGGCAATTTTAGTAGCCTACAAACGAGTAGGTTTCTTCTTCTTCTTCTTCTTGTTTTTCATGTTATGTTGAAAAGTGTCAGTGATTATTATTATTAACTAATAATATTTAAGAAGCAAATAGCCTAATTTAAATGCAATATTAGCTATTATTTTATTCATTTTAAGATCAATGAGGATTTTATGCAAGAATGATGTTCATTATTTTTATAATTTATTTCATTTTATAACCTTTCATTAGGCCTGTCTCATTGATAAAATATGTTTAAAGGCCTATGGAATAGAATTTAGAATTTGAGGTTTAATTTAGTGCTATAGCAGGTCTGATTCTACAGGCATCGGCTGTCTACATTTTGCATGAATTTCGAATAGAAAGCATCAAATGTGATTGGGTGTTGAACGTCTCCTCCGCTTTCAAAAGTCAACACCCACCTTTAGTCACCGTGACCAGTCACGCTTTGACGATTCCACACCAGACGATCCCATTGGATTCAGTTATGTAGGCGGAAACTCGGCTTTGCGATTTCCATTGGCTTACGCCATCCAATGGCATACTAAGCCACGCCCTCTTTGTAATTATTATTAAAATGCATGGGTATTTATACAGAATATTCATGATGAAACAAATCTGATTGGTCCAGATTTACTCTTCTCCAACCAATAGAGAAGCGGCTTCGCTGTCGCGCTGTCACGCAGACTCGAAAGACAGAAAAGACCCAACAAATGCTATAGAAAAACATTTTTATTTGCTTTTAGTCACACGTTCGTCCGTAATTATTTCCGAAAGCATGGTTTAAACAAATTAAACAAATTCAGGAGATACACACACTGTTTATTTTACTAGAAAATAAATCCAATAAAATAGATTTTGCTTTATGTGTAAAATATTACTTACAGTTATTTTATTATATTCATTGTATTACATTTCATAATATTTAAAACAACAAGCCTAATGTAACAGAACTTTGTGAATTATATTTTTGAAAAAAAAAGGTTGTAAAGCAGCCATAACTTAAAAACAACAATGACAAAATCGACACAACTAAAACAAGTTTAAACAAATCAAGTTATGATCTGTGATTATATCACCGGTCATGCTGAAACAAAATATGACTGTACCTCCTCTAAACAGAACAGCAGTATATCAACATTTGCATTAGTTTAAAAAAACAACAACAATTTGTAATAGCTTTAAAGCAGCTTTGGAAATAGACATTGTGTATTGACGGTTAGCAAAATGCCTCTGCATTTCATATTTAAAAAAACAGAAATGACCCAATTTTGACAAAAATATAAATATTTCAGCACTAAACATGAGATGCAACTGATTGCACCGCTTCTATAATTAAATTACAAATAATTAAAAATTAAAATATAAAATAAAACTGAAATTCCCTTTCAATAATTTACAGATTCCTTCAAGGTCTTTTATTTTAGAATTGACCACTTGATCTGCTCCTTTGCTGACTGTAACACCTGAAAAATCAAACAGAATGGATTTGAGTGACACGACACACTTCAAAAGGAAGCATTACTCCACATATGCAATTCAATGTGCTCTGCGGCATGACAATGAGTTATTAATATGATTTTTTCTCACATTCCTTCCATATAATGCAAGTAATAATAATAAAAGCACTCACTAAATCAATGCAATATAGTTGTAAAACACCATTTTAAATTTCTCTGATTTTATTTTATCTAGCTAAATAAACAATAGTATGAAATGAAAGATGCAATTAAATTAATGTGCACAATACTAGACTGAAGAGTGCAATAATGAGGTGTACTATATTCTTAATGACCAAAGTTCCCAATAAACTAACAACTTACGGCCACAAGGGGGCATCTGAAGTCTACATTGGACTAGGACGTTTCTTTACAGCTGTCTCTTTCATAATTAAACTTCATTCCCTACTAGTTTCATTCCCTAGGCATATCTACTACGCCTCTGCTGTCACTCTAACAAAATATTTTAAAGTTTTACCCAAAATATCAAAAGGTTTAACTACATTAAGAGCTTCAGTACTTCAGCATGCACATTTGTGTGTGTTCATGCACTTACATTAGAGGTGAGAGCCAGTTTCTCAGTGATGTGCTGTCAAGGTTAGAGTTAGTGGCAAAGATTAGAGAGATATGCAAAGATATAATGATGTTAATGACAGTGCAGGTGTTAACGAGTTAGACAGAAAGCGAAACATTTCAGACCTTTTAGTTTGGAGCTTCAAAATGTTTCACAATCATGTTAACAGGTGGGGAAAAATGCATCATTATAGTGTCTGTATATTATATATATATACACACACACACACACATATACACAGGTGCTGGTCATATAATATCATCAAAAAGTTGATTTATTTCACTAATTCCATTCAAAAAGTGAAACTTGTATATTATATTCATTCATTACACACAGACTGATATATTTCAAATGTTTATTTCTTTTAATTTTGATTATTATAACTGACAACTAAGGAAAATCCCAAATTCAGTATCTCAGAAAAGTAGAATATTACTTGAGACCAATACAAAGAAAGGATTTTTAGAAATCTTGGCCAAATGAAAAGTATGAACGTGAGAAGTATGAGCGTGTACAGCACTCAATACTTAGTTGGGCCTCCTTTTGCCTGAATTACTGCAGCAATGCGGCGTGGCATGGAGTCGATCAGTCTGTGGCACTGCTCAGGTGTTATGAGAGCCCAGGTTGCTCTGATAGTGGCCTTCAGCTCTTCTGCATTGTTGGGTCTGGCATATCGCATCTTCCTCTTCACTTTTCTGTGGGGTTAAGGTCAGGCGAGTTTGCTGGCCAGTTAAGAACAGGGATACCATGGTCCTTAAACCAGGTATTGGTTGCTTTGGCACTGTGTGCAGGTGCCAAGGCCTGTTGGAAAATGAAATCTGCATCTCCATAAAGTTGGTCAGCAGCAGGAAGCATGAAGTGCTCTCAAACTTCCTGGTATATGGCTGTGTTGACCTTGGACCTCAGAAAACACAGTGGACCAACACCAGCAGATGACATGGCACCCCAAACCATCACTGACTGTGGGAACTTTACACTGGACATCAAGCAACGTGGATTGTGTGACTCTACTCTCTTCCTCCAGACTCTGGGACCCTGATTTACTTTCATCAGAGAACATAACGGAGCACTCAGCAGCAGTCCAGTCCTTTTTGTCTTTAGCCCAGGCGAGACGCTTCTGACGCAGTCTGTTGTTCAAGAGTGTCTTGACACAGGAATGCGACAGCTGAAACGCATGTCTTGCATACGTCTGTGTGTAGTGGTTCTTGAAGCACTGACTGCAGCTGCAGTCCACTCTTTGTGAATCTCCCACACATTTTTGAATGGGTTTTGTTTCACAATCCTCTCCAGGGTGCGGTTATCCCTATTGCTTGTACACTTTTTTTTTTCTACCACATCTTTCCCTTCCCTTCACCTCTCTATTAATGTGCTTGGACACAGAGCTCTGTGAACAGCCAGCCTCTTTTGCAATGACCTTTTGTGTCTTGCCCTCCTTGTGCAAGGTGTCAATGGTTGTCTTTTGGACAACTGTCAGGTCAGCAGTCTTCCCCATGATTGTGTAGCCTACAGAACTAGACTGAGAGACCATTTAAAGGCCTTTGCAGGTGTCTTGAGTTCATCAGCTGATTAGAGTGTGGCACCAGGTGTCTTCAATATTCAACCTTTCACAATATTCTAATTTTCTGAGATACTGAATTTGGGATTTTCCTTAGTTGTCAGTTATAATCATCAGAATTAAAAGAAATAAACATTTGAAATATATCAGTCTGTGTGCAATGAATGAATATAATATACAAGTTTCACTTTTTGAATGGAATTAGTGAAATAAATCAACTTTTTGATGATATTCTAATTATATGACCAGCACCTATACCTATATATATATATATATATATATATATATATATATATATATATATATATATATATATATATATATATTTATATTTATATATTTATTTATATATATGTGTGCGTGTGTGTGTGTGTGTGCGTGCGCGTACATGTGTGTGTGTGTGTGTGTGTGTGTGTGTGTGTGTGTGTGTGTGTGTGTGTGTGTGTGTGTGTGTGTGTGTGTACCTGTGCCACACTCTGTTCTGATAATGGGTTGTCATCTACCTGCAAAGTAACCAAAATCAGGAAAAATTACAATTAAAAAAATAACCAACATAAACCATAACCAACCAAGCCAGACATGTTGTGCCAGATGTTTCAATCTGAGGTTACTCTATACCAAAGTGAAGGTTAAGATCAACAACACACCACAACTCATCTGCCACTACTGTTAAACATCACTAATGGGCAAAAATAGTGTCCCAAAGCTGTAGTAAAAATACACAGAGAACATTTGTGTTCCAAATTCATCTGTAAATATCTCTGGCTGATGATAATGCCAGCTTGCCCAGTTAACAGAAGTGTTAGTTCGTCTTTACAAGATCTTCTGACAGCCTTAATAATGGATATTAACAATTTTCTTTGTTTTATTTATTTCTTTATTTATGGAAATGTAATGTAAAGTTAGCATGCATTTGACTGCATTTGTCATCATTGAGTTTATCATGGCATTATTTCAGCCATCATCACTTTTTAGATATTATTACCGCCCACTGGTCGACCACTATACTAGAAGAGGACCATTGCTAAAATTCACTAAAATATCAAAATAAAATCACAAAAAGTCCCTGCTAAAATGTATTCAAAGCTAATAGACTACAATAAAATAAAGCACTGCATCTTATTTAAAATGAATCATTTAATTTATGGGTGGATCTTAGTGCGGCAATATTTTCCCCCTGATGACGTCCCTGCACTGGAGGAAGAAAAAACATAAATCCATGTTGGTGGGCAACTGTACTGGAGTAGGACCATCACTAAAATTGAGTCTTTAAAAATCTAAAAGATAACAAAATAAAATGTGCCATAGCTGTTAAAATGTCTTCACAGATAATAGATTGCAATTTTACTACTAATAAAAAAATAAAAAAATAAATACATTACATTTAATTTATTTAAATTTAAAATTAATAAAAAAATAAAAAAATGTTTTTAGATTTATTTACAAAACACTAGAGCTTTAGATTAGACCTTAATTTAATGTATTTTTAAATATTATTTGAAGTGGGACAATGTCTTCCCCCTTGTACTGGAGTAACAAAATCCAACTCATAAGAGCATAAATCAGAATTGTGGACTTCTGAAACCATGCCCGGTCATTGACTGAGTGAGTTTATGTGAGCGTAACTCAAAGATGTGACTCAGTGTCTCCCACTCCGCAGCAAAAGGTTTATGGTCAGATGTCAGCGGGACGTTTTCTTAATATTGATCGGCTACCTCGGTTACAGCTGTTCCTCTTGTGAGCCTCACACACACTTGTGCATGCCATGCAGGTACCTGCCCACTCTCTTACCCTCATCCCTCTCTCTCTCTCTCTTTCTCATCTTGGAGGGAGAGAGGAAGGGGGGCTGAAGGAGAGCTACAGTAGCTGCCGGCTCTCTCTTTGGCCCTCCACGTTACCAGTGATGTAATCAAAAAGGACGAAGGCATACGCTTGCTCCGACAAACACTGACAGGGCAAGAGAGGGGACATTTAGTCTGCCTGCGTGTATTTATGTGAAAGGGACACATTAATTATAGAATAATGGAATGGAACCTTCTGTTTATGTCTCTTTCACATTCTACACATTCAAAAAAAAGAACCTCAAACTGGTCAAAAGAAAAGGGAACTTCCTGTCAAGCTGAAATGATGTGTCAAGGTAATTATAAAAGACAGGAAGCAGTGATTCTGGGTATATAAAAAACTGTGCTGACATGCAGTATACTATTGCTATATCTGACACATGTCTGAGCTCTCGGAGCATTGTGAAGCACAACTCATAGATACAGAAAACAAGCAGTGACAGTTCATTGCACAATTATATATCCATCTTTGATATAGTCTCTTACCCTGTAGTTGACCTTCTCAATGACCTGTTGGGGTCACTCTCCAGGATCACCCTGTAAACAAGTTGAGAGCATTATCTAATATTATTGAGAATTAATTATAATATTTGTTTTTGTCATTGGTTGACAGCTGATTAAAATTTAATCTAAAAATCAGCCTGCTCATGGAGGAAAGTCCTTTTACCAGTCACTGGTATATTTACTCTAAATAAATAAATACAATTAAAGGCTTAAGAACATTTATTTTCCTTTATCAGTCTCACTGCACTGAAAAAAAAGATTTTTACTGCTTGTTCAAATTGCTTAATTAAAATGAGCTAAAGCAACACAATTGCTATACATTTTGTCCTAACTTAATTTGATTGTGTTCAGTCCACTTAAATATAAATCAAATTGAAGTTTACTTAATCCGTTTGTGTTGAGATCACATGAATGATTTGTGTTGCATTAACTGAAACTGGGCGGGGCTTGTTAGTTCCCAGCATGCTTTGCATATGGCTAAATCAACAGGGAGTAAATGTTGTTATTTTATATGTAAAAGTCTTATTTTATGTATTTTTGAGCAAGATGAGAAAGGGGGAGACTTGATTGTGTTTAATATTCAATTATGTTGGAATTATTAGAAGAATTTAAATTACAGTGGGTTACCATTGTGGAGAAGAGTGGAGCATTTGCTTAGCCTGTGGACTGATACAGCTAAAGTCATAATGGCTTTGTTGAAGGAGCTTTTAATGCTCAGCATTTACGATGCTAATGTGTGCTGTTGCTAGCTAAAAGTTTGTCAACTAGCTAGTGCAGTATTATAATTCAGTTGTATAACATTAAAATATATGAAATTGAAGTGGATGAATGAATATATGAAATTGAATACCTGATTCATGTCAGGGAGCCATATAAAATTCACTTTGAAACTACCTAATTGGGTCACTTCAAATGTATTCATTCCGTAATGTTGAAGTTACATGATGTTTAATTTAATTGATTTATGTGGGACTGATGTACACAATTAAATCATGTAATTCCAACACACTTTTTTTTCAGTGTGCTGTACACATTATCTGTTCATATGTTAATTTAAAGGGGTCATGACATGAGAAATCAAATTTGCCTTGATCTTTTGACATATAAGAGGTCTTTGTACCATTAAAACATCCTGCCAGTTTCAGAGTTTAAAACATCCTCCTCATTACTTACAAAACATGCCTCCACAGCAAGACATCCATGAATATTTATACATAATCACACCATAAGCCCTGCCCACTGTCACGTAACGGCTGGCACTTGCCTACACCAGGGACCGGTTGCATAAACATAGCCATTATATTAAGACTGTGTTTTAAGAACTAGTCTGACCATCTAGCAGTTAGCCAATGAGCAAACAGTCTTTCCTTTTGGTATCAAATTAAACCAGTCTACCTTTAAGTAACTGACTTTTTATAAACAAAGAAGAAACATTTATGACTAACTTGTAAGACTAGTCATAGCACTTTATGCAACGAGCCCCAGATGTAAGCATCATGTCAAAAGCAAGTCTGTCTACACTGGATGCATGTTCAGTTTCTGACATCACACACTTGAGTCTGCTGACAACAGGACAAATGGAAGAGTGAAAGATCATTCGCTTTTAAACAGCTCATTTGTGTCTCTGTACAGACTTCACGAGAATCCCAGCGTCGGAAACAAGGGGATGGTTTATTTTTATGACGTCACAGATCGTGTTGGAGGATTGTATGTTTGTTCAGAGCATTTGACTGCAGATTGTTTTGTACAATTGTTATTACAAACCAGGCACAGTGTAATGGAGAGTTCGCAAATAAACTTTTGTTGAAAGATGAAGCAGCCAAACTGTATTGGATCTGACAGCAGCTGCATCACAAACATCACAAAGTAAATGATTGCATAATGCTTTTTCTGTAAATGACTGTTTTATATGGATAATATTTTCAAATCACTTACTCACATGCAATAGTGGATGGGCGTTGATACTGTTTCTTATGCAGTGACATTAGCCAATCATAACAGTGGCCGTTT
The DNA here is from genome assembly GCA_018749465.1 of Paracanthobrama guichenoti. Classification (NCBI taxonomy): domain Eukaryota; kingdom Metazoa; phylum Chordata; class Actinopteri; order Cypriniformes; family Gobionidae; genus Paracanthobrama; species Paracanthobrama guichenoti. The sequence continues at coordinate 43,123,480 of CM031945.1, forward strand.
ACCGACAAGCCTTAAAAGAGCCGGCCCTTAAAAACAGATCACTTCAGACAGAGGATCAGAATCATAGTTGAAAATAATCTATATATATATACACAGTATATGTATATACCTCAAGGAGCATATTAAAATAAAATCCATGTCATGACCTCTTTAACTATATTGTGTCACTGTATTGTTGTAGGCCTATAATTTATTTGTTTTAATCTGTTATTTTTCTTAATAGCGGATATAGGTAAAATAGATCATTTTAAATGTATTTATTCAATTTAATATATTGTTATGGGGTGCCTGAATTGGCCAAGTGCACCATCACCTTTACTGGCTGGCTACACTTTACAATTACAACACAGATCCATATTACAATTTATGCAATTAAGAACAGCACATACACACTACCATTCAAAGGTTGGGGTCAGTAAAATAAAGATGCAAAGATGAATTAAATTGATCAAGTGACAGTTCTATTGGACTTTATCAACTTTTCATCCTCTATTCATCAATAAATCCTTAAAAATATACCATGATTTTCAAAAATATGAGCAGCACGGCTGTTTTCAGCATTAATAATAATAATAAGAAGAAGAAATGTTTATTGAGCAGCAAATCATCATGTTAGAATGATTTCTGAAGGATCGTGTGACACTGAATAATGCTGAAAATTCAGCTTTGATCACAGGAATAAATTACATTAAAAAAAACAACAACAACAAGCTGTTCTTGACTAACTGAATGTGCAGATCTTAGAAGAAGAGTATTATGTAATATTTACCCTCCATCAATGATTTCATCCACCACTAGGAACACTCCATCCATATTATCCAGCAGAGTCCTTTTCTCCACATTCTTCCTGTTGGAAAAGAACCAGGCACCTGAGCACACAAGTATTCTACTGTGACATCCTCGACATCTTGAGCTGCACAGTTTCTATGGCTACCACAGAAGGCTTGCATGCCAAGAATTCTGTGAATTCTGACATGAATTAGCCTACAGGGCAGCTGGAACGCCACATGGTATCAAAGGAACTGTTCTTAAATATCAAAACATGCCCTGGCCTCGTGCTGTCCTAATATTACATGGCCTCAGATTTCATAAACAACTGTACAAAATATTTATATTTATTCATGTGTTTTAAAGAAGTCTCTTATGCTCACCAAGGCTGCATTTATTTAATCCAATATTATTACAATTTAAAATAACAGTTTTCTGTTTTATATGCAGGTAAAAATAATAATAATTTGATAAATTTAGTTTGAATTCATGTAGTACATTTAATTAATACATATTATTTTATGTTTTGAACAAATGAACAGACTACTGTATAACATGATGTCATCTTAATAACAAAACATTCAAAACTAAATACTATGGCATCATTTTAGGTTTGAAACCTATAAATACATTTTATAAATATCGGTCATTTTAAAGCTCTTGAGATAATTTAACTTTTATACAGCAATTTGTATAGGGTACAACGGGGCTAAAGGCACACCTTAAGAAAAAATTTGCTTTTACTACTCCTATAATGTATGATATACAGAAAAATATATATGTTTGTATTGAACATTTATGAAGCAACAGATTTTGTGTGAATATAAATCATAAAAGTGGTTTATTTTATTTAAAAATCTTAAAAATGTATGAGGTGATGTGGGGGCCTTTTACCCCACACACGGCTCACCAGCATGGGGCAAAAGGCAAATGTAAATACTTCAGCTAAAATAATATGTTTTTAATAATGTCTAAGTTAATACTTGTTCAAAACAATCACTTTAGCAAAGTTTGAACTATTTTCTGTTCATTTTAATGAATAAAAGAATTCATTTTTGATCAGTAAATATGCCGTCATTAAAATACGTTAATATAGAAATATATCAGAAAAATACAGAAACAAAATAATTTAAAAAGTAAAGATTCTGAAAGCATTGAAGGAGATCCCAAAATTATTTAATATAGATTTACAGTAGTAACAAATTATATTTTATTATATGATATGATTATATCACAATTTTAAATCTGATGGCTTCATTATAAATATGGTGATTATCTCTAAGGTGGACGCACAACTTAATACAATCTGAATCTAACCATGTCATGTCAACAGATGTTAAAGTCAGCCGCTGTTTATGATCATGTTAAATATGGTGCCTTTTGCCCCAACAGCAGGGGTGCCTTTTACCCCAAATACCATACTTTTACATATTCTTCTGTTATTGAAAAACTGTTGCTTTAATTACCTTGAACAAAACTGACAAACATTAACAAGACCTTTGTTTCAGAATATATTCAATCATTTTAGCGATTCTTATTTGCTACTTAAATTTTTAAAAACAACAAATATTAGATCAAATGAGCGCAGAACCCACTTTGCGCTGCTGCCCGTAATCGCGTAGCCCTATTGTACCCTATTCTCAAATGTCAGGGTGGGACAACTGCAAACATAGCTCATTTATTATGAATTGACAAGGTAATAACAGTAAACATGATAATGCATCATCCAGAAGACACCAACTGATAAGTTGAAAAGGTTTGTAGATCTCTCTCAAATACTGGTAAAAACTGCTAAACTCAATTATGGCTAGGTTGGTTCACTTTCCATGTCAGGTGGTACTATAGTATATGCATACAACTATTTGGTTGTACCGCGGCCGCCTGACATAAAAACAGTCAAAAAATTAAAAGGTAAACACTTTGAAATGTTACTTAACAACTAAAACATGTTTTTAAAAAATGCATTACATCAAAAGAGCCTGAACTCACCTCAGCATCTGACTGAGAGACTCAAACAAGCAGTTCAGCACTGCCATTAACATGAGCTGAGGATTAGACAAATACAGGAAGAGAGAGAAACACTAATGACTTTTTGTTATATATGTATCCTCTTAGACACACAAAATGACAGTGATGTCAAATATCGTCTAAAAATGACCAGCTCTCTATAATGGTCAGAAAGAATTACTGTCACATGCTAAATGTGTGACAAGATTGGAGTTTGGACAACATTTGGATGGACAACAGGACTTACCTCATTCTCCTGAGCGCTGCCAACTACATAGAAGAACAAGTCTATGCTGCTCTTGTAGACTATCGTCATCCCTTCTACGAAGGCAATCTCATCTGTGGTCACACATGAACATTTGTATGTGTATAAAACAGATCTAGAAAGAAAAACTCCTCAAATTATCTAATCTGTCTTTTAATAAGTCTTTTTCAAGCCAACAACACAGTTAGTCTTGATTAACCTTATATTTATTGTTTGTTTTGTTATGGGCAACATGACGGACCCTGATTCACTATGGTAAGCCTATTATAAGTGTATCTATTTTAGACCTTACGGAATGGTTTTCGTGGGAAATTGCATACATATCACTCACCCGCGTGCCTCGTCATATCTGTGAATAGAGAAAAGTTGCTCTTGCTACTTTGACGTGCGTATGGTGTGGGAGCGGCATAGGTTGGTTGTCACAACAAGCAAGAAGGTAAATGGAGCAGGTAAATCTCAAACCTCCAGGAAAATCACCCGTTTTAAAAAAAACAGCGAACAGAGGGGAGTCTGCTGGTAAAATAAACATGTGACAGAGCTCGTAATAAAACCAGAATCAACATTGTCTTTTCGGAGATGGTGAGAACTAAGGGATTTGAAATGTTGAAATGACGACGCAAGTCAGGTATTTTATTGAACAGATACATTTCCATATGTAGCTTTCTAACAGAGTTCATTATTAACAGTAGTGCACAGTCAGTATTTTCAGTCTGGTTCTCATGAGAGCACCTGGAGATTCTGTTTGGTGCTCGCACTGCACATAGTGTGACCCATTAAATATAACTATAATAATAATAATAATAATAATAGCATTATTGCACTTCAATCAGGTCCACTTAAGTCAAAAACACCATAGACAAGCTTTTGGCATATTTTGCTAAATTTACATTTGACGATATGGTTCTAAATTCCCCATCCTTTTCATGAGCTCCATGAAAATCCAAGACCGGAAACAGCAGCAGCTTCTAGAGACAACCTGCCATTTTTTTAAACTGGGAGGGCAGCGTAAATCCCCCATTGAGAATAGAGCATGGCTCAATGACGACATTGAATAAGTTAAACACAATTTAAGGATGAGCTGGGGTGGAGGTGGGTTGCAAAGCAGTGTGCAGAGGAAGCAGCCAAACAGGCAGATTGAACTGAAGCTGCGCTTAAGTAAGGCGCCCTGTTTGAGAGTTACCAACTGACTGCATAGGAATCGGATCAGCTGATATGGGTGGGGTTGGAATTTTGCCAATCAGCTGATAGCGGAGCTTGACTGGCCTGCCTGAACTAATGCAGAATTTTATTTTAATAAAATAATAAACAAAATAATAAATAAAGTGTGATAATACCATTATATTTTAAAAATAAAAAGAAATTATATAAAATACAATTATTTTATAGTATACTTAAAAATGCAGTGCTAATATTAACATTTTTTTTTTTTTTTATATATATATATATATATATATATATGAATTTTCAACATTTTCAAACCTAAAATCAGCAAGCTTTTATTTTGGTGGGTTGCCAGGAAGTAAGTAGATGCACTGCCGGTTTTAGCACTGCCGAGTGAAGCGCGTCAGCGAATGTCACAGCTTCGCGTTTATGCATTGTTCAAACGGAAATCTTATACAGTATTACAGTTAGTTGATCTAAAACGGTGATTGTGCATTAGCAGCTGTCAACCATGTTGGTATGCAAATGAGTGGTCTGAAATTATTTTTCCTTTTGGTCACGCATGCGCACCTGCACACCACTTATGTACACCCCTGATTATAAAGCATTATCTACTGTGATGGGTCATTTCATCATGGTTGTTGTAGCGCTGTGCTGGAATATATTTTCAAGAAAGTACCGTGTCTGTTAATGGGTAAAGCTACAGTAACATCTTCAGTTAATGTTTTAAGAGCAGCAGGATAATCTCTCCCTCTCTTTTTTTCCCTCTTCATTTATTTGTATAGCGCTTTTCACAATACATATCGTTTCAAACGATGTTGTTAATGATTAGGGTAAACAGAAATGAGCATGAGCATAGTAATGAGAAAGAACCATATTTATGCGCACAGTCCCGTAGAGCACAACCAAAAAAAAATTATTCTGCAAAATGCATGCGGCTTTGTTCTTTAACCACTAGAGGGTTATAGTGTACAGTGTAAGTTATAGTGTACCTTTATATCATGGGTATCCAATCGTGCTCCTGGAGGGCCACTGTCCTGCCGTCCTGAACAAGGTCTTATTAGGCATACTAGAAACTTCCAGACAGGTGTGTTGAGGCAAGTTGGAGCTAAACTCTGCAGGACAGTGGCCCTCCAAGACCGAGTTTGGACACCCCTGCTTTAAGCTATGAAAATTATTTATGAATGTTGTCTGAACATTAAAATCATCCAGTTTTTTTTTTTTTTTCTTTGTCATGAGAATGTTACAGAGTTAGGCTACATTTTGCAAACATTATGAGAGCATTACTTTTTAATGTTCTTTGAACTCTCTGAAACAAATAGTTAGTCATGTTAAAAAAAGTCAAACATCCAACTAAAAACAAAAAAAAAAAAAAAAAGTTCTGTTACCAATATATAGCCTATCGTATCAAAATGTATAAATAATGTTTTTGTTCTAACACCTTGAGGATGTTATTAAAGGGATAGTTACCCAAAAATGAAAATGATCCCATGATTTACTCACCCTCAAGTCATTCTTCTTTCAGACGAATACAATCGGTGTTATATTAATAAATGTCCTGGCTCTTCCAAGCTTTATAATGGCAATGAATGGTGCATGCACCCAAAAAAGTGCATGCATCCATTATAAAAGTAATCCACACGGCTCTGGGAGGTTAATAAAGGCCTTCTGTACTGCCTTCCATATTCAACTTACGGAAAAAGCATAACTTGTGCAATAGAGGACGTAGCGTAAGCATTTTGAACTGAGAGAGGAGTTACACTTTCTGCATAAGTTGAATACGGAAAGCGGTCTGGCGGAAGTCTATTTTACTTTATAATGTAATACAGAAACACATCGCTTCGCTTCAGAAGGCCTTTATTAACCACCCAGAGCCGTGTGGATTACTTTTATAATGGATGGATGCATTTTTTTGGGCTTCAAATTTTGGGCTGCCATTCACAGCCATTATAAAGTTTGGAAGATGAATGTCATATACACCTAGGATGGCTTGAGGGTAAATCATGGGGTAATTTTCAGTTTGGGGTGAACTATACCTTTAAAGACCAGATATATTTTATTAACATTAGAATTAACATCTGGAAGAGCATTTTGTTCGTAACTTTGACAAAAACCTTGCCAGAACTTTAGCTAAACTTCTGAGAACATTCCCTGTCAGCTGGGCAGTAGAAACTACAATGCTTAAAAGCAATATTCAGCACAGTAAAAAGGTCCAGTGAGTGCATTTTACATAAAATTCTAGGGATAATTCAAGATCAGCTTCAGTTTTGTCTATTAATATGTACCAGGAAATCGGAGCCCAGATAAGTGTTTTACTTTGAGATGCTGTGCTAAAAGGCCGGGGTGTCTGATTACTGAAAGTTTCATGTGAAGCAAAACATTTGGAGGTCAGAAGCTATTTCTGCCCCTCTTCAGTCAAGAATGAAATTTAAACAAATCGGACAGTTTCACCTTTCGTCGGGTTCACCTTTAAGAGACAAATACAGGTGTATATTTTGACCAAGCTAAAACAGTTAACACCTAAACAGGTGAAAGGATCAGGGTGGTTTTGTTATCCTGGTATATACTCCTTCACCCCACAGGGCAAGTAACAAAAACATTTATGAAATCTAGAACAGGTTCTCCACCCAGTTTTCCAGTAACCTGACCTTCAAGCCCCAGAGGAACCTTCCAAATTCAAGTTCTAATGACCAAGAACCACAGTACACTAGTCCGAAACTTGATCTGGGACTAATCTGGGACACTTATTTTACTTAGAGAGTTGATCTGGTCCTAATCGACACAATAAAGTCTCTAAACTCCCCTGAATTTAGTAGGAAACACTGATCTGAAGAGAAGAGTTTGAGTTGGAACATAAAGCAGCCCATCAGGTCTACTCACTCCTAGCAATGCATTTGGCAGTATCCCAGCTAACAGGGAAAGTACTCAGAACTTGAGCTAATGTTCTGACAAGGTTCTCTCAAAGTTATGAACAAGCATTCTTCCAAAAAGCATTGATGGAATATTCATTCAAAGTTATCTGGTCTTTTGTAATGTTCTTAAAATGTAATGGGAAGGTTAGCAAAACATTCTTTTAACAACATAAATGCTGTTAAATAATGAACTTACTGTCAGCTTTATGTGTTTTGTCGAAGACGTTCTTTTCAAAGTTCTTCTGCTCTTTCATGGAAGGGTAGAGTTCTGGATCATAGTACTGTAATTGCACATGAGTACATATATAATTGCACAGCAGTTAATCATGATCATTTATGTGTAAATAGAGATAATTTCCATCTTCTGCAAAAAGAAAGAATACGAGAAGGGGTCTAAGCACCTTCGAAAGCAGTCTGTTTCCATCGTTGTCTACGATGAAGACAGCCTTCACTGTGTACAGCGAGGGTTCCTGCATGGTTGAAAATAAATCAACATGATTTTCGAGCATTTCGGGGACTTTTTTTGTATCCATGATGTCATAAATACACCTTAAAATGCCATTGCATCATGCCTACAGACAGAAAAAAAGAGAAGATCCAGAAGAGGCTGTTTGTTGGCTTTCACTCGACTGCGTCCGGCCGGGCCAAAGTTCTGTCATGCACTGACTACCACTGATTCAAAGTCTGAGTGTATCACAGAACTTGAGCCAGGCGAACAGGAGGAGGAAACTATCCTTCGGTCACCTTTTCAGATCATCTGGTCGGAAACACAAGAGAATCCTGTCTCGGGACAGACCTTCAGGGCCCAACCATGAAACTTCGCCCCTTTGTAAATTATAATATCTATTTCACAGTAAGGCACAGTGTTAACAATGACCCTTTAAGTAATGTATTCTGTCCAGTATAACAATAAACTATATGCAGCATATATCCATCCCGTCCAAGTAAGGGTTCCCGGTGTGTTCCTTAAGTAAACAATGACCTTAACACTGCAAAGCCTTGTATTTGTACAGCGCTGGTAACTGTAAATCTATCAACCTTGCTACATCAACCTTTTAAAGGACCTATACTATTACAATAGATCAGATTTTAAAAGTTATCCTTCGACTACTAGTATACGTTTAAAATCTTAATGTAGGCTACTTTCAATATCACCTTTTCCCACACATAAGGCGTCAAAGAGGTGCTGCTATTTTTCTACAGCTACAGTATTAATCATTTGCCGTTAGAATGCATGTTGTCTATATAGGTCAACTCATAAGAGTATTAAAAAGTCCATGGCAAGCGATAACCCTGATCTGCTCCAAGTATCCACCTGTGGAATCAATCACGCGCACAACAGGCAGCGCGCGCTCCGCTCCGCTCCGCTCCGGCGGAGACGCATCGAGGACGTGGCATCCACGTCCCACTTTGAAAAGCCACATCTTCCACGACTAGACCGAGAGAGAGAAAAAACTTTCAGAACAAACTGAACATAAACAAACCCGCAGTGCGCAAGAAGTGGACACACTAAGCTATAGGGCACTACAATGATACCGTCCATAATAATAAAAAAAATATATATGTTATGGTTTGCTCCCATACCTTTTCGTTCGCTCGTAAACAGAAACCGTATCGGTTTCTGCCAACGATTTCTGCTTTGCGGGGCGAAATAATTATAAATGCACGAGCATTTATATTACAGGACGACCCACTATTTTCAGTAGTTCACAACTGTTCAGTTTCTTAAATATTGTTCCAACTTAGCACGCTAAGCCTTAGAATAATGTAAAGAGAAAACAGTTGCTGTCGAAAACATACTTCTCCGTAGATTCCTTGAGAAAAGCAGCGCACGAGCTACTATTTCAATGTTTACAATGAATAAAAGAACTAAAAACTGCGATTAAATGGCAAACATATCTTACCAGAGCCGCGGAGTCCATGGTGGTAGCACAGTGTTGACGTGGACAGCTTTGAGCTGTCATTACAGTAGCGCTCCTAAAACCCTCTGACTCACAGGGGGCGTGTCTGCAACTACAGCCCTCAAGCCGCCATGTTGGCTCAAACCTACAAGCGTTCTGCTTCGGCAGCGCTGCCATGCAGGAGCCAAAATGGCGGCCTTCACCATAAGCTCTTGGGAAGTCTTGGGAACGAAATTAATATTTTGGGCGTCAAGTCATTTGCTCTAGTGGGCAACTCGTTTTGCATAGAAAGTATCACGTGACTCCCACATCCAACAGGACGTGCAATGAATAGATAATGAGCGACTGCTGTAAGCCAATGAATAATGTAACGTCACCGCTTACTAGCGCGACAGGGGGCAGCAAAGCTGAAAAGGTTCAGGGAACGAGGATCTTACTGTAAATACATAAAAATGTCATATAATAATGACAACAATAATAATTTGCATATCACCGCTTTGTATAGGCAACGGAATAAAAGTGTTCAACCATGTTTGCATTCCTCTAAATATTGTATAATGTAGGCTACTGCATAGTTTGCCATCATACGGTATATGTTATTACAAGTGTATAGGCTAATAAAATATAAAATAGTTGTGAGCAGCTGTTGTTAGCATTTTGTCAGTTGTAATGTGACACGTGGTTCATGGTCCTAGGATAAACAAGGAAAACTCTGGAAAACACACCTGATGTGTCATTGGAAAAATCATTTCTAATCACTGACAAACTGGGCGAGCACGCGCGAGTTTTGCCGAAAGAAAGCCGAGAGGCTCATCACGTCATGCAGGGAGGAGACCATTACTTTCCGCCACTTACTCCTGCCCCATAAATACACTCGCACACTGTTACAGAGCAAGTGAAGTTGTGATTCAGATCATCCAGGAGGAGCATCCGCTCTCACGCCCTTCTAAAGTGACGACCAGAACTCTATGTCCGTAGACAAGGTAATGTTTTGACTTGATCTTACCCATAGCCTACATCTAAAACAGCAGATATTGCGAGCATAGTGCAACATGTTATGGATCTAATAGCGCTCGCTGTATCGTTCATTTGAAAAAATGAATCACTTAAAAATATTCGAGAAAATTAAGATGTAGTTTATCAGCCTGAGTGCAAGCTTTGCTCTCAATCCTGATAGTGTCACCTGTTATGAAAAAAAATGTAAAAGGTATTGTATTATGATTTATTGTTTCTAACTGTTAATATTGTAATATTACATATTTTATTTATTTATTTGAACACTTGGAACACTAATGTTTCTATTTCACGAGGAGCGTTTTGATTACATCATAGCTGACTCAAGTCGCCTGTTGCCCGGATATGAAAAAAAATCATTAAGAAGTGGGTCATCACGCGTTTATGACTGCTGTTCATGATTACAGCGTTCTTTAGTGTTGTGGACTCCAGTCAATATTCTCGAAGCTTCGCGCCTCCACCGTAAAATTATTCATTAATTTTTTTGAACTAAAACAAAAACAAAAAACATAACTAGCTACAGCACAGCCTCGCTTGCCGGATTGCTTTTTAAAAGGGTCATTATATATGACATATTAAGTGCACTTTTTCATTGGAGATTCACTAAGTTGCCTCCTTCCTCTTGAGAATGTTCCGGACACAGAACGATGTGCTAAGTGAACAGGTCACAGCTGGAACGCTCTTTGACCAATCAGAGGCCAGCAACTTAAAAATAGGCTAGGTGTAAGGAGGTCTCGGCCTTTTACAGTAGCCTAACCATGATTTTTCTCATAAACATTTATAACTTTATGATTTTCCAATTTCCATTTCCAACAAAGTCTTTTACATCTCTCATATGTAAAGAATTGCCTCTCACTTTTTGAAGCTATATTAAAAACAATATAGTGATATTTAAAGTAGCCTATATTTTTTATTGAATACATTTAAAAATGACCAAACACCAAAGAAGAGTTCATCTAAGCAACAATGCATTTGCATTATACATCGACTGATATTATGCTATATCATTCTTCTTCTCTGTTTCAGGATTTTGTGAAAGATTTTTTTTCCCTATGAACTAAAAAAAACAAACAAACACTTTTGTTTCTGGAGAGAGTTTTGAAAGCTCCTGGCACTGGTTTTGGACCATGCCGGATCTGAAGAAGTATTTCACAGAGGGCCTGATTCAAGTGGCTATTCTTCTCAGTCTGTCCGGGATGCGTGTGGGCGTGGATCCCTACCTGCCCCCTTTTAGCGAAATCATTCAGGGCCCAAGTTTAGCTCTAACTCAGACTCAATTCCACAATCTCCGAAACATCTTGGATGGACATAACCTGCACCCAAAAAGCGTAGACCTAGATGGGTTCTTCACAGCCCGCAGGCTTCTGAGTTGGGTACGTTCCCTAGACCGCCTGCAGGTGCCAGCGGCAGAGTTGGAAGCATGGTTGGTCCACAGGGAGCCTGACAATGGAGTCTCCATTCCAGGTCAAGTAGGTCTTCTTGAGGAAGCTGGAGGACTTGAAGATGTGGAGGAACCCTCAGAGCTAAGCATGAGATTGGGAAATGGAGGAGAACTGGGTTATGACGTGGTTGAGGATCAAACCCTTGGACCTTTGGGGCACATGTCAAGAAACCTCAACCATCCAGATGAAGATGATCTCATTAAAGAGGTAAAGAGGTTTTCCTGTTTCTGCCAATGACCTGCTTTGCGGTTTGTTGCATAATATGAGTAAATATTTGAATGGAAGTTGGTGCTTGCAACACCCTTCATGCAAGGGTGTTTCACTCTCATTAGTGGTTATTTTTAAAGCTTCTAAAATGCTATAACAAGAATTAAGAAAAAAAAAAAAAAAAAAAGGGAAAAAAAGTGTCATTTTTTAAAATTGCTACAAGAAAAAAAAATATTTGGAGACACAATTTGATATACACTATCTTTCAAAAGTTGGGGTCATTTATTTATTTTAATAAATTAATACTTTTGTGGATGCATTAAAAGTGACTAAATATAATGTTACCAACATTTTCTATTTAAAAAAAAAAAAAGAAAAAAAGTTAAATTTATCAAAGAATCCTGAAAAAATATTAATGAGCACAACTGTTTTCAACATTGATAATAATCAGAAATGTTTCTTGAGCATCAAATTCTCACATTAGAATGACTTCTGAAGGATCATGTGACACTGAAGACTGGAGCAATGATGCTGAAAATGCAGCTTTGATCACAGGAATACATTACATTTTAAAATATATTACAATGGAAAAGTTATTTTAAATTGTAATAGCATTTCTGTTTAATATGTTTAATAGTTTAATGTGTTTGATTAAATAAAGGCAACCTTTTATACCATTATTATACCATTTGCAATGCATTTGTCTTCTACAGAGTTCAGAAATGTGCTTGAATGTGATGTAACCAGGAGAAAAACAATTGTTACACCTGATGTTTTATTTCCTCATGGCTCTTGATTTCCAGTTATGTCGTGTTTTCCCTGTGAATCTTATTAGGTTTTCAACTGATGCATTATACTTGACAGCAAGTTGCAAAATGATGTGAAACAAGTTAATGCACATTATAAATTACTTGAATGAACGCTATACATCACGGTATGCATTTCATTTATTCAGATATCGATAATACACAAGTATAGCTTAACCATATTAAACAAACGTTATTTGCTAATTGCAATTCTGAAAACACTCAAAGAGCACTGGCTCAGTACCAGAAACGTCTGGTCCGGATATGCACATGGATTTGTTATCGAGTTGGACAGATGCATGTGTTCTAGTCTTTGCCCTGAGGCACAGCTGAGTGTTAAACAACTTCAAACATCTTGGCTGGGTTTCCCCTCCATGTGTTACTTAAGTGTTGCATGTTGTTGTTTTTTTGTCCTACTGACCGTTAAGAGTTTCAGGAGACCCAGAGTATTCTGGGTAATGGGGCTAACTTGTCTACTAACATGTTACGCAAGTTTCTGTGTTGTAAACACAATTTCAACTAATAATTTTCAGACTTAAGAATCAGTCGAAAATTATCAATCTTTGATCTAGGTTCATATTATTTGTTAAACCGATACGACTTTAAGAGCATATAAAATACTAAAATAAGCATAATATGTAGTATAAAATGAGTACATCAAGGTTGTTGTTGTCAGTCTATTCCAAACACAATACACATCAGTCTCACTGTTTGTAATATTTTTTTAGTGTTAAAGTTCCCCTATCATGCTATTTTAAAGGTTGCTAATTTTGGTCTTCCACAAAAGGTTTACACAAAAACGCTTTCATAATATACACTGCGACACCTCTCTTCTCTAAAACGGTTCATTAAACGATTTGGTCTCTCTAAACCCCGCCTTTCCGAGAGCCTACTCTGCTCTGATTGGTCAGATGGCCGGTCAGATTGGCCTACTACTTACAGTGCATGTTGGAAACTAAATGACCATTACCATATCTGAGGCTTTACTGTATCAATTCGAGCTCATGTCCTCAACCTTTGGAAGTGCATGCAAAGTGGATTTACTTTTGCACTGCAGAAAACGTTGACAACACAAACCAATCTCTTCCAGGCCTCAGCTACAACTGCAGTGTTTGAAGGCGACTCAAAGTTGACGTTGTTCTCGGGCAGCCAATGAAGACCATAGGATGGCATTATGTATATGTATGACTGGAATTACTGACGACTCCTTTCAGGCAGTTCAGAACGGCTGTTTTTTCTTTTGGGAAACAATAACTTTATTTGTCGTGTTCTTTGATCTTTGAAACTTTGCAGACTACATGCAAGGTAATAAATAAAATAATAGGGGCACTTTAAACTGGTTTATCACATGACCTACAGCAGGCTGCCAGCATATGCACACAGCGCCCAGTCTATTTAGTGTGACTGTACGGCTGCCTGGCTTTGTGCCCACATTATTGACATTTTGTGAGAAACATCGAGTCGCTTTCTTTTGCTTTCTGTTCTCATGCATAAACTCAGTGGGTCAGTTAGGGAAATTCAAACTGGATGCTTTTTACTTTCTGTTCCTTCAATGGGCTTTGAAACTGAAGATGCTGCACACAGTACAGCACTTACCGAACTTGAATTCCCCTTGAGTAAAGACCCTGTACTTAGAAACAGCTGCTATGTGCCAAGTCCCCACATGTACAGACCAGATCAAATTTGACAGGTTTCCATGCACATGATCCCCAGGGCTATTTCTGAACCGAGAGCCAGTCTGTTTGTTACAAAAGGCTGCATATTTGGCCCTATGGCACATCTGACCTGTACTGACTGGCGGCCGTGGTGTTTCTGGATCAGACTGTTGACTATTTTACCCCTAGGGATTAGTAGAAGCATGCAGTTTGGTGACAAGTTCATCTTTGAGTTTTGTGTGAGAGATGGCAAGCACTGATGCTGATTTATTCATAGTTTTCAGTCACGTGACTGGCACGGAGACCTGGAGGGCAAAACATCCATAAAACCGCAGCACAGCCCTGTCAATTTTCCATCTCGAACGAAGAAAAACAAAAATATGGGAACAAAATGCTAGTTTTGGGCACTTGTGATCCATATACAGCATATATCGTTTTGTGTACCTTGTGTTTCTGTTATTTGGACTATTATTCCGCCTGGATCTTTTCCTGTTTCCTGTTTCCAGTGCCTTTTTGTAGTCAGTTTGTATAGTTTTCTTGTTGATTAGTTCTCTGATTGTTCCCAGGGCACAAAACTGAACTTTATATTGCTATATAAAGTCTGCACCTTGTCAGAGGAACAGAAGTTTCTCTGCTAGACCTGACCTAAATCACGATGGATCGAGCAGAGAAACTTCTGTTCCCCCTCTATAGATGAATATATAGTTCAGTTTTGTGCTCTGTGAATTTAACTGCTCCATTCAAATTAATACATATTTGTATGTAGTACAGGTCAGTAAGGTCTGAACCTAGTAAATTAATAAAATAAAACTCTTAATACCGGTATCACTGATACCGATATATATTGTGTATCCCTAATATCTGTTATATTTGCAGACTTCTATAACGTTAGATCCACACAAGAGAAGTCAATGAGAAGGTCAGGAATCATTACAATTTTGAAAAATCCCCCTCTCTAAATCAATGTAGTTCAAACAAGGGCATCTGTACTTGACTGTGCAAGCTTGTTGTGTCCCCAAATATAAACTGACTACTGTTAGATATGCCTGAGCATGTGCTGGATTGTCGTCCACAGCACCATCCTGGCTTGTTTTGTAATCCAAGAAGACATGCACTTTTGCTTTCGCAATGCCTGTTTACCAGCTACTGATCAAGTGTCTGGGCCCATCCCCTCAAACTGAACTCAACGGACAGTACATGAAAGACATCTTACTGCTCCACATACCGTAAGCTCAAAAGTAAACAGGCACTGTGACCTTGTCTAACCTTCTCTGGCTGAGCATATATAGGTGTGGAAGTTACTGAATAGGTTACATTAATTGGCACCCTAACCTTAACTATAAGGCAAGGGGGTTGTTATTCTCCTAATACCAAAAAATGTGATATTAGTCACACAAAAAAAAACATATTAGTCAGCCATGCTTGTCACAAGGACCACAGGGGTCTGCGAAGGCTAAGGGGACTTCCAGCAACAGCCGCAAAGACAGCCAAGAGACCAATCGTTTTCATTAGTCCCCCACCAGAACAGGGAAAGGTTAAGTCTATTTATAGCCAAGAGTTGTCTGTTGACATGTAAAATGTATGGGTTCCATATAGACCAAAACATCACCCATCTGGATGTTTTATTTATATATATATATATATATATATATATATATATATATATATATATATATATATATATATATATATATATATATATATATATATATATATATATATATATATATATTCAAGAGTTTTATTTGTCACATACACAGTTATATACAGAATATACAACCGGCAGTGAAATGTGAAATATATATATATATATATATATATATATATATATATATATATATATATATATATATATATATATATATATATATATATATATATATATATATATATATATATATATATATATATATATACACACACACTCACCTAAAGGATTATTAGGAACACCATACTAATACTGTGTTTGACCCCCTATCGGCTTTAGAACTGCCTTAATTCTACGTGGCATTGATTCAACAAGGTGCTGAAAGCATTCTTTAGAAAAAAAATATTGGCCCATATTGATAGGCTAGCATCTTGCAGTTGATGGAGATTTGTGGGATGCACATCCAGGGCTCGAAGCTCCCGTTCCACCACATCCCAAAGATGCTCTATTGGGTTGAGATCTGGTGACTGTGGGGGCCATTTTAGTACAGTGAACTCATTGTCATGTTCAATAAACCAATTTGAAATGATTCGAGCTTTGTGACATGGTGCATTATCCTACTGGAAGTAGCCATCAGAGAATGGGTACATGGTGGTCATAAAGGGATGGACATGGTCAGAAACAATGCTCAGGTAGGCCGTGGCATTTAAACGATGCCCAATTGGCCAAGAAAACATCCCCCACACCATTACACCACCACCACCAGCCTGCACAGTGGTAACAAGGCATGATGGATCCATGTTCTCATTCTGACTCTACCATCTGAATGTCTCAACAGAAATCGAGACTCATCAGACCAGGCAACATTTTTCTAGTCTTCAACTGTCCAATTTTGGTGAGCTTGTGCAAATTGTAGCCTCTTTTTCCTATTTGTAGTGGAGATGAGTGGTACCCGGTGGGGTCTTCTGCTGTTGTAGCCCATCCGCCTCAAGGTTGTGCGTGTTGTGGCTTCACAAATGCTTTGCTGCATACCTCGGTTGTAACGAGTGGTTATTTCAGTCAAAGTTGCTCTTCTATCAGCTTGAATCAGTCGGCCCATTCTCCTCTGACCTCTAGCATCAACAAGGCATTTTCGCCCACAGGACTGCCACATACTGGATGTTTTTCCCTTTTCACACCATTCTTTGTAAACCCTAGAAATGGTTGTGCGTGAAAATCCCAGTAACTGAGCAGATTGTGAAATACTCAGACCGGCCCGTCTGGCACCAACAACCATGCCACGCTCAAAATTGCTTAAA
This sequence comes from Paracanthobrama guichenoti, assembly GCA_018749465.1. NCBI lineage: Eukaryota > Metazoa > Chordata > Actinopteri > Cypriniformes > Gobionidae > Paracanthobrama > Paracanthobrama guichenoti. The sequence continues at coordinate 43,140,564 of CM031945.1, forward strand.
TCACCTTTCTTTCCCATTCTGACATTCAGTTTGGAGTTCAGGAGATTGTCTTGACCAGGACCACACCCCTAAATGCATTGAAGCAACTGCCACGTGATTGGTTGATTAGATAATTGCATTAATGAGAAATTGAACAGGTGTTCCAAATAATCCTTTAGGTGAGTGTATATATATGTGTGTGTGTGTGTGTGTGTGTGTGTGTGTATTTACAAACACGATTCCAAAAAAGCTGGAACACTGTCCCAAAAAAGGAATGCAATAATTTACAAATCTCATAAACTTATATTTTATTCACAATAGAATATAGATAACATATCAAATGTTGAAAGTGAGACATTTTGAAATGTCATGCCAAATATTGTCTCATTTTGGATTTCATGAGAGCTACACATTCCAAAAAAGTTGGGACAGGTAGCAATAAGAGGCCAGAAAAGTTAAATGTACATATAAGGAACAGCTGGAGGAACAATTTGCAACTAATTAGGTCAATTGGCAACATGATTGGGTATAAAAAGAGCCTCTCAGAGTGGCAGTGTCTCTCAGAAGTCAAGATGGGCAGAGGATCACCAATTCCCCCAATGCTGCGGCCAAAAATAGTGGAGCAACATCAGAAAGGAGTTTCTCAGAGAAAAATTGCAAAGAGTTTGAAGTTATCATCATCTACAGTGCATAATATCATCCAAAGATTCAGAGAATCTGGAACAATCTCTGTGCGTAAGGGTCAAGGCCAGAAAACCATACTGGATGCCCGTGATCTTCGGGCCCTTAGACGGCACTGCATCACATACAGGAATGCTACTGTAATGGAAATCACAGCATGGGCTCAGGAATACTTCCAGAAAACATTGTTGGTGAACACAATCCACCGTGCCATTCGCCGTTGCCGGCTAAAACTCTATAAGTCAAAAAAGAAGCCATATCTAAACATGATCCAGAAGCGCAGGCGTTTTCTCTGGGCCAAGGCTCATTTAAAATGGACTGTGGCAAAGTGGAAAACTGTTCTGTGGTCAGACCAATCAAAATTTGAAGTTCTTTTTGGAAAACTGGGACGCCATGTCATCCGGACTAAAGAAGACAAGGACAACCCAAGTTGTTCTCAGCGCTCAGTGCAGAAGCCTGCATCTCTGATGGGATGGGGTTGCATGAGTGCATGTGGCATGGGCAGCTTACACATCTGGAAAGGCTCCATCAATGCTGAAAGGTATATCCAAGTTCTAGAACAACATATGCTCCCATCCAGACGTCGTCTCTTTCAGGGAAGACCTTGCATTTTCCAACATGACAATGCCAGACCACATACTGCATCAATTACAACATCATGGCTGCGTAGAAGAAGGATCCGGGTACTGAAATGGCCAGCCTGCAGTCCAGATCTTTCACCCATAGAAAACATTTGGCGCATCATAAAGAGGAAGATGCGACAAAGAAGACCTAAGACAGTTGAGCAACTAGAAGCCTGTATTAGACAAGAATGGGACAACATTCCTATTCCTAAACTTGAGCAACTTGTCTCCTCAGTCCCCAGACGTTTGCAGACTGTTATAAAAAGAAGAGGGGATGCCACACAGTGGGAAACATGGCCTTGTCCCAACTTTTTTGAGATGTGTTGATGCCATGAAATTTAAAATCAACTTATTTTTCCCTTAAAATTATACATTTAAACATTTCTCAGTTTAAACATTTGATATGTCATCTATGTTGTATTCTGAATAAAATATTGAAATTTTAAACTTCCACATCATTGCATTCTGTTTTTATTCAGAATTTTGTCCCAACTTTTTTGGAATCGAGTTTGTATATATATATATATATATATATATATATATATATATATATATATATATATATATATATATATATATATATATATATATATGGACTGTCATGATTAATCACGATTAATCTCATCCAAAATAAAAGTTTGTGTTTACATATGTTTGTATAATACTGTATAATACCGTGTATAATTATTATGTATATATAAATACACACACATTGTATATTTTGCACATACAGTATATTAATATAATTTATATATTAATATTTTATATATAAATATATTTTTAAAAATTCAATATATACATGCATGCACAATGCACACATATATTATGTAAACACAAACTTTTATTTTGAATGTGATTAATCGCATTAATCGTTTGACATATTTTAGAGATGCACCGCTGAATGGGCCGCTGATATATATCGCAAATTTTTGAACCATCGACATATCGGCTATCGCATGAAAAAGGACAATAATGATCATTTTGGTTAATTAACTGTGTGAATGCACTGAGTTGTGTAATATCTGTTGCATAATCCAACGTTCTTCTCTTGGTTAAGTAATTAAATACTTGCTAAAACAAAATGAAAACTATACGAAATAGCAGGCCTTGACAATACGCACTGGCCAGGGCCTGTGTGAACGACGCTCAGGACAATTGGCAGAACTTTCACTGTCCCGATCAGGCCAGTGCTGTATTTTCACAGAAATGTTTTTAAGCCTTGCCAATTTAAACATTTAAACAATTTAACCAAGAACTGAGAAAGAACTCAATTTGGTACTCGCTGTGTGACAAGTTTTGTGTGCGCACATCCAAAGTGTTCGCCCAGAAAGCCACAGACAGTTTGAATACTGAATACTGAGTTGTTTTTCGCTGCTTCTTGCATTTGAATGGACAAATTCACACAAAATTATATCAAAATGCCCATTTTGGCGAGTATACTAGTAAACACAATTGAGTGAACATAAAAAGTTGAGAAATAAAATGCATGTGTAAGTAACTTTAATGAGGATTAATATATATTTAATTTATACTGCAGTTATTTTACATTTGATTATTCAATTTCTGTACCTGAAATCTACTGTTAGACTGTATCTTTGTTCTGTTGTATTTATGTTGGCCAATACTCACTATTAACTAGTTTCTTATTATCATGCATATTACTAGTATATTGGCTGTTTATTAGTACTTATAAAGCACATATTAATGCCTTATTCTGCATGACCATATTCTACATCCCTTAATCCTACCAATACCTAAACGCTACAAAAACTGCCTAACTAACTATTAATAATCAGTAAATTAGGAGTTTATTGCGGCAAAAGTCATAGTTAATGGTGAATATGTTTCCCATACTGAAGTGTTACCAAAACTGCTCATTTAAAACATGAACAAAACAGTAATCCTTTTTAATGTATCAGCCAGTAGTTATATATATGGGAAGATGGATAATTTCTTGTTTCTCAAACCTCCATTTTGCATTTGCAGGAGGGAGATGGTATGTCTTTCTTCTGGGAACAAGAACCTCAGCAAAATGTCCACCAGGAGCAGATGGAAAATGCAAGAACACAACCTCTCAGCTTCTTTAATGATGAAGAAGAGGAAGAAGATGAATTTATGGTGGATAGCTGGAGAAATACAAACCCATTTCATAACCAGATGTTTGGAGAGGATCTACAGGTATGACCGTGAATATACTTACAATAAGGCACTAAATATGTTATATTTAGATGTTGAATTTGATTTAAGATGTGGAATTTACATTTAGCTACAATATCTATATTTACACTCACCTAAAGTATTATTAGGAACACCATACTAATACCGTGTTTGACCCCCTTTCGCCTTCAGAACTGCCTTAATTCTACGTGGCATTGATTCAACAAGGTGCTGAAAGCATTCTTTAGAAATGTTGGCCCATATTGATAGGATAGCATCTTGCAGTTGATGGAGATTTGTGGGATGCACATCCAGGGCACGAAGCTCCCGTTCCAACACATCCCAAAGATGCTCTATTGGGTTGAGATCTGGTGACTGTGGGGGCCATTTTAGTACAGTGAACTCATTGTCATGTTCAAGAAACCAATTTGAAATGATTCGAGCTTTGTGACATGGTGCATTATCCTGCTGGAAGTAGCCATCAGAGAATGGGTACATGGTGGTCATAAAGGGATGGACATGAAACAATGCTCAGGTAGGCCGTGGCATTTAAACGATGCCCAATTGGCACTAAGGGGCCTAAAGTGTGCCGAGAAAACATCCCCCACACCATTACACCACCACCACCAGCCTGCACAGTGGTAACAAGGCATGATGGATCCATGTTCTCATTCTGTTTACGCCAAATTCTGACTCTACCATCTGAATGTCTCAACAGAAATCGAGACTCATCAGACCAGGCAACATTTTTCCAATCTTCAACTGTCCAATTTCGTGCAAATTGTAGCCTCTTTTTCCAATTTGTAGTGGAGATGAGTGGTACCCGGTGGGGTCTTCTGCTGTTGTAGCCCATCCGCCTCAAGGTTGTGCGTGTTGTGGCTTCACAAATGCTTTGCTGCATACCTCGGTTGTAACGAGTGGTTATTTCAGTCAAAGTTGCTCTTCTATCAGCTTGAATCAGTCGGCCCATCTCCTCTGACCTCTACCATTTTTGGGCATGACTGTATTTCTTAATTTTATATTATATTCTATGAACAAAGACACTTTGTTTTATGCAATATCAGTTAGATTATTTTCAATTTGCAGAGAAATATGTACATTGAGCTAAAGTACTGAAATTTTGTGAATAGGACACAAAATGTAAAACTGAATTAACAACATATTTTGTAAAAAGTAGATTTTGGCATCGAATTTTTTGCTATTCAGTGCTGCTGCTGACCTTGATGAAGACTTTCCACATTCCAAATCAGTGCAGCATGAGCATCAAAGCGTGACCTTGACAGATAACAGTGATATGAGTTTTATTAAAGTGCTCACTTGCTTTTCTTTCAGTTGTCAGGTGTAAGGGACAACAGCTCTCTTTCCATTGAAGAGTGCTTGCATCTCATTGACGCCAGCTTCCCTTCAGAAGAGGATCCAGAAGTAAGAACCTGATCTAGAACGCAACATTTATTAGAGAGAGACAAAAAATATCTTTGAAAAGAAATGCAGGCTTTCCAAACTCGTTTAAAAATCTTCTTAATGTCTTAATTTTCTCAGTTGACAGGTCCTGGTTTACAGAATGTAGGAGAACATGCCCCTCAGTTTCAGAGGCCACTCATCTCACCCTTGTTGCCTGAACAGGAATCCGCATTTACCTTAGAGCAACAGTGGCAAGATGTTTTGGCCATCATGGAATCACAGGTACGCACATGCAAGTCTTAGATGATCAGTTCATCAGTGCTTTAATGAACATATGTGATGCACTCTATCATTTTGATCCGTAGAAATGAGTAGTTTGACAAGAAATGCGATAAGCAAAAAACTGTGGTGATGACGCATTTAATGTTTGAAAGTCATAATTTGAAAATTCTTACGGAATTCAAACATTAAATGCTGTTTGACGCTCTTTAGAGGTGCAGTAAGAGATTTTTGAAAAATGCTGTTGAAAGTGGATCGGACCAAGCACCAAAAAACTTGTAGCCAATCAGCAATAGGGGGCGTGTCCACTCATGATGGGAGAGGAGAGAGAGCTGATTTGAAGAAAGACTTTAGAAAGAGAAATGACTGAGGACATTACAGAAGAGAAAAGCTCAAAGGAATATCACTGGGAAAAGAAGCTGTATTATCAGGCAAGCGTCCGACGGATGCCTTCGACTCATGGAGAAGTGTCTCGCTGCAACAGACAAAACCTACCCTTAGCCCTAAACAACATTTCAATCAGAAACCTACATACAACAAATCAGGTTTCCAGAGTGAAACAGGGATGGGGAGTCACGAGGCGAAACTTTGTATGTAGGTAGGGTTGGATGTCCACCGCAGGAATGCAGCGGGCCCTACTTGGACACACGCACAATACAATTGCTTTTTTAGGGGCCGTTCACATGTTGCATCTTTTGCATGCTCAAGTTCACTACATTTTAAATGTAGACATACAACAAGAATTCTCACAATAGAGAGCAACGCCATTGTGTGTTTTGTCCAGGCCATTTTCTCAAAAAACAAGTTGATAGCCAGCAACAATTTAAATTATATCTTGTAAAAACATGCAGTAAAAGAATATCACTTTTTAATTTAAGCCTAATGTTTAAAGCCTAAAGCCTAACTCAAATTGTGTTTCTAGGTCAAAGATTCAAAATGACGGACCAGGTCAGGTGTTTTATTGAACTGGCAGTCAAAGAACCCTTTTTTTATTGAGGTTACATTCTCTTATCTTTACAGGACATGGATATAGCCGAAACAACAGGCGATTCCTCCCTCCATATAAGTGATTCAGACCGAAATACTGGATCCATGGACGACTTTATTCATCAGGATGTTAGCCTTCACCGAGCCACTCTGCCAAGATCCACTGAAGCACAAAACAGCATCACCATGGAAGAAACCTGTCGAATTAACAACCACTCAATGCCAAACAACAACTTGGACACCTCTGCTAATGTAGAAGCTTTTGAAGACTCTGATATCATAGACCTCCTTACTGGGACTAGCCTGCCAATCCCTTTAGAGCCTCTGCTGGAGGAAGCCATGCTTGATGAGATTGGACTAATGGATTTGGCCCTGGAAGAACTTGGCCAGTCACAATTTGAAGAGCAAAACCAAGCAGATTCTGACTCTGGTTTATCCCTGGACTATAGCCATAGTCTTACCTCCACTAGTGGATCTGAATCTTCCAGTTCCTCCTCATCTTCTTCATGCTCATCACCACCCTCCAGCCCAACCCCTAGTTTGATGCCCGGGGAAGGTGCCATGGGCTACACCCATATCAAGGAAGAGGATGGAGCTGTGGGTGGCTTCATGCCAGAACAAACCAAAATTTGTCAGTCAAGTTTTTTGGAAGCCAGGCAGTTCCATGGTCTTCCCTGGCTCGAGCACGTCGGACACGACCATACCTACAACCAACCTCAAAGCCAGAAGAAACCTCCAAAAGATCCCTTCGATGAGTCGAAAGAGAAAGTGCTGGAGCATCTGTCCAGCCGGGATGAGAAACGTGCACATTCGTTGAATATCCCGTTCTCCAATGAACACATCGTAAACTTGCCCGTTGAAGAGTTCAATCGCTTGCTAGCAAAATATCATCTCAATGAGGCTCAGCTCACGCTCATCAGAGACATTCGCCGCAGGGGTAAAAACAAAATGGCTGCTCAGAACTGTCGCCGAAGGAAGCTAGACGTCCTAGTGGGATTGGAGCATAATGTGGATAGCCTGCGACGCCTCCGGGTCAGACTGCTCAGGGAAAAGTCAGAGATCTTGTGCTCCATCAGGGAGATTAAGCAGCTTCTTAATAGCCTGTATCAAGAGGTGTATGAGAGACTAAGGGATGAACAGGGACTGCTCTACTCTGACAACAACTTTACTTTGCAGCAAGACTGCACCAGGCCTGTAACTTCACAACGCAGATCAGAATCACACTCCAGACGAAACCTTAGCAAGAGACAAAAACGCAAGAAGTGAGGAGGACTCTGCAATGAGCTGATGTTGATTAGTTCCCACATGTCCACCTGCTGGTTTTCCACAGTTCAAAGGGAATTTCCCAAGTAGGGTATTTTTTTACCCAAGAGATCATCCTTGAAGATGTCATATACTGTGTAGGCACATAATATAACTTGACCGAACTTCAAGTTCCACAAAGTTTTTATATTTATTTAAAGGGCAATGTGAGTTTCCTTGATCTTTTGATTTAAAAGACATTTAAATACTCTAAAAACAGACAGGTTGCAAAGTGCAGTGTCTTGCCAGAGAAAGCACTCAATGCTGTAGCTGACGTCACATATAAAGTGGGCGTTTCTTAAAGGCACAGCAGCAAATAACACTGTTTATTTCTAAGGGCCACAAAGAGGGTCCCTCCTTTTCATCAATGACTCATGAGATTACAGCAATTAGCAAACAATCAATTCTCTCACTCCGTTTCACTTGTATGCGCCACAATAGGGAAGACAATCGCAACATTCATGCTAACATTAAGAACAAAACTGGACTACAAGAACATCAGGAGTATTGGAAATTGTTCCCCAAAAAAAAAAAAAAAAAAAAAAAAACTGTAAAATAATCCTACGTTAGAATGGCAAATTGTGTTTGGAATTATGCTTGGAATCCAAGTATTGAAACAAAATGAATACATTTTAAATATTGCTTACTGGTTTAGTAAAAGTGTTGGTTTGCCATCTCATTATCGGGAACACCATGCAATGTACATTTAGGTGAGCTCGATTATCATTCACTAGTTAACAAAGCCGTAACATTCATGGATTTTTGACCCACTGTTTTGAGTGAACTGGAATTCTGTCCTTGAGTTTGTGTGGTTTATTTGAGATTGTATTGCTGTAACTCATTGATGAAATGTTAAAATACAGAATTGGCATGTTAAATGCCTTGTAAATAATTTAAACTTTTTATATTCAATTTATGTACCTTGTGTTAAATATTTTGCAGTGAATTTGTTCTTGGTAACAAGCTCTTGTTTTAATTAAAAGCTATTCATTGTCCTGAATTTTCCATTTCTTTTCTGTAAAATATGACCTTAATATAACACAATACATTTAGAATTTCTTAATCATATCAAAAACAGAATTAATTAAAAAAAAAAAAAGGTTTATTTCAAATCGTCTCCCCTTGAAAAAGTGAAAATGAAAGAAAGTAACATGCTTCAGACGGTACACTTTAAAAGAGAAAACAAAGACAATCAGAGGAATATAATGCAGTCACATTACTGATTGTGTACAACAAAGCACTTCAGGCTTCTCTGGTACACAGCAAAAGAGTATGCAAATATTAATACCATATTAAGCAAAAAAACGTATCCAGTGATCCAAGCACTATTTTAGCCAAAAGCAAAAACATTTTAAAGAGATTCATAACATTTTAAAATGAACATTATCAATACTAATATGTTTATGCTGGTGCAAAGGTGGTACTAAGACCTGATCTGTAGCATGGTAATGTTGGTGAGCTTGTTTACCTTCACTACACATTTACATGTTCATGATAAAAATTAAATTAAAAAAGATGCATTAAAGCTGTATAGTACATTCTAATTCTTCAGCACCACCAAAGAAGAGGGTAAAACGGCAAAGTGTCCGACTTTTCAATGTTTTTAAAGTATTCTGAGCCAGGTCTGGCACTCCTTGATCAGCCTATAAAACTTGAAAGATCATTCTGAAAAGTTGTAATCTAAAAGAGCACATTTCCTCCTCACACAGTAATGCAACTGATAAAATACACTGACAGCTAATAGTTAAAAAATAAAATCGTTTATATAAGATTATGGGAAATGCAGTTCACTAAGCTGACTAGAATTAATCATCAAAAAACCTATTTGTGAATATATCCATACACAGCATATATCCTCAAGTGGTGAATGAATAAAAGATGAGAATACTGTATACAAGATGAATACAAATTCAAAAATACTGCTAAAACAGCAAGACAGCACTACACAGCAATGTGCTCACTAATGAGGTGACAACAGTTTTGACAAATGCATTTACACAACAGATGACTTGAAGAGTGAGTCTCAACAAATGTGATTGAAAGGAAAAAGAAGGCCACACTGCCCTGCGAAGACAAAACAGAAACTACACACTCTCAAAACTGAGGTTTGAGCAAAAACTACAAGCTGGTCATATAATTAGAATATCATCAAAAAGTTGATTTCACTAATTCCATTCAAAAAGTGAAACTTGTATATTATATTCATTCATTACACACAGACTGATATATATTCAAATGTTTATTTCTTTTAATTCTGATGATTATAACTGACAACTAAGGAAAATCCCAAATTCAGTATCTCAGAAAATTAGAATATTGTGAAAGGTTGAATATTGAAGACACCTGGTGCCACACTCTAATCAGCTAATGAACTCAAAACACCTGCAAAGGCCTTTAAATGGTCTCTCAGTCTAGTTCTGTAGGCTACACAATCATGGGGAAGACCGCTGACCTGACAGTTGTCCAAAAGACGACCATTGACACCTTGCACAAGGAGGGCAAGACACAAAAGGTCATTGCAAAAGAGGCTGGCTGTTCACAGAGCTCTGTGTCCAAGCACATTAATAGAGGCGAAGGAAGAAAAGATGTGGTAGAAAAAAAAGTGTACAAGCAATAGGGATAACCGCACCCTGGAGAGGATTGTGAAACAAAACCCATTCAAAAATGTGTGGGAGATTCACAAAGAGTGGACTGCAGCTGGAGTCAGTGCTTCAAGAACCACTACGCACAGACGTATGCAAGACATGGGTTTCAGCTGTCGCATTCCTGTGTCAAGACACTCTTGAACAACAGACAGCGCCAGAAGCGTCTCGCCTGGGCTAAAGACAAAAAGGACTGGACTGCTGCTGAGTGGTCCAAAGTTATGTTCTCTGATGAAAGGAAATTTTGGGGGTCCCGAAATTGGAAGAAGAGAGGAGAGGCACACAATCCACGTTGCTTGATGTCCAGTGTAAAGTGTCCACAGTCAGTGATGGTTTGGGGTGCCATGTCATCTGCTGGTGTTGGTCCACTGTGTTTTCTGAGGTCCAAGGTCAACACAGCCATATACCAGGAAGTTTGAGAGTACTTCATGCTTCCTGCTGCTGACCAACTTTATGGAGATGCAGATTTCATTTTCCAACAGGACTTGGCACCTGCACACAGTGCCAAAGCAACCAGTCCCTGGTTTAAGGACCATGGTATCCCTGTTCTTAATTGGCCAGCAAACTCGCCTGACCTTAACCCCACAGAAAAGTGAAGAGGAAGATTCGATATGCCAGACCCAACAATGCAGAAGAGCTGAAGGCCACTATCAGAGCAACCTGGGCTCTCATAACACCCGAGCAGTGCCACAGACTAAGTATTGAGTGCTGTACACGCTCATACTTCTCACGTTCATACTTTTCATTTGGCCAAGATTTCTAAAAACCCTTTCTTTGTATTGGTCCTTAGTTGTCAGTTATAATCATCAAAATTAAAAGAAATAAACATTTGAAATATATCAGTCTGTGTGTAACGAATGAATACAATATACAAGTTTCACTTTTTGAATGGAATTAGTGAAATCAACTTTTTGATATTCTAATTGTATGACCAGCACCTGTATGCCTAGATTTAGAGAAAACTGTGTACACAATGACATCAAAATCAATCACAATTTACTCAAACTTTTTAACCGTTGTTTTTTTTGTGTGTACTTGCTGTGTTTTAAATTAGGCAGCATTTTACAGTGACACGTTAAGATTTAGACATTAAATGTCCTTCAAATCCCTTGTCAGAAAAATACAGAAAGTATGAGGATGTGCACATAGGATCCATCGCATTAAGCATATACATAATCAGGCGTTCACCACCGGGAACGACAACTGAGCAACTACTGCAGCATATACACCCCATTTCCCATAACCAAACAAAAAAACAAGAGGAAATACAGTAATCCTGTGTTTCTCATGGGGGTTCTGTCACTTTTGCCCACTAAAGATGACTTCACATCTGCATATTATGCTCTGAATATATTTTGAGTCCAATTTTATGGCATTGAGTGTAAGAGTTTTTCTCTCCATTTCCCCCTTCTAAACTTCCCAAGTCCCCTTCCCCACCAAGTCCACCCAAACTAGTCTAACAGCACCCCTGACTTGCCACCTCTCTTGTTCTCCCTCACAAGCCTAGTTTTTATCATCCTTCTTCTCTTCTTCCTCAGAAGGGTAAGAGTGCCATGTCAGTCGCTCTTCGTAGAATGAGATGACCACCTGCGGGCACTTCACATTGGCCTCTTTGGCTGGAACAAGATCTGCCTCGTCAGAGTTTTTCCTGTAGAGAACAGGCAGAAAGGAATACAATTAAATAGAAGCACTTGAAATAATGTAATTTAGCCCAACATACAGAATTGGGTTAAAACAAAGGCCTTTGGCTCAGCCTGCATAAGGCTACATTTACACTAGATTTAGTTTTAAAACGCACAACTTTTGCTACGTTTATACCTGACGTACATACTAATCCAGAGTTTTCTCTGAACTGAGACTTCTGGAAATGCTGCAGACCCGGTTTTAGTTCGAAAACTCCAGGGTTACGTTTCAGTGTAGACGAACCAAAACAGAGACTTCTAAAAAACGAAGGCATGGCTACCCACATTCGCTCTCCGTGATTGGGTCTTCAGAACCATTGCGTATCCTTTCTCTGATTCATCAAGCCGTAATCATATGACCATTACGCTACTGGAACACGACAATAACAGACCAGCCTTGACAACTATGTAAACAATAACATGGAGACAGGACTGCAAGCTTTGCTGACTTGGTTGTCCTTTTTACAGCCATTGTGCATTTTATAATACTGCAGCTGCCTACATGCGCAAGAGGCAAGCTATTATTAGAGCAATTGGCAACTTGTACGCACATGCCCAGTGTGCATGAATGGTCATGAGACATGCGTATTTGGTCATGTAACGCTGTGTTAAAAACAAAACCGCAGTAGTGTGGACATAGCCTAATTCAAGATTCAAGAGTTTTATTTGTCACATACACAGTTATATACAGAATATACAACCGGCAGTGAAATGTAAACAGGTCAGCTCCATGGACAGTGCAAATTCACAGTTAAAAACACAAGGAAGAAATTATAATAGAAATATATATATCTGTAGAATTATAAATAATCAAGTCAAGTAGAAGAAAAAAGTAAAAAAATAAGAATAAATAAGTGGAATAAAATAAGTGAAGTAAACTGTGCAGTGAGTAAACTGTAGACTTATAAATATGTGGTTAACAAATGTATAAGAGTATAATGTGCAAACAGGTTTATAACAGGTTGTTACACAGTAACAACGAGAACAGAAAGTGCAGTGCAATGTCAGTGTATCGATGTTTATCCTGAAGTGAAGTCACGTGATGTTAAGTGACTGAGTTCAGGAGTCTGATGGCCTGGGGGAAGAAGCTCCTCCTGAGTCTCTCAGTTTTGGCCATCAGGCTTTGGAAGCGCTTACCAGATGGCAGCAGCGTGAAATGAGGGTTTGCAGGGTGATTAGAGTCCTTGATGATCTTAGTAGCTCTACCTTTGCAGCGTTTGGTGTAGACGTCCTGCAGAGACGGGAGAGCTGACCCTGAGATACGCTCAGATAAGCGTACGACTCTTTGCAGGGCTTTGCAGTCAAAGAGAAACATTCTGCAAGTTTCACAATCTGGGTTGAGGCTGAAAACTAAACTGGTTGCCAGATGTGAGTCTCTTCAGTATTAATATATGAGCACAAGAATGCAAATAAAAAAAAAAACATGTCTAAAAGGTGAAGTGTGCTACAATAAATGCTAAATAACCTACAGTAATGAGCTTAAGTACACCAAAAACTCATCAAAACCCAGCTGTGTGTGTGCGAACATCAATAGCCTAAAAAAGGCAAGCAACACTGGCTTTACAACAGCATCGGACAATCGGTTTGTTTGGCCAAAGGTGGGAAGCTTTCATTATTTTCGCAACTCCATTTTGTCACACTAGTGGAGCACAAATTTCACACTTCACATTTTTTAAATCTTAATATTTACATACCATTTCATTAGAAACATGAGCTCGCCGCTGGAATCTGTGGCTCCAATGATGCGTTCTGGATCTAACCCTCGTGAAAAGCCCCTTGGCTTGTCTTGCTACAAAACATTAGGAAACGGTGCATTATTATATGCAGTAAAAGTTTTCCTTCAAGTAGTCTTCCAAACAGGAAAAAAGTTATTCTTTCTGATTAGCATGTCTTTGTGTGGGGTTTGGATCACCTTTTTTTAAACTTTAGTTTTCACAGGGACAGCAAAACAAAAGGTGGTATTAAGATTGCCAATAATATCTTTTATCATATTATATTATATATCTATCTCTTGTATTAAGTCTTGCTAAGGCTAATTTGAATTGAATTATGCTCATAAATAATATCTCTTTCATGCATCACGTCTCGTTTTGCTCCATTACTTTGTGAAAGTGTCAAACAAACTAAAATCAAAAGTGTGATATGACTTTGTCAAATCACAAAAGACTGTTTTAATTAAGTATATAGTCTGTTTGTGCTGCGTGTTTTTAAAGCGAAGTGTGCACTTTGCTCATGCGATCAGCTTGTGATCCGGTGTTTTCTGTCTCTCAGAATGGCTCAGTTCACAGTGAATCAATGCAGTGAACTCCATCTCTGCATGTGCTGTGAGTTTATTGTGCATTTGGGAATGTCACGGGAACCAGTTACCATTTATTTTACAATTTGCATAACTTCCAACATTTTTGTGGGAAGATTACAGCATTTCACAAAATTTGTAATTTAAACCCGTTTTCACAGAAACTGCAGAACTAGGGCTGAACAATTAATTGCATTTGTGTTAATATCTCGCTATGATAAAACGCGTTTTTTAAACCGCAAAAGCTGCAATTACTCTCTGGTCACGTGACATGCAAGAGTAAAGCAGTCTGCAGAGGAAGCATCAACTTATTGGGTCTAAAGAAGTGTTGGTCATACTATACAATGATTTATTGCTTGTATTTGTTGAATAATAAAGATGATAGAGAGTTTAAATTAATTGCATATTCAAATTGCAAAGTTGGTAAAAAAAAGAAAATTGCAATTAGATTACTTTCCAAAATCGTTCAGCCCTGCCTAAAATATGTACGAATGTAATGTAGACCGAGAAACTATCAAAAAAAAGAAAAGAAAAAAGGTTTAAGTCCCCTTTAAAGTTGACGTACAAGTCAATTCACTGACTTTTTCTTTGTTCAGATTGTGCAAATTGAACATGGGTTGGAGCTCTTCATTTTGAACTCTCAAAGTGAACCAGATAGATGAATTTAACTTTATAAAATGTACAAAATTTTCATATGGGGCAGACGTGCCTCTGGACCCCCTACAAGGATCAAGGTCCACCCCCTATAGTCTCACAAAATCCTGTGGAAAACACTGCACATGCCAATTTGTATACAAAATTTCAGTTTAGAAACAACATTTGTATATCAAAAGTCTATAAAATATTATTCAAATGGAATGATTAAGTCTAACCTCGTCTTTCCTCTTTTTAGGCCGGCTGTCTTCTCCACCATCTGTGTCAGATTCTCCTTTCCTCTTTCCACTAGTTTCTTTCTTCTCATCACTTGCAGGTTTATGTTTTAGCAGGTACTCTGCTATGAGATCAGGACAGTCCAGGTTGTCCTCTGGTTCCCATGTGTTGTCTTCACTAAGGAAAATAAAGTCTCAATCATTTGACAGATTTGAAATGGCATCTTTTTCTATGGAGAAGGGCTGCACCACCAACCGAAACCGGTTGTACATAAAACCATGTATTCTCCTCTTACTAGAGTTCTTTATATAATGATACAATAGCCAACACGTTTGCTAGGAAATCAAGTTCCACGCCTTACATGAATGCATTTTAGTAGAAATCTAGCTGATATTTGTTACTTACTCCGAGAAGCCCTTCCATTTGAGCAGGAACTCCACTCTGCCCTTCACCACCCGTCTGTCCAGGACTTTCTCCACCACATATTCTTCCTCTTCCTCTACAACCTCCTCCACCTTCTTCTTGTTCTGCTTCTTTCCAGCAGTGGCCGCCAGCTTGTCGTCTGTGGAAAAGGAAGGTCAGTCTTTTATGTGGAAAAAAACCCCATCTTTTTAAGTATTCAAACTGTTAAAAAATGTAGTACGTTAAACTTCAAAACAGACACTATGGGCCTGAGCAGAACAAACATAAAACACAAACAGTGATACTTCACAAACAGGGGGTCGTGCGCAAAAAGGAAGAGAAATTATTCAAGGTCCAAGGTCAAAAAAGTCTGCCAACATTAGGCAAATCTTGCTGTATAGAGCAGTGTGTGTGACACATTTGACTGCAGTATAAAACCACAGCTCTTATTGATCCATTTTTGTTTTTGAGAACAAGGTCAGAAAAAATCTTTCAAGATAGTTATCAAAACATGTTTTAGGGGTTCAGATACATTGTCCACCACTTAAAGGGATAGTTCATCAAAAAATGAAAATTAATAAAATAATTCAGAGAGTTAGTAAAGGACTATGTAACAGCATAACACACTTGCCTTAAAGGGATTGTGCACCTAAAAATGAAAATTCTGTCATTTACTGTCATCATTTACTCACCCTCACGTTGTTCCAAAACTGTATTTATTTCTTTGTTCTGCTGATCACAAAAGATGATATTTTGAAGAATATGGGTAACCAAACAGTTGATGGGGTGAACAGTTGAAGTCAATGGGGCCCATCAACTGTTTGGTTACCCATATTCTTCAAAATATCTTTTTGTTCAAAAGAAATTCATACAGGTCTGGAACAACATGAGGGTGAGTAAATGACCATTTTCATTTTTGGGTGAACTATCCCTTTAAGCCGTTCAAACTTTCACTTGTTAAGAATCAGCATGATCAAAATGTTAGCATCACATTCCAAGCGGGGCAGATACCATTTTGAACTAGAACCACTTGAGGCGTATTAGACAACTTCTCATGACTAGTAAGTAACCAATTAATCAGGAGATATTGGCATCAAATAGTTTTGGGTCAGCAAGAATGTTGTTTTAGAAATAAGTATTTTATGCTAATAAAATACCTAATCAAGGCTGTATTTATTTGATCAAAAATGACAGTAAAAAATGAATTACAATTTAAAATAACTTTTACATTGTAATATATTTAAAAAAAAAAAAATGTAATTTATTCTTGTGATCAAAGCTAAATTTAAGCATCAGTGTCACATGATCCTTCAGAAATCATTCTAATGATGATTTGATGCTCAAGAAACATTTATCATCATCAATGTTGAAAACAGTTGTGCTGCTTAATATTTTTGTGGAAAGTGACCATTTTTTCAGGATTATTTGGTGAATAGAAAGCTTTAAAAAAATATATTTTTTTGTAATAGAAATCTTTTGTAACATGTCTTTACTGTCACTTTTGATCAATTGAATAAATCCTTTCTGAATAAAAGCATTTCTTTAAACAAATGAAAAAATCTTACTGACCTCTAACTCTTGAATAGTAATGTATATTTTGTGAAAAAAATAGTAGATTTTATGAAAATGTCATCTGTCATCATTAAACTATTGCACCATTAATATCTAGATTATATCAGTATTGGAGGCAATTTAACACCCTAAATATCAACATCCATTACATGACTGAAGACACCACAGTAGTTAACAGCTAATGTGGAGAACAAATGCTTAACTACTAAATCACCCACAAATGAGGGTAATACAGCCTACACATAAGTTCAGGAATATTTCAGTAACATTTTACAATTTGGTCTCATTTGTTAATGCATTAGCCATGAACTAACAATGAGAAATGTACATAAACGGCATTTAACAAGGATTTATAATGTTAGTTACTAAAAACACAAGTTAGTTAAACTGTTACAACCAAATGAGACCTTATTGTAAATGCTTCCCAAATTTCTTCAATTTGAAACCCTCGTTCTGTCCTTTTTGTGCACCAGACCAGAATCACACCTGTGACCTTATAAATCACCAGCAGAAGCACCTCTATTAGTCAGAGACAAATAGTGCATCACATGGCAGATGAAACAGCGGTCATGAAAACAGACAGTTACCAACAACCCGTGATTCAATATAAAATAAAATAATTTCAAGGCTTGTTTATAAGACAGAAACTTAAGGTGATCTGAACGTCTGGAAATAAACCCTCCCCCCACACACATTTGAAAGAAAAACAGCAGTGAAGGAGAAAGTTGTGAGACACCTTCGGTGACGCTGGGAGCATCACTGGCTGTGTCTGTTGGTTGGCTCATGCTCGTCATGAAGGGGGGAGGCTCTGCGGAACCTTCCGGTTCCTTGTCAACGTCAACAGTGCTGAACAGAGTGAAAGTGTGGATTAGACGGGATGAGGGGGTCAGGTGATATCAGGGAAAGAACAACACAAGGCAGGAAATAAATTTAAACAGCACTGCGGATAACAGTTTGGTGGCTCTATCAAATACAGCATTTCACAGTGCACGGCTCCCATCGAATTGCTTTACAGTTCAAAATGTATTACAGGTATGCATTTAGAGCTAATCTCACAAAAACGCGTCCAGGTCACACTGAAAATATCTTAGTTAATGAAACTTATTTTTAGGGCCATTAAGATTTTTTTGTGCATATTTTCATTAAGGCTGGGTTAAAAATATTGATCTTACAATTTTCCTTCATTCTCATTTTGATTAACCAATATAGATTCTTAAATCCAAAGAATCGATCTTTTAGGCCGCATAAAGGCCAAGGTATACTTCACTTTTTACGTGTACATGAGGGTCAGCATACAATGTGCGTGACGTGAATTTCGTCAAGAGTACAGATTTTTGTAACCACGAGTAGTTTGTACGTGCAGGTTGCACATGCGCATTTAAATTGTTTTTGCAGTATTCACATGGGTGGTAACTCATCACGAAATATTGCTCAAAACTGCACATGCCTCGAATGTAGTCAAAAGTAATATGCTTTCGGCTTTACAATTGTTCTGGTAGTGATGGGTCAATCATAAACGATTTGTTAAATCCCACAGGTTCTGTACAGGACACTAGGCTTGCTGCAATAGACAGTGTTACCTAGGGCTGGGTAAAAAAAAAAAAAAACATTGATTTCTCGATTTTAATCGATTCTAATTTTTATGAACCGATATCGATTCTTAAATCCAAGAATCGATTCGTTTATCCTGTTTTCAGTTGATAAATGAATGTAACTTTGTAGAGCCCCTCCCATCCAAAAGCACAAAGGTTATTGTGATATGTTACTTTTGATAAGATACAAAGTCTCAGATTTCAAATTACGTCCATTTTATCAAGAAAAAAATAATAATATAGTTTTGGCGCTGTTTAACGTGGTGTGCAGCTCTGCTCAAGAAAAGCGGCAGCATGGAGCGCACGTGAACTGATCATCTCCTCCGCTTTAATATCAGTTACAGCACAAAATAAACCTTAATGAACGTCTGACTCTGAAGGAATGTT
This sequence comes from Paracanthobrama guichenoti, assembly GCA_018749465.1. Lineage (NCBI taxonomy): Eukaryota > Metazoa > Chordata > Actinopteri > Cypriniformes > Gobionidae > Paracanthobrama > Paracanthobrama guichenoti. The sequence goes on from CM031945.1 coordinate 43,159,416, forward strand.
AAAAGATAGAAAACGAAAATGAAGACTGAATTCCTTATCACCTCACATGTAACCGCTCTGTTTCAACTGAGGAAAGACGTCAATAAAACAGCTTGTGAACAATAGCTCACATAATGTCACATTTACCTCAGAAAAATCATTCAGTGACTCAAACTCATTAGAAAAATGAACTCTAGAGATCAGAATTTTGATAAATATATGCACCACATTACATAGGCTATTCATTATAATTTTTAATGTTCTTCAATATTAATGCATGTTTGAATAAATCTGTCACGTTTTTATGATTGCCATCATTTAAATGTTTTTCAAAAAACAAACTAGAGTAGAAATATTATGTAATTGTAACGTTAGTAATATAACTTATAAAATGACTACCATGTATAGTTTACAGCAGTAGTTAATTTTTTTCCTCAAGTAAATTTGCCATGTACTGTATCTGATATATCCACAATAATCGATATTGAATCAAATCAAAATCGTGATCGAAAGCTTGTGAATGGAAATTGAATCGTGAAATTTGTGTCAATACCCAGCCCTAGCGTTACCTGTGTTTACCTGCAACACCGGTTACATCACTTGCCCACCGCGGCACTGCCCTCACCATCACTTTGATTTTTTTTTTTTATAGTAATAAAAAAAACATTTAGTTCAGTTATGCTGAGTTCACACTGCCTGATTTTAGCCCCGTTTTTTTTTTTAATAAGCCGACAGGTTTTGTGCATTCACCAACAAATGCCGAAATCATAGGCAAATCCGTGCTCAATCACGCAGTGTGAATTATCAAAGACGTGATCTGAGAGTATCGGCATAAGAGATTTGGCACGTTAAATATCTGGACATGTCGGCGATTCAAAATCCTGCTGTGTGAAATGTGTTTTGACTGAATTACATCGGCGATGACCTACAGCCAATGAGAGAGCCAGATACAGGGCAGCGGGGAGTTTGGGGAGAAGTTATAGACCAGAATATAAATTTTTCATAGATCTAGTCACAATTTATAATCAAACAGAAACAAAGCACAAACATTTGCTTGACCAGCCGCAAGCAGCACATTGCAAAATTATTCATTTACCTCAAACTCTCTTTGCAGAACACAATCCTTGCTTCCCGCGTCTCCCCAAGATTTTCCTCCGCCATAATCTTTTTTTTCCTTTTTCTCCTTTTCGCTGCAAATCAGCGCACATACAATTTGGATAGCAAGCTTTCTGCAGTCTATCATTTTTAACAACAACTCTGGTCTGATTTCCTTGTCACATCTCACGTGTTTGGTTGTGAAACGTAGTTTGCGATTCTTCCTATTGTAAAGTCATGCAGTGTGAAACCTCCTGTCGCCGATCCATCGTTCAGTGTGAACACAGCACCGACTGAATGCTGGCTCAAATAGTCATGCAGTGTGAAAAGAACAGTGATCCGGCGAGTTTGAAAATCGTGCAGTCTGAACTCGGCTTAAGAGAACAGACACTACAATTAAAAACCGAACGCGTCTGCTCAATGCAGCTTGAGACAAATGAGTGGCAGCCCAGACCAGCAGTAGTCTTCACCTCACTTCTTACACCCATTCCTTCTCACTCTTGACCGACAAGACGATGGCAGAATATTTGGTTTCAAAGCTAAATGTAAAAGCGCCTATTTAATCAAGTTTGTCATTGTACTGCGTTGTGTTTTTCATTAAAGGGTTAGTTCACCCAAAAATTAAAATCTGTGTCAGTCTCCTACGCGGTTTACTTTGGCCAGGTCCTGCATCAGCATCACACGCATGTGTCGTGGTGCTCATGTGAACAGCATCGGCCAATGGTAAGCCAGCGTTCTGTAGTAGCTGTGACGTAACTCTGAAGCGCTGGACTGTAGTTACATGAAGAAACTGTTGAATAAAGTCGTTATTTTTGTTTGTTTTTTGTGCATACACAAATTTATTTTTCCCCCAAAAAAAATTATAATTTCTTACATTATATACATTTGAGAATTTCTGACATGATGGTTCTTTTCCATAACTCGCGATAAATGAACAACTAATCATTTCTGTTTCCGGTACAGACTGCATAGCTTTAGCCTATGGGGATGTGACGTGACGAATGAACGACTGATCGGGAGGTGAACTAACAGACTGCATAGCCTGAAGACCCAGCTAAGCTGAACTTTCAATGACTAGGTTTAGGTCACCCAATTCTTTTTTCCTCCCAAGTGGCACAGATCAGATGAGACCCACGAACGTGTAAGCAGGGAAAAAAAGCACATGCATTCTGATATTCTCAAATCTGTTTCAGGCCTCATGCATATGTGGAAATAAATCTGATATGAATCAGTTATGAATCAGATATGTTGTGTTCATCTTGTTTGGACGATTGTTTTGTATGCTGTACAAAATGGATTTATAATGTATTCTTATACAGGTAAGAATTAAAACATTAATCTCAATTCAATATGTCCCCTGTAATTATTTAATCTGTGTAATAAGTGTACAATGAATATACATTTTTATGCCTAAAATGTCACCCTTAATAGTCTTGTTTGAACTTTTTAGTTCGTCTTTGGCTCAAAGGCACTTGCTGCAAACTTTTCTTCACGGAAGGTTCATGTTAATTTCAAGCGAGTGAGATTCGGCAGATTTGAAGTGTTTCCCCTATTGCAGCGACTTTCTTTTTGCATGTTCTGCAGACAGGGTGACATCCTCGATTAAGTTTCCCTCAGGACTTTTGTAAAAGCTCAAATACAGCCGTGTTTCCACCGCGGGAACTTTCCCCAGGAACTTTTGGGTGGTACTTTGTGTGTTTCGACCGCAGGAACCGGGGTCTAGATAAAGTTGCGGGTAAAGATTTCCCCCTTAAAACAGCCCTGCTTGCGAGGTAGTACTTTTTCAAAATTCAGGAACTTTCGGGGTGGGACTTGGGCACTGAACATGTTTGGTCGCGCTCACGCAGCATTTTATTTCAACCTAAAAGTCTGTTGCAGTGCGTGCAGTAAGAGTTGTTTGCTATTCGCTATTACTTTAGACCGCGATGGAAACGCAGACAGCAGCAGGTCTGGAGAAGAAAAAAAAAAGTTCCTAGGAAAAACCTTGTTCCGGGTAATTTAGGTGGAAATGGGGCTTATGACTGACTATGACTAGTCAGTTCTGGTCCTTTTAGAAGGTTGAAAAACTTCTGGAGCGGTCACTGCATTCAGCCATTTCTTCTTGTTTAAAAAACGTTGAGCGCTGCGCCTGCTCCAGACTGATGCTAGATGGACAGGATTTACTGCAAGTTTTCAAAATTGCAATAATCAAACAGTTTTAATGATAATTAAATTTTAAACAATAGTACTAACCATCAGTACATTTTATTGTGGTTAATCGTGAAACCGGTAATCGTCCCATCCCTACAACCGAATATGACGAAAATGTCAAAATGCCCAGCTTGGTGAGTATTCACTTAAACACCATCAGCTATGCCGTAAGTAAACATAAACAGCTGGGAAACAAGCTGCATGTGTAACAGTATATTGGATACATGGATTCGGTCTTAAAGTGACAGCAGCCTAATATGCCTGCTGCCATCGGTGACATTAATGTTAATCAAACAGCAAAAGACAGAAAATCACTAGCTGCTCTTTAGTAGATTTAATAGGATTAATCTATATTTATTTTTATACAGTGAAGACTATGCAGTGATGATTACTCTCTGCTGATAAAGACTCTTCTTCGTTTTTTTTTTTTTTTTTTTATTCTTTACTTCACAGGAATGCTATATTTGTTAAAGGAGTAGTTCTCTTTAAAACGAAAATTATCCCAAGACTTACTCACCCTCATGCCATCTTAAGTGTATATGACTTTCTTCTTTCTGATGAACACAATCAGAGTTATATTAATAAATATCCCCAGAGCCGCCTGGAGTATTTTTATGATGGATGGATGCACTTTAATCCGCTTCAAACTTGTGGGCCCCATTCACTGCCATTATAAAGCCTGGAAGCGTCAGGATATTTATTAATACAACTCCGACTGTGTTCATCAGAAAGAAGAAAGTCATATACACCTAGGGTGGCCTGAGGGTCACTACTCCTTTAAGCTCCGAGTTGTTACTAATCCCCTCTAACGCTGCATTCAGACGCGGTGTCGACACACCGGACGGAGGGCGTGTCTGAAGCGACGGTCATAGTGACAGCATTTTTGTCAATTTGAAGTAAAATGGACTCAATAGTGACTCAATGTCATAAAAAAAATAAAGCAATCCACACAGCAACAGGTTCGAAAGAAAAACACGGCAAATTCCTGGCTTTAAGTTCTTAAAGCTGCAGTCCGTAAGTTTTGCCTCTCTGTTTGAAACCTGCAATTGTAGTTATTTGTGGAGTTATCATCTGTACGCGAGTTGTGCATCAGCATTAGCATTGCGTGACTGTGTATTTAGTGTGTATTAGCGTTACCTGTAGATTTCAATTTCTCTACAGTCTAATCTTTTGCTTTTGACTGCGGGTGAATCTGAAAAAGTCATTTGGGCCTTTCTGGATTACAATGCACCATCAAAATGATAAGTTTAACTACTCCAGCTGCTGTGAGAAAGTGCGGTCCGCTCCTCATGTGCGTTACTACTACTAGCCGGACTCTTTCTTTATGTGTACATGACGTAATGACGCAAAGACATGCGTGAATCCACCATTCTAATTATAACACATTATTACAAATTTACCGTTGTGAATGGGGCTAAGGAGACCGTTTTGAATACTGGCTTGTTGTGTACCTGCTCAAATTGACTCTGGATCATTTTTTTCACCAGACAAAGTTAAGGACCGCAGCTTTAAGTCTGCATACCATTTCTTGTGGCAAGCGACCTGCATCAACAATTCAAAAGCAGCCTGTTTTTTTTTTGTTTGTTTTTTTAACAAATGTTTAATTTTTCTAGTGTGTTTTGCTTTTATGGGGCTATCAGCAAACACTCACCAGGCTTAAGCACTGAGATGTGTCACCTAAAAAGGGCGTAAAAACATAAAACCTAACAAATTAAGCACCATCGCCTTAATGAAATCACCTTTTTATGCCTAACACTTGATCTGATCTCTTAACTTCTGTATGAAAGCAATATGCATCCTTATGTTGTGTCTTCATATCACCAGTGTGTTAGGACCAGCGCACCGCTCGCGCAGTTAAACATTCGATTCAACTTCCGACAGTGCACGCGCAGACGCCTTGCCAGAATGTTCGGGCCATTCCAGCGCGCGAGGCGAAGCGTTGCATTTTAAAGTAGCAATGCAACTGCAAACGCCATGCACATCTCTTTAAAAAAATAAAAAAATAAATATGAACCTATGGAGTCCCTTTAACGATAGGCGTGTGCGAGAAAGGCGTTTCTGTCTCGCGCGGAGATGGTGGGCTGAACTGACCCTTTTACACGTATTACAATTTTGGGTCCACAAGCTACCATGACACCAACAACATTTATACTGAACGATAAATGCATGCATAAAACGTTCCAATACACATTATCTTTAAGTGTATAAACCCAAAAATGGCCCTAAAACCCGAGACACCGACTAGCCTTGTGGCTAATGTTGCAGAAGCATGGTCGCTCTCTTCTCCATGTTGACCTGGATCCGAGTAGAAAACTACCACAAATAACCCAAATATGACTAGATATTATTCAAGAGCAATTCGCTGCTTAAAGTACTCCAAACATCTGCCAGTTAATCGTAAAAAGAAATTACATTCCTTAATGCAAACACAGTCAGTCCTATAGTTGGTTTCACAATCTGCATGCAGCGCCACTTACCTGTGAATTACGGAATGAAGGGCGAAATAACACCAAATAAGGTGATTGCCTGCAGATATGGCGGCTTTACGTGTCGACAAACGTTTGAAATCTGACGAGTGGGGAAAGAGTTTGCTATTATTTTATCGAGGTTTCTTGGATGGTCAGACAAAAGGTAACGCTACACGCAAGCAGCCTCCAGCAACCCGCCAATTCCGACGGAAAGTACGTGCCGCTGTACGTACGCGGGTGGTGCATCATGGGAGTTGTAGTTTTACGCGCGCAATGTAAAAAAACAAAACAAAAGAAAAGATGTCTGTTGTTCCCTTCGAATATGCCTCAAATATTCTAATGTTTATTCAAGAAAATTTACTATTTAAGTGCCTGACAACCTTTTCTTGATAATTTGGCTACTGGAAAAACCAAACTGACATTCTTTAGAGATTTTGCAGAAACTTATGTCGGTCATTAGCTTCTTCAGAGAACTGACCTTTTGAAATTGCCTAAAGATTTTCCAAAGGGTTTCACCAGACGAACCTCAAACAATGCCCCAAGCAGCTCTTAGAGCACTTGCTTTTCTCAGAACTGAACATTCTGAATATAATGTTAGATTTGGTGCATTTATGAACATTGTTGATAATTATAAATGATATGTTATATGATAAAGTATGTGGCTGTGTAAAATGGGAGGGGAATTGTTGTGGCGGGTGCTCAAAGGGAATAGGAAATGTGTGGAGTTTATTTTTCTATCATCTGTTGGTTCATATTCCTGTGAAATCTGATCTGATTTCATTAGCTGCTGGAAATTTAAATATCTAAATATCTACTTCAGTTCAGAGCATTCAGTTGTATAAAGGCTGTGCTTATATTCTGATTTAGTATATATATATATATCTCATATTTATTTATTATTATTTTTATTTTTATTTTTTCTAAACAGTAGGGTATGTGAGAAGTAGGCTATTGAAAGCATTGAGGGTCCTTGGCAACAGAACATTAAGTCTGGATTATGGCTCATATTAACTTTGGTATAGCTTGCAATCAGTTCAAACAGTTATGATGGCATATAAATATCACACTTGACACGTCACACTTATTATATAATGAATTTCTCATAGCTGCTTGTGTCTGAAAGAGCATGCATTTGTATAACAGATATTGTATGTGCCATTTTGTGTGCATATGTTTTTAAATAAATCAATGGCAGATATGTCTGAGTGAAACTGCCATTTCCTTGTGAATTGTGTCCTAACTACACTCTAAAAAATGCTGGGTTAAAAACAACCCAAGGTGGGTTGAAAATGGACAAACCCAGCGATTGGGTTGTTTTAACCCAGCGATCGGGTTGTTTTAAGCAAACATTTAACCCAACCGCTGGGTTAAAACAACCCATTTACTGGATTAAAACAACCCAATCGCTGGGTTAGTTCATTTTCAACCCAACTTGGGTTGTTTTTTAACCCAGCATTTTTTAGAGTGTACATAAACAGCTGCCACTTTGCACAGGTCAATGACACACTGTGGTTCAGACCCTAAAGTGCAATGTGAAAAGACACCTGCTGGAGGATGGGACTGGAACTGAATTCTGGTTCAGACCAAGCAGTCGAACCAAGTGTGAAAACAACCTGACAGCCTGTCATTATCTCAGAGCTTACGGTAAATATAGTGTCAGAGATGTGCAATTGAATCCCAAACTGTTGCACAATGTTGCACTTTGCCCAACTGAACACTGAGCATTTTGACCTTGCAAGCACATAAGAAACGGCCTCTGTTATATCTTGTTTTGCCCTGTTGTAGTTCCACTTTAGTAAGGTTCATCTCTCATGGCCTATTTGCATGGCTGCAACCTCATACTCCACAAAGAATGTGTGTGTGTGTGTGTGTGTGTGTGTGTGTGTGTGTGTGTGTGTGTGTGTGTGTGTGTGTGTGTGTGTGTGTGTGTGTGTGTGTGTGTGCGTGCGCGCATGTCGGGTTAATGTAGAGGAAAAAGACCTGCTCAGAAATGAGTGGAGAACAAAGGAGAGGCATTAACAAAATTCATCATCTGTCTGAGTGTCGTGATTGAGTTAATTAGCTCATTACTCAAACAAACCAGCCACACCATCCGCAAACAGAGGGTGAGATTTATATTGTCTCATGCAGCGTCTGCTAGGGTGTGGATGTTACATTATTATAACTCTGCTTCTGTCCTTTCTCACCAAAAATGCATTTTATTATCTGATGCATAAGAACCAAAAACTATTTAAAACTCAATACATATAGTGTTATGGCACATGGCAGTCAATCCAGATTCTGCTAATAAGAAATCAGAATACATTAATAATAAACATACTTACTCTTAATATATGGCTGATGGCCTCCATGGAACATACAGGACCGTAATATTCTATTCTTAATTTTATTGAAAACATTATGTTAGCTCTCAGTGATCATTTGGTGACTTTTTGTCATATTTGCTGGTCAGGTATACAGACTGCAGCGAAATACTTATAATGGCCTGAGTTTTCTCAGAAGTTCACTTTTCTGAGAATTATTTTAACTAGTCACATGAGTGTAGGTCATCACATATTTAACAAATATGTCTCACTTATATAAATGACATAACACTTTACAGTAAGGTTTCATTAATTAACATGAATAATGAACTGCACATCTACAGCATTTATTAATCTTTGTTAATGTTAATTTCAACATTTACTAATACATTATTAAAATCAAAAGTTGTATTTAACATTAGTTAAACAATGAACAGCTGGATTTTCATAATGTTAACACAGATTAACAAATACAGTAACAAATTTGCTCCTGGATAGTTCATGTTAGTTAATACATTAACTACTGAAACAAATGAACCCTTATTGTAAAGTGTTACCATGATGTTTATACACAGAGGCCTGGTTTCACAGACAAACCATGCAGGATTAGGCCTTAGTTAAATTAGGACATTTAAGTACCTTTTTAAGATGTGCCTTAGAATACTATATTACTGGTGTGCATCTTGAGAAAAACAATGGCACTGATTTATTTTAAGATCTGTGAAGTTGCTTTCAGTTAAAACAGCTCAAACATTTAGTCTGGGACTAGCTTAAGCCTTGTCTGTGAAACCGGGGGTAAGTGAGATTTTGTTCTAATTAAAAGAAATCTCTTATGCTCACCAAGACTGCATTGTTTAAAAATACAGTAAAAATAGTAATATATGACATATTTGTAATTTTTACTGTATTATATAATATATGAATATATAAAAATATATTAAATATTTGTACAACTGTTTTTATTGTAACATGATCCTTCAGAAAACATTCTATGATGATTTTATGCTCAAGAAACATTTATTACTGTTATTAATGCTGAAAACAGTTTTTGTGGAAATGATAATGCATTTTTTTATGAATAGAAAGTTCAAAACAACAATATTTATTTGTCTTCACTGTAAATTTTGATCAATTTGATGTGTCCTTGCCTTGGTGAATAAAAGTAAAAATAATAATTATAATAATAATAATAAATAAATAAATAAATAAATAAATAAACTTACTGACCCCAAACTTTTTGAACAGTATATATTAATGTTAAGTTCAGGGTTCCACACATTTTCCAAACTAAAAATCCTCAAACCTCTCTGTAGAATTTTCAGACCATATTTAACAAATGGTCCATACAGCATTATTTTCAGCATTAGATCAGTTTGTTGATCCTTTATCTGTTTGAGTGGCATTTGAGTACACATTCTTTTAGTGAAGTTCAAAAGAGACTCGTGGAGACTTATGGTAAAGACAAACCGTTCTGAGCAATGGAAATTCATTCATTCGTGCTCGACAATCACTAAGTGATTATTAAATCACTATTGATTTATATTTAAGAAAACTGAATATGTCAATAGTCTGGAAACACAAATATTTTTCCATACTCGGTTTTCTGTATTCCATACGTATTCAGACATTACTCAAATCCCATACCTTTCCATACTTTTCCAAACATGTGTATAGGAACCCTGTAAGTCCACTGAAATGTACAATGCACTGCCCTTCTAAAGTCCAGCTTTTTGCATCACTGCAGTTGACACTCGTAACCATGGACACACAATCTACAATTGAATTGAATCCATCACACTTATTGATCTGTAAGGACTCTAGGGGGAGAAATGAAAAGAGGAGGAAAACAAGAGGGAAACCACAGCCTAGCTCACATGGTATGCTTTGCACATCACAAAAACTGTCTGAACAATTTTAAATTTTTCAGACAAAACGAGCATTAAAATAGGCTGAAACAACAAAGAAATCAAGATCTTCTTATTTCAATTCACCCTCAACTATTTTTTATCTTTAAAGAAAAATCCTGGAAAACCTTCTGAGAAAGCCTAATTTTAAGATCTGGAAAAGTCATTTAAAAATCACAGCACAATGGGCATTTTTATAATAAATACATAGTTATGCTTCTACCTGCTCTAAAATATCTAATCAGGTAGAAATTACTCTTAAAGCCTGGCATTTGAAATAATAGCCTACTCAGACAGCCTACTTTGGAGCCCTCAATGCAAATGCTCCGTTAGATTTATTTCTTGGAATATCCAGCAGCTTGTTAAAAGAGGGCCTAAGACATCTCCCTGATTCATAAAGTCTCAGGAGCTCAGTTAAATATATAGGTTCCAAACCATTTAAAGCTTTATGTCAACAATAAAATCTTCAATCCTTGAATAAACAGGGAACCAATGTAAAGAAGCTAAAACAGGTGTAATATGATGAAATAACTTTATTTGTGTCAGTAACCTGGCTGCAGCATTCTGCACTAATTGTAAATGTGATAAAGATGAAAACAAAGCATTGCAATAATCAAGATGAGAGGAAATAAAAACATGAATAAACTTCTCTATATCATTAAAATTCAAAACTGCCTCATCTTGGAAATGTTTTTTAACTGATAAAAACAAGACTGAATCAGCTTCTTAACATGGAATTCAAAATTTAAATTGGAATCAAAATAAACACCCAAATTTCTTGCTACCTGCTAAATATTCGGGAATAAACCCATTAAGAGCAAGCTCAATCTAATTTTTACTTGAGCTCTGACCAATTACCACAACATGTTTTTTTCAGTATTTAACTGCAGAAAATGTAAGGCCATCCAATTTTTTTTTAATGTCAGTTAAGCAAGCTTGAAGGACATCCAGATTCAGATCCTTAGAACTGTAGGTTATCTGCATAACAGTGAAAATGTATATTATGTTTTCTGATTACAGCACCTAATGGAAGCATGTAGATTGAGAACAAAGTTGGTCCTAACAGTGAACCCTGTGGAACTCACATATCATTTCAGAATGTTGGGATAGTTCATCTCCTACTGACACTACAAATGTCCTTTTTGACAAATAAGAAACCAATCCAACAGTATTTTCAACATATTAATTAAAATAGAATGGTCCACTGTATCAAAGGCTGCAGTCAAATCTAATAGAACTGAAACTGAACATTCACCAGTATCCTCTGCCATCAATAAATCATTAGTAACTCGTAAAAGTGCAGTTTCGGCACTATGACCTGCTCTAAAACCCGACTGAAATTTCTCAAAAATATTATTTTCATTTGCAACCTTCAACAATTGTTTGGCAACTGCCTTTTCTATTACTTTTGAATTAAAAGGTAGTTTGAGATAGGTCTATAATTATTTACAGCCGCAGGATGTAAAGAAGGCTTCTTCAGGAGCGGTTTTACTGTTGCTGTCTTTAGTTCCTCAGGAACACATCCAGAAACAAGAGAACTGTTCAGACAGTAAAATAGGACCTATAGTTCCAATCACTTCCTTTAACAGTCTAAAAAGAACCACATCATTAAGACAACTTAAAGGTTTTAACTGTTTCACAATCTCATAAATATCTTGCTCGGATACAGGTGAAAAGGAATCCAACAATACAAAGGAGGCGAAATTGAAACCCTTATATTTGCGACCTTAGCCACAAAAAATAGCATAAAAGGCCTACAGTCTATAGGACTCGCGGCCTATAGGGTAATAGGCCGCGAGTTTAGCAATTCATTAATTAGGAAACTCTTAGTAAACCCTTCCAGTCCTCAAAATTAACATGAAGTCTAGTTGATTTCCAAGTCCAAAGGTTCTATATAGAATCTTAAAGGGTTCCATGGGATCATTTTATGGAAGTAGTATATAAACACTGAACAGGAAAGTAGCCTATGCAATCATAGAACCTTATTTGGCATAAAGGGTTCTTCAAAATTAGACAAGAACCAAATTTAGGGCTAAAACTGAGCAAAAATATGTGATTTGGTGCAGATGTTGTCATTTGTATGGGCAAAAGATTAAATTCTGATAGCTTATACCTACTGACAGGCTAATCAATGAGTTTTTCAATATAACATTATAGCAGACAACTTACATAAAAGGCACATAACATCACTCTATATCTCCCAATAATATAACTAGTAAGATGCCATTTAAATGCTTATGAAGACTTCAGATGACACAGCTCTGAATCAACACGCACCGATGCTAAAAATGTAATTCTGTATATCCCAATCAATTGTTAACAACATGTACTCTTTACTTCAATGAGCTCATCGTTTCTAACTTAAATTAATAGATTGTTTATTCATACATTTCTGAAAAACATAACTTGGACACAATCACCTCTGATAACAAATCACAAAACGATATGCATTGTGAAAAGCGCTATACAAATACATGTGAAATGTGAATTTTATGACCAAAGCTCTAGTGTTATATATATATATATTAAACTTTATTTACTTCCCTTTGCACTTGATGTGAGCTGATGTAAAGGACGTGCTGCCCCCTTGTGTCGGGAGTAATAGCAGCAAACTGGTGAAAAGTTGTGTTATTTTGCCATCTGTCGGTGTGAAACCTAACAGCCCACCATTACTGAACACAAGTGTGAAAGCACATGTACACACTGCCTCTGCCAAGAACCGCCAGGTAACGCAAAACAAACTCAACAAATGATTTGACAGCTAACATACAGTTTAAATAATGCTAAATGAAGAGCATTAAACCATACGTGGCATTCATACACTTAGCTTCAAATTTCACACGAAACCAGACGCAATGCCGTCAATTTAGCAACACGACACTTATTGAATTGAAATGAGTTCAAATAGTATAGTGGACAGGGATAAAGAGGGGGATTGTTTCAGTTGTGCATGCTTCAGATTTCCAGGTAACTTAGTCGAAACTCTTGACTGAATTATTTTCTGATGTAGATGAAGCCTAGGTCGGCTACCGTTGAGTTATCTACACTGCCTGTTGGGGGAATAAAAATCGATACACTATCATCGAGGCAGAGGAATGTAATCCCGCCTAGAGCATCTGCTTGTCAGATGCGTCCATAGCGCCGTTCATATTGTGAAATGGCGAATCCCGCCTGTCCATTGCGGCCTGTTTTATTTACCGCTGAGGCAGAGCGGCGCGCTCGGCTGCAGTACCGCCTCTCACTGCCAGATGGCGCTTGGGAGTAAAATGAGACAAAACCCTTGGCCTATTGGTGAAATGTAGCGTTTAGTGTTATGGGCGAATGTTTAAAATGAAAACGTTGTTACGATGGTATTAAATATGGTTTTGTTGAAGAGGAGTGAACGAGGTATGAAAGAGAGTGCATGATTTAACGCCGCTTTTTAAGCAGTATCTTCGGTGGCGGGATATGCTGTAGTAGCCCGTGTGATATTTTACACAACGCATTTCTAAATCATTTATAATTACTACAGATTCTGATGATTTTTAGAAACTCATTACATTTGAGATGTTGTATACAATATTTATAAACATTTGTCACGCTGCATGATAATTTTTTTCATAAGAAATAGATGATTAAAACGGTTATAACACCTAAAATTTTTTTTTTTTATATATATATATATATATATAATTAATTAATGTAAATTGTAAAATTTAAAAAAGATGCAATACTCAATAAGTTATTTGTTTATTTGTATAAGTTATAGTAAAATACTTTTGAAATACAATTTATGCAAAATTATGACTTGAATACACATCTATAATTTGGATAAACATTGTCAATTTCTAAATTAAATGCAATTTTTTATGAATTTGATTGTTGTTTTTTATGTAAAGAAATGTCTAGGCGATGTGTAACTATTTGGAGATTTTTAAAACGAAAAAGCATTCAAATATTCTTAATATTGTCAAATATATTATGTTAATATGATATATCTGAATATTACTACAAATACAAATTTTGTTTTTCATATGTGTGTGTGTGTGTGTGCGTGTGTGTGTCAAAAGTCTTTAAGTAAAAAAAAAAAAAAATTCACGTCTTGACCTTTTTATATAAAGAAATGTTTGACATGTTTTCAAATTTTCTTGATATTCATGACTAAAGCATTCATCCATATTTAACAAATGTATATATTTTTTATTTATTTATTTTTAATGCAAATAGTTACAGAGTGCTTGTCCAAGGTGCAATGAAAGCATTTCAGTACTTAGTGGTTCCACCACTTGAGTTGTTAAATTAAACATTCCCAGAAATTAGTAAATATTTCCCAAATATGTGCAGAACCAACATACACACACTCATTTTTAATAACTTGTTGCGTGTGTTTTAAGCTAGATTTACCTTTATCATCTGAGAAATCCTTATTTGTCATTGACCCTGTAGATTAGAACTGAGAATCTTGATATTACATTATAAAGGTCATGGATATTTGCAGAATACTTATAGTAAAGTGTAATTTTTGCTGTTTCTCACCTTGTAGTTATAAAGATACAATTATGTGCAAAAGAACAAGTATGCCAATTTCACGTTCTTGGATATTTACTCTTGAATCGATTGAAACGGAATTAAATTCCAATAATACCCATTAATGCTGTCATATATATATTTTTGTATTATTATTATTGTGCATACCAATAGTCTAGTCTGTAGATGTTTAAAGGAAATATGTGGCATTGTCTGTGTGCACAGCAGAGGGCGCCCTGACTGGGATTCCTAAATGTCAGCTCCTATGAAGATAGCCGAAGTTTAATCGGCTCGGCCTGGCCGTTCCCAGACACTGTAACAGATACGTGACCTGAGAGACCTGCGTGTGGAATGGCCGTGATAAGTGCGGCACAGAGGGAAGCGGCGTTCTTCTGTTCCACCGGGCCTTTCATCTCAATTTAAACCATCCTCTTCATAATGCTGTTCCACTCTTTTCTCATCTCCATCTCATCCTCTTGACAATATCTTCTTTGCTTTTGCTTTATTTCTGCCCCCTCACCTCTCTCTCTCGGTCCATCTCGCTCTTCCTCCCTTTCTCCTACTGTGAGGCGAGGTGTAATATATCCATAGCCCATGTGTGCTGAAGTCTTTAACATTCTTTCTTCTGCAGAAAGCCAAAGCTGGCACTGTACTGCGCATACACATCAAACACGACTTCTTTATCTATCGCTCTCTTGCTGTGCTTTCGAGGTCAGAGGTCAGCGCTCTACTTCCTAGGCCCATCTTCTGTCCTGAATTCCTGCTTCTGTATCTCTCATATTTTTCATCCATAATCTGATATAGGTTTTGAACAGCATGTTTATTTTCGATGCATGCGGCAGAACCCATCGGCTTGCTCACAGTGCTGTTTTGCATCTGACTTGAACCATACGGAGGACAAACTGAGATTAGGTCTCTGTATTCCTTCAGATCTTCTTGTCATGATTTGCTGGTTGAGTTCAGGGGAATATGTAGGCTAGACATGGACAGAGACTTGTGACCGATAGAGGCTGCATGTCTGTCTGAGATGTCGAAATGCCCTTTATGTCTGAGATTGCAACCTGCTCAGCTTAAAAAACGACATTTACTTCAGGGTAAATTTAGAAATATTTAAGATAATATATATTGAATTAACGTTATCTTTTATTTCTTTGGCGCTGTTGTAAGCAGATCTTTTTATTTTATTTAGTGTCATTAGTTGATGTCTTGTTTTTAGAAAATTTTGATATTCACACAAAAATTGCACAAAATACACACTGATTTAAGAAATTTGCCTAAATTATCATAGTATATTTTTAATTGAAACTAATTTTCTAAATATTTAAGGTTTGTTTTCACATATCAATATATATTTTTTTTTACGTAATTGTTTTTAGCTTTAACCAGAAATGTTATAAAATGAAGCGAGTCAAGTAAATGTCTTATTTTATATTTATTTATAATAATAGAATACATTTTTATAATATAAAAATGCTGTTTATTTGGAGTGTTTATTGTTCACAATTTTTTTTAATAGAATTTATCTGGGTTTTTTCTCACACATTGGCAGATTTTTAACAATAGTTAGTAATTTTAGTCTACAACATGTTCATTTGTTTCTATATTTGTTTTTAATATATTGATCTTGCCATGAAAATAGCCACAGATGCTATGGCGATTATAAATAAATGTTTTTATAATGTCTTTTTTTCTTGTTTTTAGGAGTATTTGTAATATCGTTATACTGTATTGTATAACAGGAGATTGCTGTTTAGTCAGGAGGTCTGTTAATGTACAAGTCTTACAAGAACATGTACAGATGTTTTAGAAACATAGTTTAATGTGATGTTCTTAAACAGCTGTCGATGTTTATTGCAAAATGTACAGTTGGGAATTTCAAACTTGTTTTGACTGCCTTCTGTACTACTAAAACTGAGCTTGTTTTCTTAAAGAAACGTTGGGAACCAATTACATTTTTTTTTTTTTTTTTTTTTTTAAGTCCCCATAGCTTAAATTGAAGTTTAAATCCATGTTGAGATGTATATAACAAGTTTAATTAAATTAAACCAATGTCTTGCTATTTAATATTATAAGTAAACCTTAACTGAAATTGTCATTAAACTAGCTTGATATTTATTACTTAATTTACTCTTACTTTTAGCTTATTACTTAATTTCAATTTTCCCTTAAAGTTTGCTTGGCACAAATAAGGCAGTCAGTTTCCAAACATTTTGTTCAGTAAACTAAACTTGGAGTGAATTTACAGTGAATGCAAAGCCACTGCTTAAGAATAGCGTTTGGGATGCGTTCATGGTCAGGTCAGCCCAAGCGTTGCCCGAAACACACGTCAAAGTCAGAGGTCACTCAAAATGAGGGTGCAGAATAGAGAAAGGAGGGACCGAGGATGATGAAATGGAGAAAGGAAGAGCTTAGATAGTGACCTCTGACCCATGTCTTCCTTTTCTCTTTCACTGTCTTATTCACTCCCTATGTTTCTTTTCTCATTCTTCTCACTGACTCTTTGTGTCCAGCGTTCATCTGACCACAGGCTGTGATCTCTGTGACCTTTCCAGAGGTCAGCTGGCGGCCATGGCGGCAGAGGGGTCAGTCTGCGGCCTCGGTTCATCTCTCGGTCAACATCGGGTCACATTTTGGTCAACATCAGTGGTGTGTTCAAGACCCTGAAGCCACGAAGATGGTTCAGTTGGTCGGTCTCATCAAAGGGTAGGTCTTGTGTTTCAGCGTGTGAGATTATACTAGTTGTCTCATATTTCTGAACTAGGTTGATTGGATTTGAGATTATTTGACTTAATTTGATTTCATTCCCAATGTACAATTGGAAAGCCTGAAAAAACTTTCAATGTTAAGAAAAGATTATTTCTGTATTGTTGTTTGTATAGAAAGTATTCGGATTGCTAGCCAGTAGCTAACCTAAAATTAACCTCTCGTTCCACATCAACACAGAGGTCGTCAACCGGTCAATTACAAGGCATTTCCCTAAAGCAGCAGTAGCAAATCGACAATGTTGCCTAGTTTCCACTATTCTAATACATATCTGCCCCCACCGTGAACTGGAACCTGGGGTCATTCGGCAGTCATCGGAGTGTGTGTTCAAAAAAGCTCCAGATGATTCAGCAAGGTTTCAAACACTATGGCTTCAGTCTGTCAGCATAGGTCACGCCGTAGTCAGCATCATGCTGCAAATCCCAAACGTTTGGTAACATTCATAAGGTGTAATGGCTTGACCCAAATAATTACTGTTGACCTCCATGTGATGCACAGAAGCGCTTGTGTGAATGTTTCACCTCCAACAACATGGCACAACAATCGTACGATTCCTTGAGAATATGCGCTTAAACTTGCATGCAGCTCCTGTTACAAATATGACAGTCAACAAAGATGTAGAGTTTGGTTGATCAGAAAATACTGTCTGAAATTCAGTGTTAACCTTGGGTATTGTATAATTCATATATAATATCTGAATCTATTATAAATTTATCAGTATTGGTTAATATTTAATAAATATTGGATTTAATTTTGAATGCACCTCTTTTTCCATTTAGATAAAAATGACAATTTTAAATGGTAATAAATAAATAAAAATGAAATCAGTGCAATAAAGCAATTTAATTAAATAATTTAATGCAATAATTTAATAATAATTTAGAAAAATTTTAGGGACACATAATAAATTGGTACAATATCGGTTCTCGGGTAATATTCGAAGCTTTTAAGTTTTTCAGTGTTGGTCAATATTGAATAAATACTGTCTGAAATATTCAATATTTAATATTGAATGCGTTAATATTTGAATGCACCTATTTTTCCATTTAGATGGCCTTAAAATGCCAAAATGTAAAACATTTACAAAATACTTTATTATGTTCTTTTTTAATATCTTAACTTAAATATGTGGCATTTGAAACAATACAATTTTTATATAATATTTATTGGTTTCATTTTTTTTAATTTTTTTATTGGTAGCGCCAGCATTATTAATCATTGCCCTGTGGATTTTAAGACTGTGCATCCCTGGTTTTGTTGGTGTGTTTGAATGCAAGCCAGACATTTCCAATGAAAGTTGTTTGGTTTTGGATTTGATTCTTTGTATACCAAATGATTACATCAGAGAAGCAGTATGTCGCTTTTACCCGGTAGCTCCCACCGCATACTTCAGAATTTTCACACACTTCGATTAATATTCATGTGACCTCGAATTCACCCGGAACGCGATGCGGGTCGTCTGGCGGTCAGTGGCATAGGGGTGCTTCTTTCCCCTAAAAGCGCTACAATGTCCCTAAAAAGACATACAAGCGGCGATCAGTTAGTCTGATCATTCAGATTAGTAGGTTGCATGTATTTGGCCTGTGTCTGACCTGCATGTAACCGGGGTCAGCCGGCGGTCAGATTCAAGGGTCATCTGACGGTCAGAGTCCTTGTGTCCCATCCGAGCCACCGTAAGGTGTTGGTTGCATCCGTGGGGTCTGATTGGCTCGGTGGCAGTGCCCAAGGGCTCATCTATCATGCCTCTAATCATTACAGATGGAGGACAGCGGCGTAAACAGGCATCATTAGGCCACAGCCACTCGCGTCCACTTTAAACCGCTGTTACGACTTCACAGAAGCATCCCTAACTCGCTCCCCTGGGGAGTGACGTTAAAGGATGAAGTACTTTTGATATGGTCTTCTATCAGTTAAGTGTGCAGGGTTGACAGGACCAAACTAATTTTGTCATCCACACCACTGTGATGGGCGGCCTACGGACATGAGAGATGCGGTGCCACCAAAGCATTTTCCCCCGAGGCTAGCATAATATTCAACTTTGGGTAAAACGCGGTGCTCATCGCGTTCAGTTTTTACCCAGCCGTCCAGTCACAGTGGAGGAGGGGCGGGTCAAATGCCACACCAACCAACCGCCACATCCTGCTTGAACAATGTCAACAGATGACAACAAGAAGCATAATAACGGAAAAAAATTATTTAAAACAAGAGCCAGAGCAAACACTTTACATTTTATCAACATTTTTATATAGAAACAAGCTATCTGTGAAATTAGATACTAGTAAAAATTCCACGGATATTCCGTATCATAGCAAGTAAGGCGTCTCAACTGAAAAAACTCAAGGGCCCGCAGCTAAGCTTTTTCAGCTGGCTAAAAACGCTTTGGTGGACGCACGCCCTTACTGTGAACTGAGCCGCTGCAAACACGGCAGATATTGAGCTGCTCTGGTGTGAGAACACAGTGCTGTGCTTCACTCTGAAACACGCAGCGCATGTATTTATTCAATTAAATCACAACCTTTGCTATTTGAAAATCGCATTAAAGCCATATCGCAATTTTGGTTAATCGTGCAGCCCCATGCGGTGCCACATCAGCGTGTTTGTCCCCTTTAGAAGCAGTGAAAGACAAAGGTGCAGAACGAATAAGCAGTGGAACGATCTCTTGGCGTGTCGATTGTGGCGCGTCTGCGCATGGGGCGCAGCAGGAGAGGTCAAAATCGAGAGAGCTGCAGTAAGGTGCTGCCGTTGCTGATGAGGTTTCATAGCGTGTGTTTTCGGGAGGAGGAACGAAGTGGGTTCAACGGCAGGGCAATGGCAGACCCCCCATTCTCAATCACACTCGGTCCCTGAGGGCATGCGATGCAGCACACTAAGGCTGCTAGTACTAGTAAAAGTAGGATGCATGAATGAATGCGAATGAAAAAGGGAAAAAGCACAATTCTTATATAAGAGAATGTGACCAGGAAAAGGATGCATTCTCCTCCCATCTCATTATCCTTTTTGTATTTTCGGCGTATTAATGAGCATGTTGGCGAGGCCGCTGGTAAACATCTGACATCACAGACGCACCATGTGGCATCGTCAGAGAGATATTTTTAACCAGCATGCTGCCGGCTTTTCCTAAAAGCCCTATTCCTCATACCTCTCTCTCTCTCTCTCTCTCTCTCTCTTTCCACCTGCTCTTCACCCCATCAGCGGCGGGGTCGTTGCGAGGTCGGGAGGAAAAATGAAGCGCTGTGTAATGCCCTTCCGTGCCTACTGATGGAATGCTTTTTCTTGTTCCTCCTCTAATGCTTTCCTTTAATTCCTCTCTTTCATGCTAGTTTCCCGCCTGTCTTTCCTAGCTTATCTCATCTCTGCATGCACCTGCGCATCCATCTTCCATCATCCCTTATGTTTCTAAACAGAGGCCTGGAGGTGTTTTAAGGGAAAGTGTGGGTCGCAATGCTGATTTGGAATGAATCATGATACTTCGGGCATCATATTTGATGCTAAACGGCTCCGTCCTTACCGCACAGAGGCATTTATGGTCCGACGCGTGGTGAAACCGTTCATCCCTGAAGAACCTAACATCCCCTCCATACCGTTATACCCATTAAAACATGGCGTTTGGAAAATTGCAGGACGGAAGCTCATAATCTAGACTCGTTTTTCACATATAAACACGTCCTTGCTGGCTTTTTTTTCTCGTTGCCCAAACAGTAAGATGAATGGTGCATACCAGGCAGCGCTGTGATCTCTGGTGGGATCAACCCTCAGGACCCTTCTTGAAAGCCTGACGGCACACAGGTTAACTATTTTCATCCGCAAACCCGCTGAACCTCGTATTCCTTCTATTCATTAACCGAAACTCTGTGATCTGGCTTTTATTCACCCCCGAGTCGTGTTTGTGAACAGGGTGTGCCGTGACTTCAAACGTGGAGAGTTTGAAAGCAAGAGGAAGTTGTCCTGAGGCTGTAATGCCCGGTCCATAATTTCTAGGCCACTGGACTGCCGCAGGGATATTTTAGGATGGTGTAACGGGAACACTTTGTTCTGATTGGAGCGGCCCTCAATGCTAATCCGTTCTGATTCACGCTTTGCATTTATTTCTGTGTGAGCACGGAGTTAAAAAAACAATCCAATTAAGTTGCTTCAAAGAATCAAATTACAAATTAAATCAAATGAATCTCAGTAAAAACCCAGATTCGCCCAGCATTAAAATCACAGCGCTTTATTTTAACAGCTCAATGACTATGAAAGCTCAGGAGAATTTTGCCCCCCCAGTGATTGTTAATCAGAAATGAAGGCAGCATGTTAATTGCAGCGTTTGGTCTCTAGATGTCAGCAGTGTCTGGTGGACCGTTGATGAAATGAGCGCTCGTGCCTCTCTACTTTGCATTCAGTTTTAGTTTGGTGTGCTGAAATGGCTAAAATGTAACTGCTGTGAACTGGAAAGGGAGTTGTGATTTGAAAATCAGCTTTCCTTTCTTATTCTATAATTCTTGTGTGATGTGACAACAGTTGTCAATGATTGCTTTTATTTATTATGCTTAATAAAGTCATTCTGCTTTGATTTACCCAACCAGAGATGACAAGGTTCGCCATGTGCTGAAGTAAAAGGTGAGCAGAGCAGGGATAATTGTGACACTCTTTGGCTTGTGCTCTTTTATTCAGGTAATTGAGCCACCGTTTTGGTTTCTGTTTAGCTTAAAGCTTTGACATTTTACTGCAGATATCATTGATATGGCAGTCATTACCTGTGACAATTAAAGTATGTTTGTAACATAATTGGGTAGAGTCAGATAGTTAAAAATAGAAGTACACAAATGTCGTTGTAATATTCATAAAAACCCAGGATGCTTAAATTAAAAAGCATTATAGTGGCAGTATATTGTAAAAATGTATTGTGTTAGTTTAAATACAATACAACCTTTATTTATAATGTTAGCCACAGCAAAAAGACTAACAATCTTTTGTGAAAACATTTTATATTTAATATTCTTCATGCTCTAGACAAATTTCTACTTACATTCATAGACAGGACCATCACATACAAATGTTTTGTAATATTGTTACATATTGAGTTATTATATTTATTGAGCCATATATTTATATACCGGATTGTCATACCGGTAGGCTTCTGTACTTTTTAAAGGTGGTTTTATGATTTAATATGTGTAAGCAGCATCAGATTTGGCAGTGAAAAGTTCTCTTGTCCCTTAGTACTGAACATTGTTTTTTTCTTTTTATTGATTATTTGATGTTTTTGGATTGTCTGTCACTGATGATCAGAATGATTTTAAATTGAAGGTATATGTAAAATTTTAAAATGTGCCATACCTGTGGCCTAGTGGTTAGGGATCGTGCTTCAGATGACCTATGGTGCTCATTTGTAAGGCATTTTTCCATTAAACTTATTATTTACATGACATTATATAAGTGGCATAATTCCTAAATGTAATAATGTAACATTCTACATTATAACATTAATATCCCCCCCTACTATTTTCCTTTTCTTCATTCTTTGAGAGGGAACGTTTGAACTGCAGGCCTGGGGTTGCCAGGGCAACTGCTGGCATGGTGATCGGGGCAAGACTGTCCCTGGCATAGTGACTACATTGGGCAGGACAGCTGGGTGCCATGCAGACCCCCTCAGACGTGCATTTAATTTGGCAGTGGGATCATAACAGCAGAATGCTGCGTTGAGCCAGAACCACATGTTCCATGTGGCAGGAGATTAGTCTGATTTGAACATAACTTGATTAGTTAATTCTCGGTTTTTGTACGGATGTGTAATATGTCAGTACTGTAATGGTTATTGGCTTTTTTAATAATTTCATACTAAAACTTTAATTTGATAAAATAACTTCTATTCAATAGTTTGGGGTCTGTAATCTAAGGCTACATTTATTTGATAAAAAACAGTTATAAATAAATAAATAAAACAAAACAGTAAAACTGTAATGTATTCCTGTGATCAAAGCTGAATTTTAGCATCATTACTCCAGTCTTCAGTGTCACATGATCCTTCAGAAATCATTCTGATAGGATGCTCAAGAAACATTTCTGATTATTATCATTGATGAAAACGGTTGTGCTGCTTAATTTTATTGTAGAAACGGCCATACATTTTTTCATGATTCTTTGAGTATAAGTTCAAAAGAACTTGTAAAAAGCCTTTACTGTTACTTTTGATCAAATTATTGAACATTTATATTTCACTGCCGGTTGTATATTCTGTATATAACTGTGTATGTGACAAATAAAACTCTTGAATCTTGAACCCTTGCTGAATAAAAGAAAAGAAAAACCGTACTGACTTTTGAACGGTTGTGTATATTTTTAATTTACTTAAATTTAGTCAATATTGGATATCTAATTCTTTTCTAAAATATTTTAAGATTTAGATAATTGTGAACATTAAATTTAAAAGTATGGTTTTAATAGCAATGTTCATCCATTTTTTTATAGTGTATATAATCTTAATAGCAGATATAACATCAAACTATTCATTTACATTTGTCTTTTTTTTTTTTTTAAAAGGGGACAATTAAAATAAAGCAGTATAGAGTATAACATCAGCCATTTTATTGATTTTTCAATCTTAACTTGAAAATAATTATTTTCTTATTATATTGGCCAGAATTTCAATATTTGTACTGTACATCCCTGTTTTTACAGCATAGGAGCATACCATTGTAGAAATGGTTTGGGACAAAATCACTTCACCTCCTATTGTCATACATTAAACATATTTTCCTTTGGTTGTTCTACTTGTGTTATCTAATTTGATTGTGCTGCTTGTTCCATATGACCAAATAGCATTGGACAAACACTGACATCCTAATATACAGTTACTTTTATGGCTACATTCGTGTTCTTAGTAGACAATTTCTTTGTAAAAACTGAGTTTTGGTTTTATGTGTGAGTGCGAGACCTGTAGTTTCCTGGCCTTAGACCCTGACCAGTAGATTGTAGAATTTTGATCATTGGCTAGATAGTGAACATCTGTTAATCTGATCATCCGCCCATCTGTCTGTTCATCCATTCGTCCGTCCATCCATCCATCCATATTTGCGATCAGACACAAGTGCAGTGAAATGAGGGGCTAGAAAACGTCCTCATCTCCTCCACCCTTTGCTTTCCGCTCGCAAGAACACAGCAAGTTCTTCATTAGAAGAGGAAATCATTCCCCCATTTCTCACACACTCCCAATCTGCAAATGTCACCGGGGTGTGGGCATGCGCGCGCGTGTGTGTGTGTGTGTGTGTGTGTGTGTGTGTGTGTGTTAAGATGCCAGATGGATGGTGGCATGAGACACTATTTCATGTTTGACTGTGCCTTGTGTCGGTGTGGGGGGGAGAGTGTGTGTGTGTGTGTGTGTGGTAGGAACGGCTGTGCACAGCGAGAGATTAATTCTGCTAAATTAATTGGGCTGAGATTGAAAATGAGAGAGCAAGCAGGTTGCAGATGAGCACACACACACACACACACACACACACACACACACACAAACCTGCCTGTGACGCACACACTCTTATTTGTCATACACCCGTTTGTTTTCAGTATGTTTGTGTGGTTACGAGTGTGTTTTAGAGTGTGTGTGCGTGCATGCACAGCAGGGTATAATGTAAACACACACACACACACACACACACACACACAAGCTGCAACACTGAGATACGCCGTCAAACACACCCACACACACCCCGGTGTGTGCGAGGACTCAGAGTGGTGATTTTGAGACGAAGGGCCCCCATAAATCTCCTACCATACAGGAGCTGAGTCTGCACAGGGACGAGAAAGAGAACATTACCATCTGGAGAAAGAGAGAGAGAGAGAAGAGGAGAGACAGTATAGTTTATAACAACGTCAGTAATGTCTCACAGGCCACGTTCACACCCGAGTCGCTCCTCGGATGAGTGTGTAATCCCGTTCTGTTCACATCGCAGGGGGAAATCCGTTTTTTTTCTTAAAGGAGTAATCTGAGTTTAGTATAAATTCTTCATCAGTAGCATATTGTTGATTTATCACAACCATTTTGACTTCCCTCCTTTTCATTTAAAAAAGCAAAAACTGGGTCGTACAGTGTGGCATTTGCAATGAAAGTGAATGAGGTCAATCCGTAAATGGTAAAATACTTGCTGTTACTGTAGTACAGCCACAAGGTTGATCTATCTATCTATCTATCTATCTATCTATCTATCTATCTATCTATCTATCTATCTAGCTATCTATCTATCTATCTATCTATCTATCTATCTATCTCTATCTATCTATCTATCTATCTATCTATCTATCTATCTATCTATCTATCTATCTATCTATCTATCTATCTATCTATCTATCTATCTATCTATCTATCTATCTATCTAAAAGAAAGACTAAAAGTTTGTAGGTGCATAAACTTAATTTAAATCAGATTAATTTAAATCGAGTTCTTCTGTGAGTAAATGTGTGCTTTTTTGTGTGCTTGATCTCAGTATTTCAAGGGCTCAAAAATATTGGCCACATCATATTTCAATTGAAATGTATATTTCAGTTTTCCCTAGAGGGTCAGGTTTAGAGATAGGGCATAGTGTTGTAAACATTATTATTTTAGTGTGTTTGTGAGAGGTCTTTACTAATATAGCATCACATTTGCATGAGAAAGAATAGATGGACTGTAAGAAAGAAAGAGAAAGAAAGGTAAACATAAATCAGAAAGAAAGAAAGGCGGAGGTGGTTTAGTCTGCCCAACTCTACGAATCTTTACAGAATTCGGCTCTGCCTGATCGAGCAACTCAATTATCCTGTTAATACAGTCTCAGTCTCAAACACCGTTCCCATTACTGCAGAACCCACCGCCTGTGGCCACACACACACACACCAACAGCTGTGGTGCATCTAAACCTCACAGGCACAAACAAACGCCTCTGAAATATTAAAGGAGAAAATGATGCATCTGAACTCCGTGGGTTCTATGAAATGAATCTCTGTCTTTCCTCTAATCTTTAGGTAGCATGAAGGTCTACTGCCCTGTATGGGTGACAGTGCGAACATGAAATTTCTGGTGCATGAAAGCTTAGCAGTTGCTGTATGAGTCTTTTATACCTTCAAATCTTTCTCTTTCATACTCTTCTTCTATAGCTTTGGTGTGGAACTCTGGCCCAATGAAAACAAATCAAATGTAAAGTGTGTCGGAAGAGACAGATTGATGTGTCTCTCATCTCCAGCCTGACTGAACATAGCTCATCATTACTGTCAGCATAGAGCGAGAGAGAGAGAGAGAAGGATTGAGAGAACAAATGAGTGCAGGAAAAAGACAGACTGAAAGACATTGGAAAGACAAGACCAATTTAGACTCAAATGTGTGAAAGTGAAGGGATGGACGAAGAACTTGGCAAGACATTGAAGGTGAAGATCAGAAGCATCTAAATGATTATTTTGCTAAAACATCTGATCACAGATTAGCATTCTCTCTTCAGGTTTGGCTGGTTAGCATTAGCACAAATCCATGGTAGATGTCGCAATTCCTGTCGCATTTGCACTTGGTTCTTATCAATTATTTAAATCCTTATAATGTGATTTTTAACAGTAAATTAATTCATATACATACTTTTCCCCAGTGAGATTTGAAAATGTCAAGATATGGGTGTGAGTTGTATGAGTTCTTGTTTAACACGATATATAGTTTAGCTATATGACATGAGCAAGAGTGTTGTTTTTCCGAATATCAGCACAATATTTTTCATTTCAAAACGCTCCCTGTCCACACTAGTGTTTAGTTGCTCTTCCACATTGATGCATCTGAAAATGCTTAAACCACCTCACTATACATGTGTAAAACATACTAAAAGTTCACAAGATGATACAGAGAG